>VDFB02047397.1:12815920-13035800 GCA_007258455.2 Sequoia sempervirens | reverse complement strand
CTCTTTTACCTATCAAGTATTTTCCTTTTTCGACGACTACTAGAGAACGTCTTATCTCTGCAAAATCTTACACATTCATTACATCTTTCTATTCGGGGGGGGAAAAAATTCGCCATTATCTATTGGGAAATTTTCGATAGTTTCCTTGTTGGATGTTTTTCCATCATACACTCCATTTTCGAATCATTCTCTTATCGGGATTTTCCTTTTCTTTATTTTCTCTGATCATTGTCCTAAAGTCGGAATTGCGGTGGTTACCAGTGCTCCATGATGGCCTCAGGAGATAATCGAAGCTAACACCTGGTCTCAGGAGCTCTTCACGGACAGAATAGTTGGGTGAAGCTTCATCAAGTCCAAATCAAATTATCAGGCACGTAGAAGGAAATAAGCATTGATAATCTTGCAATTTAAACTTGGTAATGAATTGAAATTTAATTTTGCAAATGATTGTTCATGTCGTATAAATCATCTGGAATTAAATGCCCTTAAGCTATCGTTCAAAAGAATTTAACCTAGCTCTGTGCTACGGGTTGGCAGTCGGAACTTTTATCTCTTTGGAACTGTTATTAAATTTGTTTTTTAAGTTGAGTACTAAATCATAGCTTCTTGCCCTAATGTCAACTGATACAAATACTCATACTCCCTTGAAATTGATACCGTAATCTTTTGGACCTTTACTGTAGAATGTGTTCCCTGTCACTAATATTTTGTGCCGAGTTCTCTATTCTAACTACCGGAGTCTCCTGAAATGCTTGTAGAAGAGCGAAATTTGAAGAAAACCTTGCAAGGTGAACAACCTAATCTTGCCTTAAATCTTCGCTTGAAAAGAATAATTAAGTAATGTCTAATCTTGCGTCTCTGCAGTATTTTGAAATGGAACTTTGTCTTTGTCTCCCTGAAGCTTATGCGGCTAGACTCATTTTTGTATTAAGACAGTTAGAATGGACACCGAAACACTCTATTTCCTGAATCAGTGAATAGGTCAAGTAACTTTGGAATTTCTATTTACAATTATCTTCTCTGGCTACTAGACCACATCATCATTAAATTACTGAATTGAATATGAGTGATTCTTCCTATTGCTCCGAGATCCTCATCTGACCTTAAATTGATAGGACTGGGAGAACCTTATATTGAGGTAGCTTAATCCTCTTTCTCTCTCTATCCTTCTCTTTAGAAGAAATCAATTGTATTACAACAAAGGGGAAATATATGTGCCTTAAAACTATAACTTTCCTCAAATAAGCCTGTGTAGAAACCTTAACTGAAAATAACAAGTGTAATAAATTGGGATTTGAAAATGTACATATTCCTTGGGTTAAGAGTAACCTAAAACTAAGAAGAATGACATCCAACCTGATATTGCAAGATATAACTTGATTTGAGAATCATCATGTTGAGCAAGGGTGTAAATGCTGACGGCACAATAGTGCCAGAAATATCGGCATAGTGGTGTCAGAGATATTAGCACAGTGGTGCCAGTAACATTAAAATCCTTGGCCAAGGTAAATGCCAGTTAGGCAAAGTCAGCTTTCGTGTTCCAGATATACTTTGGTCAGAAAGATTTTTCCAGTTAGGGGGAACCTACAGAGGGAGGATCAACCAGTAGTATAGGAACATGGACACCAGGCTCAGAGACATGATGACATATGATCCTTGTCGATTGACCTCGAGAAGGGCCGAGTTTCTTCAGTTGAAGAACACGGGAGACCAGTAGGTCTGGTTGGGCGGTAAAGCCCCTAATGATAATCCCTCTTTTCCTCATGGATTAAGTAACTCAAGAGTTTCAGCTTGAAGATGGTGACTAATATCCAATATTTCCTCGTACTTATCTTCAGGTATTTGCTTTGTCAAATTAAAATTTATTTTCAGTTGCAGTAATTGTTAATCATTTTCGATAAATGTTCATTGAATAATCTGCAAATGTTGTCTTAAGATTTAGCCAGTTGATTCTTCTAGATTGGAATGCTGAATTCTTTAAGTTAATTTAGAATAATAAAGTAATTTTGTGTTTTAAAAAGGAAACCCTAGAATGACAGTTATTTCATTACGATTCTTTGGAAAACGGTTAAAAGTTTCATTTCAGCGGAAATCTGGAAACTTAGAAGTTAATTGTTATTGGAAACCCTAGTTCTCTTGAAATCAAAATAGTTACAATCAGATGAAGGTAGCTGACAGTTAACTTTTGTAAACCGTAGATCAGGTAGGTTGTTACAGGAACAACTTGGCAGGGTTGAAGGCGGGAGCCCAGTGTTTCATGAAAAGGCCTGATTAAGAAACCCGGGTCACCCTTGAAAGATTTGATCTTTTTCTACTTTCCACTAATCCATTAAATTTCCAGTTTTCTTGAAACCAATATTTTAGGGTCTTGGGTCTAGGGAAAGACTCCATGGATCTGCAACCTTTGAATCTCCACTAATCCCTTTCCTTGGGTATCATGAACCTTTGTTCCATTTCTTCCACTAATAAGGAGATCTCAAGGGTTATTATCAGTTTGAGATAACAGCCATTCACTTAATGAAAGGGTGTGCTGGATTTTGGCATGCTTCTTTGTGCATGTTGGGAAATTAAGGAATGAAGATCCTCCTTATGAATCTGAGTGGCTTCGTGGGTTAGAGCAAATTTGAGTTCTTACTAGCTCGTGCTAGATTTCCAGGGGCCACAGCCCCCTCCCATGAGAAGGAACTACCTACTTACCCAAGCAGACATGAAAAATATCAGGCCAAAAGAGAGGCACTAGTTTGCAGCTTGGTGAAGTGGTTCTAGAGGACATGAAAAACCTATGCCACAGCAGAACATTAGCTAAAGAGGTCCATGATTGAATCTGTTCATTGCTTTAACATAGTGTATGAAAGCTAATTTGAGCACTTTATCTGTTTAGTGTATTCAATTCCATTTTAAATGCATCTCCTGCTAATATGGAGTAAAGCTTCAACTTTTTTAACTTTAAACTCGTACAACCTTGTGATGAGCCCAGCTGGCTCAACTTCAATCTCTGATGCTAAACTGACTGTTTGAGTGTTTTTGCTTGTTTTAATGAGTTTTGAGGCAGTTCTTTGGGAAGTGCGCCAAGCATTAAATGGTGATAAAATGGAATTTAAAGCTAAAACTGAGAAACTGCCATTGTAATAAATCTTAAACAATTGCAACAAAGAGATTACATACAACAAACATACCCAAAAACCTCCAGATTAATTAAATAAGGTAGATCTATACATGCCAAGCAAGAATTGTTGGATTTGATGAAAATCAACGTCCTACCTCTAGAGGTGAGTTTCTCCTACGCAGAAACTGCATCCAAAGCCTTGAGAGATCAAGGCGTCCAAAATGGTAACCAATGTCAGCCCAAAAGAAAGGCATTTTAGCCTTTTTGAGAAACATGCCTCCCAAGAGAAGTACGGCCAGCTCAAGGAGAATGTACGGCCAGCAAGGAGAAGAGTACAGCTGGAGATCTTTGTTGCCTATAGCTGCTGAATGAAGGAAATTCAACCAATCTACCCTTCCTTATTGCAATCTGTAAATAACTGAAAAAGTACATATCTGATGAAGCTCAAATTGACTTCTGAATTGAAGTCATCCATGTAGCAAAGAATCAGCTGGTCTTTCACAGCCTCAAGTCTGCAAAACACTGAAGATCTCTCGTTTCTCCAATGGAAGAAATTCACTGTAACCCTTGTCTCAGACAAATGCACAGAGAAGATAAAATAGAAGCAATTTCAAATGATCATGAATGAATGAAGTTGAATTGCCCCTTTTGCCTTATATCCCCAAAAAGGCACGATTTTCTAAAAGTGACGACTTAACCAAGTGGCGTACCTTTTTTGATGACTTAAGTGATTTTAATTTCACTTTATAACCTTAAGTCATCACTTAAATATATTTAAGTGGTTTTTTACTTTTATAAAGTCAATTTGACTTTATAATAAACCAATAAGTTAAATAATTAACTTAACCACAAAAATATTCATAACTCTCTCCAAACTCAGTATTTTTTCGTGTCATCAGAAGCTGGTGAGCATTGAACAACAAATGCCTGTACTGAATTGAATACTAAAGTGAAGGAGTGGGAATGACAATACCCACCAAAAACAGCCATTGACCCCCTAACCAGATCCTGTCAACCTACGAGGGTCCAAGAAATAGACTAACCATCAAAAAACAAGATCACACTAAAAAAGGGGACATTACAATCTGCCCTCCCTGAAATTGCTTGTCCCCAAGCAATCTCAACAACAAGGAATACTCCACTCCACCAGGATCCCAAAGGAAGTGTTGTGTAATGTCCCTCATGCCGCCAACCAACATCTGAACAACTAACAAATCATGTTGAACCATATCAACTCCAACGTCAGGTGTCGCAAGAGTGAAAGCCTCAAGAGGAAGCAACTCAGAAAGCTGACCAAGTTTGCTTCCCATGTCTGCGCAATGTAAGTTGTGATACAAACTGTCTAGTAGGTGCGCAACTGAACTGTGCATCTGAAACAAATCATGTACATGAAGATTGAAAGTGAAACTGTGAACACTCCTTACCATGTACACACTATGAAACTCCTCAACGAGCCCTGTTTGAAACCTCGATGCACTGTAAGAATCCCAAATTCTACAATCAATGCTCACCCCTAAATCAAGGTCAGGAGTAGAATCAGCATCTACCTTGAAGAGCGGATTATCACAAGACACTGTAGCATTCGCCTCAAAAAGAGGATTGTTCACAAACTGAACCTCATACCTATGTTGATCCCAATCAAACACCTCTGAGCCCCTGGAGCAAGAAGCAAAATCATACTCCTCCTGAAACATCTCATGCTCCTCCTCTAAAATCTCTTGCTCTATCTTCCCACTTTCCTCACTAACGAGAGTGATAGAATGGAAGCTCCTAGCTGCAATATCAGTTTGCTGGTCTGATAAATCAGCCATGTCATCACCCTCATAAAACCACTCCATTTGTCTATTTTGACCTTTAGGCTTGAGGGGACAGTCATGGTTAAGATCATACGGGCCCTTGCAATAAAAGCAAAGCTTCTTCCTACGTAAATCATTGATTGTTTCTCAATCCAAAGGAGTTGTAAACTTTTTCTTTTGGTCTGAGTTTTCTGTTTTCTTTGGATCATATCTGTTATCATTGTAGGATGAGGATCGTTCTGATTCGAACTTACTACGTGAAGTTGTAAGTTCCATGCTTCGAGCTTTCCTCATAGCCTCCTGCAAAGTAGGGGGATCAAAAGCCTTGATCCAACCTTTCATAGGTTCAACTAGACCCTCTATGAACAATATAACCAATCTGCTCTCAGATATGCCAATTACCATGACCAAGAGCTTCTGAAACTCTCCAATATATGATTCTAAACTACCCATCTGCTTCAGCTGAGCGAAATCTCTAAAGTATAACTATGGATCTTGTTTGTCAAATCTCTCAACCAATTTATCTATAAACTGATGATAAGTAGTGATCCTGTCATGCTGCAACGTAACCATGCCATGGTGCCACCAGTCATCGGCTACGCCATCCAAGTGTAGAGCTGCGAACCTTATGGCATCCTCTTCTGCCATTGGACATAATGTCAAGAAGGTATCTAGTTTACTCACCCAAGCTCAAGCTGTGACTCTGTCACTGCCATCAAAATTGGTCAAAGTGAGTTTGTTTGTTGCCTGTCTTAGATCATGGTTCCTGTTTCTAGGCCTCCTGTCTGTCCTGTTCCTGCCATGCTCTCTCTTCTAGCTCACAAATCTATCAAAGTTAAGGTGATCCTTAACTCTCTAGGGCAAGGCATCCCACTCATCATGTAGTGTCATGATGTTATCAACAAAATTCACGTCACCTCCCTCCTCAGCCTCATCTTCCTCATCAAGATCATTTATGGCAAACGTTGGGCGAGTAGGCCTGTCATAGGTGCATGCTGGAGTAACTGTCCTCTATGGGCCTCCATGTACACTACCTTCCACCTATTCCTAATTCGGCCTTCTGTGAATAGTCAAATGTTGTACGGTGGTACTAAGCTGCTGAAGAACATTCGCCACCTGTTCCTGTCCAGCAACTAATCCTCTCAGAATATCTCTAGCTTCTCTATCCTCTTCATTAAGAGGGTTCCTGTTAGGTGCAGGTGTATCCCTGTCTGCCATGTTTTCTAAAGGAATTTCTTCAAACGGGTTTTCAAACTGTGAATTCCCAAACTGAAATTGATTCCTCTGCAAACCAGGTCTTCTGCATGTGTAGACCCTATTAGGACCCAAATGATGATGCATATGGATCTAACCCTCCAGGCTGGCAAGATTAATAAGCTCTGTTACCACTGTGATGAGCCCAGCTGACTCAACTTCAATCTCTAATGCTAAACTAACTGTTTGAGTGTTTTTGCTTGTTTTAATGAGTTTTGAGGCAGTTCTTTGGGAAGTGCGCCAAGCATAAAATGGTGATAAAATGGAATTTAAAGCTAAAACTGAGAAATTGCCATTGTAATAAATCTTAAACAGCTGCAACAAAGAGATTGCATACAACAAACATACCTGGAAACCTCCAGATTAATTAAATAAGGTAGATCTATACATGCCAGGCAAGAATTGCTAGATTTGATGAAAATCAACATCCCACCTCTAGAACTGAGTTTCTCCTACGCAGAAACTTCATCCAAAGCCTTGAGAGATCAAGGCGTCCAAAATGGTAACCAATGTAAGCCCAAAAGAAAGGCGTTTTAGCCTTTTTAAGAAACACGCCTCCCAAGAGAAGTACGGCCAGCTCAAGGAGAATGTACGGCCAACAAGGAGAAGAGTACAGTTGGAGATCTTTGTTGCCTGTAGCTGCTGAATGAAGGAAATTCAACCAATCTACCCTTCCTTATTGCAATCTATAAATAATTGAAAAAGTACATATCTGATGAAGCTCAAATTGACTTTTGAATTGAAGCCATCCCTGTAGCAAAGATTCGGCTGGTCTTTCACAGCCTCAAGTCTGCAAAACACTGAAGATCCTCATTTCTCCAATGGAAGAAATTCACTGTAACCCTTGTCTCAGACAAATGCACAAAGAAGATAAAATAGAAGCAATTTCAAATGATCATGAATGAATGAAGTTGAATTGCCCCTTTTGCCTTATATCCCCAAAAAGGCACGATTTTCTAAAAGTGATGACTTGGGCATTTTAAATATATTTAAAATGTATAAAGTCACTTTAGAAGTTTAATATTTCACTTAGCCAAGTGGCGTACCTTTTCTGATGACTTAAGTGATTTTAATTTCACTTTATAACCTTAAGTCATCACTTAAATATATTTAAGTGGCTTTTTACTTTTATAAAGTCAATTTGACTTTATAATAAACCAATAAGTTAAATAATTAACTTAACCACAAAAATACTCCAAACTCAATATTTTTTCGTGTCATCAGAAGCTGGTGAACATTGAACAACAAACACCTGTACTGAATCGAATACTAAAGTGAAGGAGTGGGAATGACAATACCCACCAAAAACAGCCACTGACCCCCTAACCAAATCCTATTAGCCTACGAGGGTCCAAGAAATAGACTAACCATCAAAAAACAAGATCACGCTGAAAAAGGGGACATTACAAACCTTAATACTACTTGCTATATATGTGGAAAATATAGGGGTTACAATTCTGGTTATGTTCAAAATCACAAAGCCACATGACAAAAGGATAGATACACATGTTATTATTTTTAACTGTGAATCCAGATTTCATTCTCTTTACTTCAGCCATGCATCCATCCCAAGCCCTTCAAGTCCTAGACAATCCTAACTTCAGTATCATGTAATTGTTGATATACCCAAGCCACTGCTTTGACCTCTGCCTTAAGTTCGAAAGTAGACTTCCTTACATTATTTTCATGATACAAATCATTAGACATGTCAGACTTGAGATAAATACCCATGAGGTAGTCATCAGAACCCACTCACCAGTCACTGGAATTTACCTATAATCCATGACAACAGAAAATGTGTTTCTCTTGCAAATAGAAAAAGTACCTGGCATCACCGTAGGATAAACCAGATTCTCACAATCATTAATCTTCCCCTAAGAAACCTAAAACTTTGCTCATCACAGAATAGATGCAGGCCATCATTGTTGTAGACCAACACTAATACTACAGAAATCTTAGAGACTGAAAGGATTTTCTGTCAGCTAGATAAATAATAATCACAATCTGTTCACGCTTTTCATCTAGACAGAGAGAACCTTGGCAGTAGGGTATCCATTTAAAGTTCACAATCATCCTAATTACATCTTTCTTCTAGCAATGGGGAAACTTGTTAAGGAGAAAAAACCACAATCAAATCCAACACAGCAGAGCAACATTACTTAACAACTACCACTATCAGTTCTAGTTCAGATGACACTGACAGGAATGGATAGCAAGGGCCTAACATAGCTGTATTTTCATGCCAAAATACATTATAAACAAAAAAATTGTCAATGCTTTTCACAAGGACAGAAAGAACCTTGACAATAGAGGAACCATTTGGAAGTCAAAGAACCATTCTATCACATCTTTCTTCTAACCATGGGGGAACTTGACGGGGAGAAAAACTCACAATCAACTCCAGCACAGCAGATCAACACAACTTAACCAGAACCACTATCAGTTCTACTTCAGATGACAGGAATGGATAGCAAGTGCCTAACCTAAGCTATGCTTTTGTGCCCATCTTCTCCAATGCTCCCTTTTTACTTGAGACTTGTAAAAAGAAATTGGCATTTTCCAATTTTGTTAGCTCTATATTTTGTTTTATTATCATGGAGTTGCATAGAACATAGTTGGAAAACTCCCCAAGTATGTGGGGAGTACTCATAGAGGTAGACAGAGTGAGTTTTCGGCAAGTGGCAATTATGAAAAGCTTTTACAGTCCCCACTCGCCATGTTTTGGCAAATTTGACCAGGAAACTCACAAGGATACAGATTTGATGTGCAAGCATGGTTCAGATGCATTTTTTATACTTTTTTTTGCTATTTAACCCTACACACCTGTGCAACCAAGGTTTGGATGCTATTTTTGAACTTTTGTTTTGCTATTTAACCCTACAGAACATTGGTAATCCTCACACAGCAAAATGGCATCCTTGAGAGCAAGTTGTTTTTTGCCTTTTTAAAATTCATGAAAATGGTATGTGCCATGAATGCCTATGTGGTTTCAAAGGTCTTCATTTGGGCTTGGTGATGTGGTCTCCACCCTTTGGCCTCACCCTATACCACGACAGGGAATGCACCAAGGGTGCTACCCCTTAACCCCACTAGGGGCATTGCCCCCCAACCCCCACCAAACATATTTGATACATTTTGTAGCTGTATTTTCTTTTCCAAAATTTAAGTATTTAAAAAATAAAAAAATAAGTTGTTGAATTTTTGCTAAGTCTGAAATTTTTGGTTTGCTAGTCCAAGTCAAGTCTGAGTTTGTGAGCTACGGCATTGAACACTCCTATGTCCAAGAGTCATATGCCATATCTATAGTCCTGTAAAAAAATTATACATTAGCATACACTAAACAAATTCCAATTTCAATTTCATCATCATACAGTTAAAGAGGCACTGGTTGGAAAATTACTTTTCTCATATGGATATTAATAATATTTGAGTGAGGTTGAATTTTTCAGTGAGCTTGTTTATCCATGAAAAGCTTCTTATTATTCTCTAATCAGCTTGACAAAATGCTTGGTTGAATATCTGAAACATTTCCTTAAGCATTTTCAATGCAAATTTAAAGGAAATGGTGGGGTTTCAGGTGCAATTTTGAAAGGTCCATGGGTGCAGAGTATTTAATGTTTATGATTAATATATTTAGCAGGCTTTACACTATATAGAGTTTTTTGAAAAAAATTAAGACATTACTTCAAAACATGTTTTTATCAGAATTTTTTAGGAGATGTGACATGAAAAGTTGAAAACATTTCATCTCGCATCTATACCAAGTACACCCCTAATATGGCATCCTCTTTAGAATCCTCCAATCTATTCCAAATAGGTTGTGCATTCAACTGGCTAATACTAATTCAATGCAATGTCATCGCAAAAATCTACCAACCTGCTTCCACTGACAAAAAAGTTCTTAGCTTTTTTTGAAAAGGCAACAGCTCCTACAGCACCCATGTGGCCTGTTGCCACACATAAGCAGGATCTGCTCTCTGTGTCCCAGATTCTTACCTGCAAAAAAATTATTAATGTTTATCTGGACAGATTGCATAATAAGAGAAAGTAGCTATCAGAGTAATACAGCAAGTATTAAAAAATATAATGCCTCGTAGGCAACTACAGAGATGATACATGAAATCATAAGTTTTTATTACTTTTTAAGGCACATGATACATTTTCAATCTGAATGCTTGTAATTGATGCAAACACTGAAAGAAGATAAGATGTGCTTACAGCACACAGGTAAGGTTCCTTACTCTATTCATCAAAGTTTAACATCTCTCACACACCATATCTTATAATCATCATAAGAGCAGGGATAACTAATACTAAGAACTAAAAATTACATCAAGAAAATTAGCAGTGAAAACCTTCAAAAGGTGGTGATAATAAATCTATTTTTATTTAAAAACCAATATTAAGATATTAAGTTAGAATATACAAGCTTTCCAGCTCAAACCCAAATTGCCACAGAAGTATGCATAACTTTTAAATTTGAATTTCTTAAATTAGCCAATGTTCCCCTTTCCAACTAGCTGCTAAGAACTTATGAGTGAAATAAATAGCAAATTATTTCAAATCGCATGCTAAGATGGTGTATTTAAGGACTAACTCTAATTCATTTGAATCATCTAGAATCATCAAGGAACATTAACATGAAAGCATCATAGAGTATTATAATTGCATTATCAGTTTGCATCTTCATCCTAGGCATACTGCATGCTTGTCTGTCATCTTTGATCTTTGTTCATTGTCATTCAATTGACCTGCCCAGGGGCGTGACACAAGGAGAACAAATCCTTGTCTAGCAAGTTCCCAGACAGTGTCTCTCAAACACCATTTTCACAGGTGAAAGTTTAGCAGACCAAGGCAAACCTTTCCCAGGCAAAGAATTCTGCCAGATAATTTCCACACGTGAAGTATGGACCCTCACATCAGGTTCACTTCTGTAGGTGCAAGATTCACTTCTGCTGACACAGGGATCAGATCAATAGGCACAGCTTTGAACCTGACAGTTTACAGAGAATTTCATTGTTCTGAAGTTGTCATCTGACAGATACAGATTTCCTGGTATAATAGCAAAGCAGTTTGTGACATCTATTACAATTTTTTCCTCACAGGTGAAAGTTAAGTTCATTTATTTTTATTCATTCCATCATCACATTGATTTCAGTATTTAATTTATCGCAATATCAGTTATCCATCCCAGCTATTTATCCTAGGTAAGATTTGTTTATCATTGCGATTTAATTAATTTATCTAAGATATTTGTATAGGAAGATTTTAATTTTCTTTACAATATGTTTTTTTTGATAGATAAGAGAGGATTTCTATTGATTAAACAAAAAAAGTTCATTGCATGCCTGTGGACATTGGGGCAGAAGATTTTCACTGAAAGTTACCCTGCAACACCACACGCCCATGACCACCCAGACAAAAAGAACTTGAGAACCCCCAAAATTGACCACACAGGGTCATATACAATTATACTTATGTAATTGACTATCAAGAACTATACCTAAAAACACCATACGACAGACAAACCAGCCAGCATTACATTTTTACCAGACATTTTGTTGAGCGAAGACCCTGAATTCATACTTCCATGTGGCACTCTGAGCCACAGCAAGACAATACTTTTTCCTGAGAAACTCCATCCCCACAACCACCAGTCTGCGATGCTTGATCAACTCCATGCCCTGCAAGTCTAGGAGGAATCGATAATATTTGACAGTAGCCCTCGAAACCTCAAGAAGACTCAAGTCACGTGGGCACGGGATTCCAACCCCCAGTGTGACCGCTGCCAACGTTTCTTCCAACCCAACCAGCAGATCCTTCTTGAAGAGCTTTTGCATCAGAACCTTAGCCTCCTGCTTAGGAACATTTGTGTCCAAAAGACAACCCAAAAGCCTAGAAGAGATATTTTGTGTCAAGCCGATAACCTTCGACGCCTTCCATGAAGCCCCTACCTGTAATGCATTTCACCGCTGCAAAGGTGAGATAATCAGGGTGGCGAATGATGCGTCTCAGCCTTAACGATGTCACAGGCCCCAGAAATGCCATTTGACGATTGCTACTCAGCAACTGGACTGAAGTATCCATGCCACTAGTAGCCAATTCACTTGCTGAGACATGGATAATGAACATCGCCATACTAAAACTGGCTGAAATTGCTATATTTAACCACCAAATGGACTGCAAAAGCCCCAAAACATTGTCAGAATGACAGCTCACAGATTACACTAAATATATGGAATGTAGATTTACACATCATAATAGGTAAAGCCTCAGAAACCGTGAATGAATCCTTATTACGCCACTAGGCTACAAGCATGCAATTCGTCCGGCTGAAAAGACCGCATTTCAAACGCACTTAAAACCATGATAAATGAGTGTGAGCGGGGCAAGCCTTGTGAATTTGGGGTTGTCGATCCATATGTCCAGCTCAGCAACTGTAGTCCAAAGATCGCCAGCAGGGAGTCAAGTGTCAAACCTCGTGGCAGAGGCGAGAAGATGTTACGATTGCCACGGCAACAGCCTCTCCACAACTATGTTTGTGGAGAGGCACCCACCCAACCGCCCACAATTTTCTTTACAATATTAAATGTACTGTTAATTTTATTAATATTTATAATGTTATTATATATATATATATATATATTGTACAATTGAACCCAACCATACCAAACTTAGAAATAATTGGAAAACCACTAGATTTAATGTTAATTTTATTTATATTTATACTGTTATGATGACTTTTTTCATATATCATCATTTTTTAAAATTAGAAACATATAATTATAAATAATAAATATTGAGATTTTGAATAGATACCAAGTTCAGCAAGAGGAAAAGATTATAACAAACTTAAAACTTAAAAATATAACTAATATATTGCATCGGACCTAACATTTAAAAAATTAAAATATAACAAAGTTAAAAATAAAAACAAAAAAAATGCAAAAGTTATACAGCACAGGGCATACACAGAGGGGGGCATATAAAACAAGGACTTGCTTTAATTTCCCTGGTATAGTAAATCCTAAGCCAAAACATTCACAGGAATATTAAGGTTGTATTATTAAAAAATTAAAAATTGAATCCAGGATCACACAGGAGGCAGCTTAATCCTGCATGCACAACCTACTCAGGGTACTTAACGGAAGATAATAGAGAATTCACAGGAGGCTCAAAAAATTTGAGGAAATAATGGTTTTTTAAAATAGGAATACTTAGAGATGTGGCCAGGATGTCTCCTGTGACTGGAGACAAGACATGTATCCCTGCTCTGTGTCTGTGTGTGTGTGCATAGTACAATAAAACAAAACCATACTGAACTTGGGAAAAAAATCAGCAAACTGCCAAACCCAAACCTGAACCTGAACCCAAACTCAAACTGTCAACATAGTAATTAAGTTACTAATGTTCAAAGAAAGTGCAGCAGAACTGTGAATAAAAGACAAAAATAAAGAGAATTTTCATGGGGGTGGTAGGATAACCCTCTGATACCACCTTCATACAATTCTCTAAAGCAAATATATACTTTATTCATACAAAAATAATGGTTGAAGCCGAAGGTAATTACTAATTACCATTGTCATACATATACATTTTAAACTGTAATATATCGGCAAACCATTAGAACAATAGTCTGGTGACTGGTCAAATATATTTTTATATCAATGTCCACAATTCCTAGGCCATCATGACTATTTGATATTATTGATTATTCTGATAATGTATCTCCAGATGGAAAGTGTGAACCTTAGTTATTGGGGTGAGTAGAGTTCTTTCCATCATATATACCATTATTACTATATTTCTTTGTTTATTGAGTGTTTGCAGTTGTTCTTGCAATCTATTCGTTGCAAATATTACCTTGGGTGTGTAGCATCAGAGTAAAAGAATCATATTGTTAATTACTATGACAAGTTCATCATACAATATTGAGTAGGCATATAACAGTGACCCACATCCATCAACTAACAACCAATTCAAGTTAGCCAATAGCAGGTTTGAATTAAAACACATTTGTTTTCCTTCAAAAACAGTTAAATCCCCCACTGTTATCCTCATTGCCAATCAAAATTTATCTTTATTTCTCACCATCAAATCTACAACCAGAGCAACAAGCAATCTGAGCTTATAAACCATCATTGTTTATTTTTTCAATTTGTTGGATGTCAATAACACTAAAATCTGGTAAACTGAAACTGTCGGCTTTGGTTGAATTTCACTATTGTTCACTGAACCAATCTGCACAAATACTCTCATTTGCAGCATAATTTAGTGGAATTATTACTACAGCCACATTTTCAGGAAAAAATTGCTGAATTTTCAATTCATTTATAGGGATTTGAAATGCTTTTTGCCTTGTAATATTCATTTTAAAATTTCCCTAACATTCTAAACCTAATAGAATAATGAAAATGCTACTTAAAAGGATACTGTACATGATACTTGCATCCTAATTCAATACAGTAAGCACTGGTTGTATGATTTACAAATTGACAAAAAATATCCAGCACCAAACTACTGAAAAGAATATGCTTGAAGGTCAACTACTGCTAATTACACAACCACTCAAATAAATTGCTGAAGAATAACATGCCAAGTGTTGTCAATTCAATACTTACCGAGTGATCTTGGGCCCCTGAAGCTAAAAGTATTTTTCCAGAAACAGCAATACTATCAAGACAAAGAACTATGCCTGTGTGCCCTTGCAATTCATAGGTGCATGCCATGGAGGCCAATTCATACACACGTAGCTGCAGATTCAATTGCAGTAAAGAACATTTAATTGTAGTCAAATGGTTATTTAGTACAAAACATAAAATATTTAAACTGAAGATTTTAACTCGCCATCTAAGCATTGCAAAAACTTGCATAACAAGTTACAAAGGCTTACAAAAGTAAATATCCAAGAACATCCAGGAAGCACCAACAAATTATGTAAGTTTATGATTGAGTTACTCAAGAATCTAGAAGCCTAACAATTTCAATCACAATTTCACTACTTTTAAATTTTCAATATAGTAATCTCAAATAAAACTTCTGGATGGACCTCAACCTATAGCAATATCAAACAAAGCTACAAAACATCCAGCAGAAATCATTATAGTTCACATTGCTAAAGCTAAAAGCTATATAACTCTTTTTTTCCTAAAAACTGCACCTGCTCCGAATTTGTTGCCACTGCAAGGAAGTTCTCCTCTTCTCCAACAAACTTCAAGTCCACTACCTCCTCATTGTAACCTATAAGCTGTTTGCTGACCCTCAAGTCACATTCATCTTCACCACTCTCCACCAGGTCATAGAACAGAAAGCGCTGATCAGCAGTAACGCACAAAACTCCTTGAGCTAAGGGTTGCAGGACAGCAGATACAAAACCTCCCTTTGATTCATCTTCACTAGAACTAATAATGGCATCTGAAGACTTCTGCTCATATAAGCATATGGCACTGCAAAAATTGATAAGATCATCAAGATAATTTACAATCATGTGCAAACATATAAGATATGTCTAAAAGAAAATTGCAATTTCGCAAAGAGCAAACAGTATAAGATATTAAAAATTGTCACTCGCATTTTCAGCAACATCACATTGATATTACAATAAGAAGCTAAAATGATTAAATGTAGCTAGACAACTTACCCTTCAGAAAACCATATACGAATAATGCCGCGCTCCCCAACTGTCAGAAAGTGCACTGGAAATACACCACTTTTCTTTTCCTTTTCACGTGATAATTGCTTTTGGCTCAGGCCAGACACCAGCTTAGATATACTTGGAATTACACACACAGTTTCTAATGGTTCATAGGTCAATATTGTCTCCCTGAAGTGATAATCGTGCAGGTCCCATATATTCACCACCTAAAATTCCAATGTCATCCTCCATTCTAGTTAACCATTAGATTACAAAATACTAAAACATTCTTCAGAAAAATAAGTTCCAAAGGTTCAGAAAATCTAGACCTGCACAAAAACATTAAGGATCACACAATTATATTGGAACAGATTAACATCTCAGTTTATTAGTATTTGCTATTTACTATTTCTAAGAACGATTCAAGATACATCCAATAAGCACAATCCATCAAACACTTAAAATTTTGTATAGAAGAATAACTTATGCTACTTCTGTCATGTCCCCAATTTGGGACCCTTTCCAATTGGCAGGAAAAAAAAAGAGCATTTTTAAATGCTAATATGAAAATAATATTAAAATAATAATAATTTTTAAATTAAATAAATAATATTAATTATATTTAAAAATAATATTAAATAATAATAATAAATAATAAATTTAAATTATTGTTAAATAACATTTAAATTTAAATAGATCTTCTTTGGCTGACCTTTCCAAAGGCTAAGTATTTATGCGGATCCTAGTTTCATTGTTGATCATCGAATGAAGACATTGAAAATGGCCACGTAGCGTGTCCCAACCTGGTAGGACGTAGTCTCTGCCAGTGGTTCGATGTCCTTGTTCATCACTTCAACCATTCATCCATTCAAGTACTTACAATCTTCCGCATATTTGCATTTCATTTCAGTCGTCCCGTGCCTGGGGCTAAAGTCGCAACTCCCAACAAACGGGCAAATCAAGACGCAAAAGCTATCTGGATTCTTCCGCACCACTTGCCAGGTCCTCTACACCATCACTCTTGGACGAAGGGTGCATTCATGGTCGAGATCGCACCATCACCCAAAGTACTGAGGCAAGCTCTCTCACGAGTTCTTCATCTCCCTCACATCAACACTTCACCAGACAAGCCGCTATTGCTGAGTCGTGATATCCCTTTGGGATCTATAGCGAAATTCATCCTCTCACACAGGATCTACAGGGATCAAAGTCTTCACTATCACACAGCGAGCAGGGGGTTGACGACAAATATTATATTGCATCGGAACCTAGTTGAAGCTTCAAGCGGAAGCGGACACACATCACTCGCACCATTCTGAAGACATCTTCATATCATCCCAAGCCGTGAGTTGTGGCTATCGAAGCATTGTCTGAGCTTATGCGTATGATCAAGTAAATGTAACGTTGAAATGATTATCATTCTAGAACTTTGTTCCCTATGAGTCCGAGCCTCAAAATGTCTATCACATCTTGCTGAGTGATGATTAACTTTTGAGACTACATGCTACTGGAGTATCATTCTTTGTAATTCAAACCTGATTGCAGTCAACATTTTATTTGCTGGTAACGACTGGCTACGTGTTTCGTCTCAATCTTTATCTAAGCTTGACTTGTGTGTAGCTTGAGTTAGAGTTAGATTTATGCTTGAATACGACAGTGGTATATCGAAGAATTATCCTAGACAGTGTTTCCTGTGTTCATGCTAATTGGAACTGATAATTTGATATTGTTTATTCCGCGTGGACACCTACTGGTATTTAAGTTTGAGTATTTAAATTTTCAGTTGAGTACCTATTTGTTGTGAGGGAGTTTCTAGCTTCTCACAGTGGTATCAGAGCAATGATTCTGCGAGCCTGTGGACAGTCAAAGATTTATAGAGAAAGAAAGAGGATAGAGGCAAAGGTAAGATAAAGATGGAGGAGCAGACTAACGAAATCAAATCTTTCATAAAGAAGCAGGATCAAGTAAATCAGATGCTGATACAAATGATGCAGACTCTCACTGCTATAATAACCAGCCACAAATCGGGACCTTAGATAAAGGACATAGATCTTGAGACTGAGGTGTCCGAAGTTTTGAACGAATATCAAAGCTTGTCAAATGATGCAAAGGTTTGTATTCCCCTCGATGTGTACTTGAGAGCACACGAGTCTCACTACTCTCGCAAAAAAGGACTTTATGACTACATAAGGCGAAGGAAGAAAGAAGAGAAAGATTCAAAAGCCGCCAAGGAAGAGATCCAAGGGCCGAAGCTAGAAGAATCAGTCTTGAAACAAGAAGAGCCCAAGGTGATGGAATGTGAGTGAAATGCACAAAAGCAGGAAGTCATAGAAGTGATCGAGTCTCCCAAAGACGCTAGAGTGGAGCTTGAACTAGAGGTCAATGAAGTTGTGATGATAGTGGAGCAAAAAGAAGGATCAGAGTTTGAAGGTACCAAATAAGAAACATTTACACTCCCTTGTTCCAAGGATGATCAGATCATTGACAGAGTCTTGATGAGAGATGTTTATCTCGTTTTGAAGTCGCATAACGGTAATTCTTCAACGAAGCATGCTAGAGGAAAATGATGACATGGGAATTGGTATGATTGATGTGATGCTTCACGAGATGCTGCAAAAGGGCAATGATGCCCAATAGAATGGCGGAGCAATGACTTTCAGATTGATATGGAATCATGGTATACAAGTGCAAATTGCTTGAGTACAAGCAATTTTTGGGATAGAAGGACTGTCATGTCCCCAATTTGGGACCCTTTCCAATTGGCGGGAAAAAAAAGAGCATTTTTAAATGCTAATATGAAAATAATATTAAAATAATAATAATTTTTAAATTAAATAAATAATAATAATTATATTTAAAAATAATATTAAATAATAATAATATAATATTAAATAATTAATAAATAATAAATAATAAATTTAAATTATTGTTAAATAACATTTAAATTTAAATATATTCTCTCTGACCAACCTTTTCGGGGGCCAAGTATTTATGCAGATCCTGGTTTCATTGTTGATCATCGAATGAAGACATTGAAAATGGCCGCGTAGCATGTCCCAACCTTGTAGGACCTAGACTCTGCCAGTGGATTCGATGTCCTTGTTCATCACTTCAACCATCATCCATTCAAGTACTTACAATCTTCCGCATATTTGCATTTCATTTCAGTCGTCCTGTGCCAGGGGCTAAAGTCGCAACTCCCAACAGACGGGCAAGTCAAGACGCAAAAGCTATCTAGATTCTTCTGCAACACTCGCCAAGACCTCTACACCATCACTCTTGGACGAAGGGTGCATTCATAGTCGAGATCGTGCCATCACCCACAATACTGAGGCGAGCTCTCTCACGGCTTCTTCATCTCCCTCACGGCGACACTTCACCAGACGAGCCGCTATTGCTGAGCCGTGATATCCCTCTGGGATCTATAGCGAAATTCATCCTCTCACACGGGATCTACAGCAATCAGAGTCTTCACCATCACACGGCGAGCAGGGGACTGGCGACAAATATTATATTGCATCGGAACCCAGTCAAAGCTTCAGGCGGAAGCAGACACACATCACCCACACCATTCTGAAGACATCTTCATATCGTCCTGAGCCGTGAGTTGTGGCTATCGAAGCATAGTCTGAGCTTATGCGTATGATCAAGTAAATGTAACGCTGAAACGATTATCATTCTGGAATTCTGTTCCCTATGAGTCTCGGCCTCAAAATGTCTATCACATCTTGGCTGAGTGATAATTATCTTCTGAGACTACATGCCGCTGGAGTACCATTCTCTGTAATTCGATCCTGATTGCAATCAACATTTTATTTGCTGTTAACGACTGGCTATGTGTTTCGTCTCAATCTTTATCTGAGCTTGACCTGTGCGTAGCTTGAGTTAGAGTTAGATTTATGCTTGAATATGGCAGTGGTATATCGAAGAATTATTCCAGACGGTGTTTCCTGTGTTCATGCTAACTGGAACTGATAATTTGATATTGTTTATTCCGCGTGGACACCTGCTGGTATTTAAGTTTGAGTATTTAAATTTTCAGTTGAGTACCTATTTGTTGTGAGGGAGTTTCTGGCTTCTCACAACTTCATAGAGAATATATTAACATTAACAATTGTATGGTTACAGCTTTAAATGCTGCATTTGCCTATTTCAATCCATAAAATTAAGAACTCAAGGATTTCGAAGGTACAAGATTTCATAAGCTAAAATTTGTTTTATTTCCTTCAACCTTGCTGTCAGCTTTATAAACTATGGCTGGTGCCACCAACCACCCAGCCAAAACTGTTCTTGTAAAAAGGGACTAGTTTAGAGAAGCAAGAGTTCAAATACTTAAAATTTCATTAAAGATCAAATCAATAAATACTGTACACAAAGAATCCTCTAAAATTGTATGTAATGGCTTTAAAAAGAATACACATCACAGAAATAAGTCATAGGCATATTTATACCGTTCAAATAGACAAGGCCAAAGTTTTATTTAGTTTCAGGTACACATCTAAATAACCACAATATAAACCACATCCATGTATATTAAATAGTACCTTGTCTCTACCAGCACTAAGAAGAATCCATCCATTTTCAGAGATTGCCAAGCTAGTCACAACGGAAAAATGTTTTTCAAGCACAGCAATGCACTTCTTAGCTTTGAGATCCCATACTCGTACAGTTGCATCTGCACTTCCAGAGATCAGCTGTAAATCACAGAATCAAGTTATCAACCAGATTGTACAAAATTCGACGTTTCGCAATCGTGAGAAGGATACTTCAAAAGAAGATAAATATAAAACTAGCATTTTCAATCCACAAATATTTGCACTTAAGGAGGCACTTGTGTTCTCACTCAAAAGAAGTAAAGCTGCTGAAAAAAGAAGTCATGAATGATTCAATAATCACAACATACCAAAAGGCGTCCTCGAGGATCCAGATGAAATAGAACCGTTGTAACACCCATTTGGTGCCCTCGAAACGAATGCGTGCAGAAACCTCCATCCACATCCCACACAAGAACATTTCTGTCAGCACCAGCAGTTGCAAGCAATCCTCCAGATGCATCACAAGTCATGTCTGCCACGGGACCATTATGCGCCTGCAAAATTAATATAAGTAATTTCAATACTAATTAGAAAAGAAAATAATTAAGACATCAATTAGGTTAGAAAGCCTTAGTAAGACAGGGTAAGGTAAGTAACCCCCAACTTTTTTTCTGTGTGACATTACAGTCCAATACTGGCATCCAGGAAACTTAAATTTCGGATATCGCTTATCAAACTGATAAACATTTAGACGCATAAAACTGAAATTTTCTTTCAATCCATTCAATTTTGAATATTCCGAAGTGGGCAAACAAATAAAGAAAATAAAAACCATGCATCAATCAAGGAATCCAGTGCAAGCAGTCAACAAGATAAAATATTAAATAAAGACATGGGTACAGAAAGGTATAAATTACCTTCCACGACCTAATGCAGGTGAAAGAAGATAAATCCCAGAGTTTAACTTGCGCGCTTCGACTGGCAGCAAAGAGTAATTTATCGTCAGGGGTGAGTGCCAATGCAGTAATAGGCTCAGAATCTCCCTCCAACGTGCTTTTGACGGAGCCATTGGCCACCTCCACGATCTTAACTTCGTCGTCACAAGCGCACACTAAAAAAGAAGCGTCTGAAGAAAGCCTGTAGGGTCCCCCCGTGTAGAATTTCTGTAGAGCAGGGATGCCTCGAAAGTTTTTCTTCAAATTCACAGAACTGCCCATGGCTCGCTAGACACGACGAGCTCACGGGAAATCTTCAGTTTATTCTGCTTTGTGTTGTGCTTCGCTTTGGTAGCCACTGAATATCAGCAGCTAGGGCTTTCTAAGGGTTTAAGAAGGGAAGATGCATTTATAGAAAAGAAAAAAGTGCCGTTCAACGCCAGATAATTATTACGGACTCCCTTACATTCCATTCAACGTCAGTTAGCGGTGGACTCTTCGTGGATTTCATTTACTCGTATGAGTAAATCATATTTTGATCTTCGCTCCTCCAAACTCTTCCTGGCTGGTATTTCACTTCTCCAATTCGGCGATAAAAATAAGTTTCGACGAGGGTTTTAGCGTATGTTTAAAATGAAAATTACGGCGAAGATACATTTAGGTTTTAATATTACGGCATCCTTTAGAAAAGTATATGTAAGTTAACATGTTAAAGAGGAATGCTCTTTATTGTATTGATGCCATATTCCAAATATATCATAGTGTGAACCATGTGAATGTTAGTATTTTAATTTATCTTTTATAAGACTACAGAAAATAATGTATGAAATAATTTTTAATCTTTGAATTACAAGAAAAAGCTCATTGAAATATAAGGAAAACTAAAATATACTTAGACTTTGACTTTTTTTTTACACAAATATCTATCAAAGAATGTCTATAATTATGTGATAGACAATAATATTAAGAATCACAAACCATCACTAACTATTAGCATCTTCTCCAACCATAGTGGGACCCTTTTTTTTTTCCCTAACCTTCATTTGCTCTGAAAAAGATTAGAATGCAAGCTAAGCGTCATTGGAAGAGAAAAAGTAAAACAAGAAGCACCCACTTTACAAAAAGGAAATTCTAAATTCTCTCTTCCTAACCAACACTAATTTACACAATGGAGGTGCATTATAACCACCACCAAAATTATGCCTTATTATTGAATGCAAGTGGTTGACCCAAATGGTAATGTTGGGTCTTCCTAAGGTGGATAGCATAATGAGTTGGTTAATTTAACACATTACATGCCTTCAAGACATAAACCAAGTTGAGATATCCCTACCTTCCCCTAATTAATGTACAGATATGGTCATATGAAAACAACAACATGGCTTTTACTCGAGCAAAGTATGGAAAGGGAAGAGCCTCTCCAGATTTGCAATTGACTTACCAAGTATGATTTTGTTGTAGAGGATTGACGAGTGAGGGGGAAAATCCTGATCCTACATCAATACATTAATGCATTTGCTACTACTTCTTTTATTACTACCTTCCCTCTTTCCCACCTAGATCTTAGAGAAATTCAAGCAAATGTTTTCATGTGTGAGAATTACAAGAGTTGGTGGGCCAAAGTTTCACTTTCGAGACCTAAGTCTACCATGAGTAAATCACATTTTAGTTTACTCTTAACTTCATATTTTAAAGGGTGTAGCACAATAGCAAACTGAACCAACAATTTTGTTGGTTTTATGTGCTTCTCTTGCACTCTTAGGATCTTTCACCTAAAAGGAGAGATAAAACCCCAAAATTGTGATGGTTCACTCAAATAGAGGATTGTGTGATGTAATTAAGACTAAATGAAATAGTGTAGATGCAACTAAATGATGTAATTGATTGATTATTAATGCAAAACTAGTGTAATATGCAATGTTTGAAAACACAGTGAGATATGCAAGAATGAACTAAAACATGCACAAATGAACTCAGAAATGGAAGAGACTAAAAGGAGTGCACCTGGAGACAGATTGCAGATTTGAGAAGACTCTGGAATGCTGGAAAAAACACTGTTGATGACTAGTGGGATTCATTCGTCACTGATGGTGAATCAGTCCTCCTATTGGTAAAATTTCTTAAAATAGATTTCTGACTGTCGGGAACTGGAATATGACAAAATCACCTTTTTCAGCCTTAAGGTGGGACTCATTTGCCACTGATGGCGAATCAGTCCTCCTCCAAAATTTCATGAAATCAAAGGTCAATTATGTAGCTCCAGATCTTCACTTGTCTTCTTGTCGGGTTGGCAGAGTCAAATCTGCAAAAAACGGATTGTAGGTTGTCTCCAAGCTTGAAATAGGGTTTAATTGATTTGAAACACTTTGTTGGCCTATTGACCACCTTTCAACACCTAATTGCTTGAAAAATATACATACAAAAGTCTGCAAACACACATGTAAAAGGGGAAAAAGGTTAAGGGTTGGAGTATAGGGATTTGCCTTGGTCAAATCCCACTTTGGTAATCAAACCCTTAATAAAGAAATGAAATGAAATGAACAAGGAATGATGAATAAACAACATGCAAATTTCCTAAACTCACCACAACCTTGTTGAAGAAATCTGAAGATATGTCAATGGCTGCTCCAAGATGCTTGATGAATGCTTGATTAAATGATGCAAAGTGTTAGAATGTTAATTAATGTTGAATGAGTGCAAGTGAATTTGATGAATGGGAGATGTAAAATGAGGATAAAAACACTTATTTATACACATTTATGCCCTAATAACCCAATAATACCTCATCACAGGTCGACATAAGGTATTTTTAAATAAAAACCCAAAAGAAAATTTGAATTATTTTGAATTTGGAGCCAAGAGGGACTCATTCGCCACCCACGGCGAATGGGTCCCACCTTGGCTTGTAAGTGGGTGTCGGGAATTAGGTCACATTTAATGTTATTTGTCGGGTTTAAATTCAAAAATACACTTAATTAAGTCTTATGAGTGCATAAAGGGATCAAATAAAGCATAAGAAAGGTGTCAATAGTGAAATTAAGCCTAGAAAAGCGTGAAATCTTATTACAAGACTTTACAACATTTTAAAATAGGACTTGACAAGTGATGAAAAGGTTATTTTTATGTGAATTATAATGAGAAGAGTCTAGAAAAGTGTAGAAATGTGTTACAACACTTTCACAAGATGCCATAATTTGAATATTTAGGACCTAATGTGAATGCATAAGTTGCATTGCAACATTAAATCAAAGCAAGACAAGTCAAAAATCACAGGAGAAAGACCTAAAAGACCATGAAAATGTCAATGATCCATTTTTCTATGGTACACAAACATTGGATTAAGTCGCAAATTTGTTAAAAGTTTGATGGAGAGAGGAAATTAGTATATTTCTAATATTATTGTCTTTTATGAGGATCGCCTACAATCGAGATTTCAACCTACTAATAGGACCAGCTCTCTATCTTATAATATCGTCAAGTTGTTCCTTTCTTCTGTGAGATAGGTGCAACATTTCAATTGTCAACAGAGCATCCAAAGTCTGGTTAAACTGAAATATAACTCAAAAGTGGGTGTTGATTTCTAACTTGCCATGAAATTCCACTGTGGTCAAACCAAATCAACCTCATACATAATAAATAAAGGTATATATATTAGAAACATATCTATTAATAGGATCCACAAGGAGACACCTTCTAACTGTGTTCCTTCCACGTTTGACTCGGTAGTATACTCCACGTCTATTTCCTCGTTCTCATCGCCATGCACTATTTTTTCTGGAAGGCTACAAAAATTTTACAATCTATTTTTTTTCATTGTGAATAGATTGAAGCAGTAGTTGTAGGAGACTGGTATGGGGCGTGAAAACAAATTTAACTCGCAACTAGTATTTTCGTTTAAGATTGTCTCAGGCTCAAGATTCTAGTAAGTTTAAAACGGTGATATTTTTAAAGCTACTTTTTTATGCAACTCTTGATCAACAATCAAGGGATTCAAGATTGAATCACTTGTTTCTCTTTCCTGAAGTTGTGTATGGTAACTAAAAATATAAATCTTGCTAGATTTAATCCTTGGAAAAGGGTGATTTTTTTTGTGTGGGGATGCAGTTGACGGATATGAGGGAAGAGTCCTCATAGTCCTGCTATTTCTAGTTCTATTAAAGTTGGTTTTTTAGTATTTGTTTGATTTGAAGTTGCCATCTAGTCGTTATACTACTTAGAAACATATCTTATATATTTGACACAAGGCAATGAGGGTGAAATGCTTTTCTCCATGTATTTCTAGTGGGACCATAGGGAGGAAAGGATAAGTCCGCGTTTAAAGGAAATCCTTTGGCTGAGATATGTTACTAAAGCCAACAATACTAAAAGAATTTTGTTTGGCTAAGAAGATCCCTGGTCAGCTCGACTAAGGTGAGAGTAACATATCAAAAAATGATTTTTTTCCAATAAGAAAATAAATTATCTATTCCATGAGATTTTTATTCTCAAATGAGATAAGCTCATGCAATGAAACATAACAACTTTCTTTCCCAAAGAGCACCACAGAGAGTAAGGATAAGAAATTAGAGACCTCTACATGAGTTGCAGATTATTTGTAACACTGTAAACATTGAAGAGGAGTTGAGGGACATTAACCAAAAAATTGATCGCCACCTCACAAGAAGCCATTCAGCTTAGCAAAGGAGTCAAAATCTTCCACCCAATCCATACCATTCGCCGACACCAACCCCACTTTCCTCTTTAGGAATTCCACCGCCACTGCAAAAACCATTATGTGCCTCATGAGCTCCGCCCCTTTCAAGTCCAAAAGGAAGGGGAAAAATTTAATTGCTTTGTCCTCATTCCAAAGTTTTTCCAAGTCCGTTGACCTCAGAATTCCTCTACCCACAATGGCAGCCTTTAACGTCTCATCCAAGCCACCTAACAGGTCCTCCTGAAACAACCACTCCACCAATACCCTAGCCTCCACCTTTAAAATGCCATTATCCAGCAAATTCACGAGGAAATGAGAGGGAATATACGCATTATCCCTTACGTACTCCTTCCTCTCAAGATGGCCTTTCCCTAGAGCCATTTTCACTACAACCAAAACCAAAGGATCTGGGTCGCAAAGAATTCACTTAAGTCGTTGATCGGTAATCTCCCTAAAAGCGCATTGCCTTTTCATCATGTGCAGAGAGATGGGAGTGTCTGCACCGAATGTCTCCAACCCCTCCACCAAAATAGAAATCATGAATTTTGATTGACCACCCGAAGCCATCACTGTAGGAATGCCAGAAGTAAAGACCGCAAGACACCACACACCAAGACCAAGCACCAAGACACAACCACACAAACTTTGCCCAACCACTGAAAACACTGCATATTAATAAAGCCACGACGAAAGAGTCGTGCTCACTTCGCACGAGCGGACCATAATTTTGGTGCAAGGAGGATTTCCTTCCACAAAAAGGTCATCCTTCACCACCAACCTTTATCACCAGGCTCACCAAAAAATGAACGCCTTTGCCATCTATCCCCTTTGCATGTTGTCACCTTTCTCAGAGTACAGGGTTACATGAAAATCTGACACTGTCTTAACTTCCCATCATTTCAGCGATGAAAGACCCACACCCCAAGCCACGTGAGATCCACATCATGCCCACCAAAACCCCTCCACCAACATGGAGGGTCGCCCTCCTAGCCACCCACAATTATACAATTTTTTATTAATATATAATAATATTATAATTATGTTTTAAAAAATATTATATATTAATATATTTAATTTTAAAACAAAAAAATTATTTTTTATATAATTGAACCCTAATTGAACCAAAATGCTAACCCTAACCATAATTGAAACTTAATCCTAATTTTATTGTAATCCTAACCCTATATCTAGTTCTAATTCTAACTCTAACCCTAACCATAATTATAAACCTATTCATAATCTTATTTGCAATAGTAACTCTAACCCTAATTGAATTATAACCCTAATTGAACCATAACTCTAAGTTTAATTGAACAAATAATCACCCTTTTACGCTAACCCTAACCATAAGTCAAAGATTTCTCCCATAAATGTAATTGAAATGTAAACCTAATTGAACCCTAACATTAACTAAACCCTTTTTGTAATGGATTGTTAATAATAAATTCAATTGAATGCTAACCCTAATTGAAACCTAACCCTATTCATAACCCTAAATCTAATTCTACTTGTAACCCTAAACCTAATTTTACTTCTAACCCCAATATTAATCCTAATTATATCTCTAACCCTAATTTATCTCTAATTATGGTAAGGGTTAGGTTATAGTTATATTAGGAGTAGGGTTAGTATAAGGATAAGGATTACAATTCAATCAAGGTTGGGGTTAGTATTATGGTTACCTAGGGTTAGTCTTAATATTACATTAGGGTTAGGGTTAGATTTTAATTAGATTTAAATTAGGGTTTAATTAGGGTTAGGTTAGATTTCAATTAGTGCTTAATTACAATTCAATTAGGGTTTAGTTATGGTTGAAGTTAGTATTAGGATAAGCTTACAGTTGAATTTGATTTAGGGTTTAATTAGTATCAAGGTTAGGGTTCAATTAGGGTTGTTATTAATTTTAGGGTAACATTTGTGTTTAATTTGAGTTAGGACTCAGTTAGTATTAGGGCTAGGGTTTGTAGTAGGGTTAAGGTTAGTGTCACTTTTAAAATAAGGCTATTGTAAAATTATGTTTACAATTAAATTAGGGTTAGGGTTAGAGTTTAAATAGGGTTAAATTAAGGTTTGGGTTAGGGTTCAATTAGGGTTTTGTTCATTATTAGGGTTAGGGTTAGTCTTATTATTACATTAGGATTAGTCTTCGTATTACATTAGAGTTAGTCTAATGTTTTCATTATTATTAAAAATTCAGTTATAAAATGGTAGTTTTTTTGTAACAAATGTTCCTATCATTAAGCCTATCTTTAATTAAATTTCATAATGTGAAGCAATTAAAAGTTTTTTATTATAAATTCACTTGAAATAACATATTTTTTTCTTTAACACTTTCCAATAATAATGCCTATGTTTAATAAAAAAATAGTAGTTGTTTACTCTTGATAAATAGTTACCTTAAAGCATGCTTACATCTTCATTAACATTTATTTCAAATAATATATATAATTTTATTATATTTTTCATCATTGTTTATTCAATTCCCATATATAAGGCTACACATTAAAATTAAGTGGAATTCCTCCCCAAACTTACAACGTAATGTTTTTGTTAAGGGTAGCTTTGTAAGTATTTGATTTTAGGTTTTATAAAGATTAACTTAAAATCATATGAACTTGTATATAGAAAAACATAACATCAACATCAACCATTTGTACTCGTAATAATTGTTAAATAATATTTGTATAATTATGAAAATAATTATTATAAATTCAGTTACAATAACATACTTTTTTCTTTAACACATTCTAATAAATAATAATGCTTATGTTTAATAAATAATTAGTAGTTTTTTTAACTCTTGTTAAATAGCTACCTTAAAAAATGCTTACATCTTCATTAACATTCATTTCAAAAGTAATATATATGATTTCATTGTATTTTCCATCATTGTTTATTTCAATTCCCATATATAAGGCTACACATTAAAATTTAGTGGAATTCCTCCACAGACTTATAATTTAATGTTTTGATTAACAACAACTTTATAAGTATCTGATTTTAGATTTTATAAAGATTAACTTAAAATCATACCAACTTGTATATAACAAAACATAACATCAACATCAACCATTTCCATTTAATTAGAACACAAATACTTTCAATTTATTAAAAAAAATAGTTTCACTTAGTTAAACATTTATGCATTGGTAATAAATTTTAAACAATATTCAAAAAATATTTTAAAAATTGAATTTAGTCAGATAAAATGTATAAATATTTTGCAAACATTTGTCAAATAATATTTCAAAAATACTTCCAGTTAGTTAACCATTTGTGCACTGGTAACTGTACATTGTCACTATCATGAAGAATAGTTTGAACTTTAATTGTCACATTGGACTTAATGGTATACAATATAAGTATCCCATAGTGTGCATGTAACAACCTGAATGATGGCATGACTTGATGCATCGTGAATATGATGGAGTAGTTGAACTTTAAAGTAGCAAGCAACCATTCCTCGGGTGGTCCCATGTGATAACTAATCTATGATTGTCCCTTAAGAAATCTTATGAATTTCATACTGAGCTCATCACATAGAGTGTGTTTTTTAATGGTCACTGTTGGCTTAATAGTGACCTTCCAAATGCATCTTGCAAGGTAAATATCTCGAACCTCATGGTATAGACAAACTGACTAGTCACAAAAATCTACAATTTCAATCTGAAGATTGTTAAATTTTACATCTAAGATCATTTTCACCTTGGATTCATAGAGAAAGTTAAACTACATAGCATAATTATCAAAAAAAAATTACTGGTTTTTGGTTCATTATTGTTAATTATGTTGACCATCTTCTCTCTCAACTAATAACTGACACTCAACTCCTCTATACGAAGGAGGACATTGAATGGAAGATGGCAATGACACTTTGACAACCAAATGGACACCCATGATGTATGCACATTATGTGACATCTTCCTCACCTGTAGGAAAATCATTATTTGCTTTGACATTAGTATTAAATAGGAAAAAATATATTTTCCAACTAATGAGAAAATTGCATATAAGAGAGTAAACATCAAGCAAATTTATGATATCAAAGAAACTCAAAATATATTAAATTCAAGTCATATATATAGACACTATTTTCTTTTAAGGTTATTAAGTACAATATATATTTTTTTTTTTGGTTGGTAAAATAAATTTTTTATTATTAATTTATAAGATGAAAATACAAAAAATACGAATAATTGTTCTTGACAGGTTGAAACCAACCCAACCATGAAACAATTGTCAACCCACCAAAAACACCACCCCATCCTAGAAGTTTACAAATGCCAACCGAGTGCATGAGCGCACAGAGCAAAAAACTACCACAAACTACATCCTGAAACCCACATAACAAAATTTCAAAATTTACAGTATCTTCATGAAAGCCTACAAACAAAATTTGAACCAGCAAAAAGAGCATCAAAAAACAAAAAAGGGTATTGAGCTACCCCACTTCAAACCATGTGACCACGCCCACGATCGGAACCATGACCACGAACCCTGTCATCGCCTCTCGCCTCCCCACGACCCCTTCCATGCGAACCACCACAACCACGAGCCTTCCTCTGCAATTCCATTTCCATCCACACACCAGACAACTTGAAACAGAATAGTTCTGGATTCATTTTCTCTCTGGGAATCCCAACCATAATTTCCAATTCCCAATCATGCAAAAAGTCCAGGATGAAAGCACAATATTTTTTAGCCTCTGCCTTCCTTTCCAAAGTATCACCAAGAGCCCTGTGTAGGAGAAAGGGGTGTCATTGGTGAGGCACACCCAAGAAACCAATCTAGTCACCATTAGCAGCAACGAACCCTCGCCTTGGCACTGCACAGACCAAAATCTCCTCCAGACCACCTTGCCATTCCGCTTTGACAAAATGTTCCATCACCCTTCAAACCTTCTCCTATGAGATGAAATGGAGGCCCCAAGCACAAAACAAAGAAGAAATATCTGTGTTTGTGCGGTGTCGAAATTTGGACACTAAGAAGTCCATTCCCAAGAGCACCCAGACCAGACTGAGGAAGAATGGGTCACTCGTGGTGAAAACGTTCTTTAGCCTTTCATCTGTGATGGGCACTCAAAACACCATCTATTGTTTCGAAGTGTTGAGAGCGAAATTCGCTTCCATTTTCCTACAAGCATCAACCTTTGGCGTGTACCAATGAAACCTGCAAGCAACAAAATGAATGAACATCGAGAATGTTGAGGAGTAAATACGCCTCGATCTCTTCCAGCATTGAAATCCCTTGTACCAACACATAATGAAGTGATGCCACACCACATCACCGTTCGCTTCATTAATGAGGCTGACAACAGTCGTCACCTTTTATCCCTCTTGCCAAATCTCCTCTATATTTGAACCAAATTGCTCCGCTATATTCACAGCCATTTGAGATAGTTGATCAGCCAAAGTATTACCTTCATGATATATATGTGAGAAATTTTGAAATTACAAAAATTATTGAGCTTGGTTCAAATTATATTGATAATTTTGTCGAGCTTCCAAACCTGAGCTTTGCCTTTGGCAATTGCATTAACAATCACCTGTGAATCCCCTTCCAAATGAAATCTTTCTACATGTAGCTTGTCCACCAACTCCATTGCTAGGAGTGTTGCTTGCACCTTTGCCTCGTTATTCATACCTTCTGCCAACTTCTTAGCCTCAATTGCTAAAATGTTGTCAGTATCATCATGAGCAACGCACCCAACCCCCAAAGGCCCTAGATTACCCTTTGATGCCCCATCAAAATGTATTTTTATCCACCCCCTATCAGATTTACACCACTGAACCGAGGCCCTTGCACAAATAGAGGGATGAGCCCCTGAAGACCCATTAACAGGTACAATATTTTTTAAAATTTATTTGATATTAATATTAAAGTATAAAATTAGACATGAAAAATAACGTAACCACACATATGTACGTATTCATTATATTGTAAACATATAAAAAACGATGCAAGGTTAAACAAGGTGCTTTTAGGAAATTGTATGTAAAAAATAAATAAGTGCATTTAAAATACAAGTTATAATGGAAATGGAAGAAAATAAATAAACATGTCTTTCTTACTTATATGTAACATTTTGTGATATTTTAATTTTCTTCGATAGACATAATGAAATCATACAATGGTATATAAAATGTTAAAAATTAATTACAACAACTAAAAACCACATTGGTATCAAATCCATTGAAGCAAATTTGAACAAAAAAATACATTACATCAATTATATTCCAAAAGTTTGAGTCTATTTTCTTCAGCCTTGCGCTTGGCAAGTTGTTTACCCTTTCTCATTTTCTCATAACGATCATATGTGAATGGTGGCATTATTCTCAGACCCTCTACAAATTTTACATGAGATATTTCCACAAATGTCAATCCTATTCTTTGATTAAATCCATGTTTTGGTTTGCATATTATGATTAAGTTATTTGATTTCTCCCATGTTCCTTCATTGGTATGTTTCCAGGCAAGGAAGAGGAGCAGTTCACAAAATCACTTATGTATTAGCCTAGGGCTTTTGCTAGAGTTTTTTGGTGAGAATATTGTTGCAATCTTGTAGGTACTTCTCGAAAAACCATGTAATCAAATAAATTATGAGACTACAAGATTCTGTTAATTTTTTTTCCTATTAAAATTCTTTTGTTTATTTTTTTTTCTGTTAAATTTTTTATTAGTAATTCTTGTTGGGTTAGGATTACACATAAAATTAGGATGAAGGGTATGGTTAAGGTTATGATTAGGGTTAGAGCTATAAATACGATCAAGGTTGGGGTTAACAATAGTATTGGGATTAGGGTTAAGGTAAGTGGTATTTTTTAGGGTTAGCATTAGGGTTAGGTTTAGAGTTATATAGTTGAGGGTTACAGTTAGGGTTAAGGATAGAGAAAAAATAGGGTTAAGATTGGGATATATTATATATATATATATATTATTGTGGTTAGGGTTAGGTTTAGAGATAGAATTAGGTATTAGGGTTGGATTTAGGGTTAGGGTTAGAGATATGGTGAAGATTAGGATTAATATTTTAGATAAAATTAGGTTTTAGATAAGATTACTATTAGAGATAAAATTAGGATTAGAGTTAGGATTACAAATAAAATTAGGATTTGGATTGGGGTTATCATTATAGTTAGGGTTAGGGTAAGATATAGGGTGAACATTAGGGTTAGAGATAGAATCAAGATTATGGTTAGACATAGAATTAAGGTTACAAATAAAATTAGGATTTGGATTGGGGTTATCATTAAAGTTAGGGTTAGGGGTAGATATAGGGTAAATAGTGTGGTATTCTAATAGATGGTTACAAATATATAAAAATTAAATATTACAAAAATATATTATTAGGGTTAGATAGATTTTATATAACTCTAGCCTATTATGGTTATATGATTATATTTTTTTAACCTTAATTAAACCCTATGTGTAACCCCAATTCAATCTTAACCCTTTTTGAACCCTAACCCTCATTGTAACCCTAATTGCACCTTATCCATAATTGAACCCTATTTATAATTGAACCAAAACCCTAACCCCAACCCTAATTATTCCCTTACATAACTAAACTATAACCCTAACCCTAATTTAATACTCAACACTAACACTAACCGTAATACTAATTGAACCCTAACCCTAACCCTAATTGGACCATAACCACAACCTAATTGTAATATTAACCCTAAAACTGACTCTAACCCTAATCCTAATTGAACCCTAACCCTAACCCTAATTGGACCATAACCATAACCTAATTGTAATATTAACCCTAAAACTAACTCTAACCCTAATCCTAATTGAACCCTAGTCCTTACACTAACCCCAACCATAACCTTAAATGCACAATAATCTTAATTAAACCCTAACCCTAACCCTAACCTTAATTAAATCTTAATGCTAATTAAACCCTATTGTTGGGGTTACATTAGGGTTAGGTTTAAGGTTCAATTAGGGTTGTAGGATAAAGTTTGGGTTTGGGTTAGAATTATTAATAGATGCCCCAAGAAGGATATCTCTCAGTGTATTTTATATATATTATGATAAATATAGATATGTTAGAATTAGGATTAGAGTCAATAGTAGGGTCAAGATTAGGGTTAATATAAGAAATAGGGTTAGGGTTTAGGTTATGATTAGGGCTACATTAAGATATAGAATTAGGGTTAGATTTAGGGTTAGGATTATGTCTAAGGTTAATGTTAGGATTAAGGTTAGGGTTACAATTAGAATTAGTGTTAGTTTTAGAATTAGGGCAATGATTATTGTTAGAATTAGGGTTAGTGTTAAGGTTACAAAAATAATTAGCATTAGTGTTAAGGTTAGAGTAAGGAATAGGGTTAGGGTTAGGGTTAAGGTTATGGTTAGAGTTAGATTTAGAGTAAGATTTAGGGTTAGTGTTATGGTTATAATTATAATTAGTGTGTTTTAGAATTAGGGTTAGGTTACAATTAGAATTAATGTTAGATTTAGAATTAGGGTTAAGGTTAGGGTTAAAATTAGGGCTAGTGTTAAGGTTACAAAATTAATTAGTGTTATTTTTAGGGTTAGAGTTAGAGTTATTGCTAAGCTAGGCTTATGATTAGATATATATTGAGTTAGGATTGGGGTTAAAAATAATGTTAGTGTTAGTTTTATGGTTAGATTTGGGGTTAGAGTTAAAGTGATGATTATTTTTAAAATTGAATCATAACCCTAATCTAACCTTAACCTTAACCCTAATTGAACCCTAACCCCAACCCTAATTGAACCCTAACCCTATCCTTAATTAAACCCTAACCCTATTTTAACCCTAATCCTAACCTAACCTTAACCTTAACACTAATTAAACCAAAATTCTAACCCTATTTGAACATTAACCCTAACCCTTGTTGAACCCCAACCTTAACCCTAACCCTTACTAAACTCTAACCCATTTTAAACACTAACTCTAATCATAATTGAAGACTAACCCTAATTATATTCTAACCCTAATTGATGTTCACTAATCTTAATTGATGTTCACTAATCCTAATTGAACAATAATAGATAATTGAACCCTATTTTTAACCCTTAGAGTAATTAAACCCTAACCCTAACCCTATTTGAACCTAGCCCTAATTGAACCCTAACACTAATTGAATCCTATTTCAACTCTAACCCTTAATGAACACTAACCCTAATTAAACCCTAACATAATTGAAAAGTAACCATAACTCTAATTTAATACTAACACTAACCCTAACCCTAATACTAATTGAATCCTAACCCTAGCCCTAATTGAACCCTAGTCCTAACCCTAACCCTAATCCTAACCCTAATCAAGCAATAACCTTAATTTAACATTAACCCTGACCTTAATTTAATCTTAATGCTAATTAAAACTTATTGTTAGGGTTACATTAGGGTTAGGTTTATGGTTCAATTAGGGTTGTAGGATAAATTTTGGGTTAGGGTTAGTATTATTAATATCTTAATGTTAGTGTATAGATTTGACATTAATAAAATATTTTAAACAAAAAAAATATTGAGTTTAGATTTCTATTTCTATGTGAAATAACATATTATTAGGGTTAGAATTATTAATATCTCAATATTATAAAAAATCAACATTAATGATAAATATTTTAATCTAAAATTTTAATATAAGTTTTTAATATTTGACATTACAAACAAAATTAAGTATTTTACTTTAGAATTTCATTTCTATGTGAAATTAAATATTATTAGGGTTAGAATTATTAATCATATATAAAATAATTAATTAAATCACAAAAATATTATCAATGCGTGGGCTCAATTATAAAATTAAACTAAATTCTAATTTTCAAAATTCATAAAATATTTATTATCTAAGCCTCCCTTCAGAATATCCTTGTTTACTACCTTTCTCTTTTCAAAATACCTACTTCTATTGGGGAGAAGATTGAGCAAATTCAGAGAAATTTTTTATGGTCAGAAACTGAAGAAAAAAACAAATTGTCCTTGGTCAGTTGGGAAAAAGTGTGTATGCCCAAAAGAAGTGGAGGTTTGGGACTAAGAAAAATATTCATGCTAAATAAATCCTTAACGGCTAAAATTGGTTGGAATCTTCTAGAAGGCTCTAAAGACTGGGTAAATTTTTTCCAAGCAAAATAATTGAGGAACATGAATTTTGGTTGTTTTCTTTCAATATCTTATCTGCCTAGTGGTTCAACTTTATGGAACCATCTTGTGAGATTGAGGAATGTGTTGAAGATGGGGGTTAGAAAGAGAATTGGGAATGGAAATAATATTGATTTCTAGAAGGACCCTTGGATAGAGAATTCAACTTTGTCCTCCTTAGAAGAACTTAATCCTCTTAAACCTAGCCTTAACAGGATTTGTGGTAAAAAGGTGTTTGGTTATATTAACTAAATGGAGGAACCTAAATGGAGGAGAATTTGCCAATTTGAGAGGCCAAAGATAGGTGAATTGGGACCCAATCCTCACTAGACTACATAACCTGATTAGGGAGGCTAAGTTGTTTGATAGAGAAAGGGGTGATGAGTGGATTTGGAAAGGTAGGTCTTCTAGTTGTTTCTCGGTCAAAAAGACCTATGAAGAAATGGTGAGGCCTCAGGTTGCTGTCCCAGACCATTTATAGGAAAGGATGTGGTTAAAGAACCTAGTTCCTAAATTTAACTGTTTCTAGTGGACGACGGCTCACGACAAAATTCTCACTATTGACAATCTAGTTAGGAGGGGTTTCCAATTGGTTAATAGGTGTTCTCTCTGTAAACAAGAAGAGGATTCAATAATTCATATCTTCTTTCACTGCCAATTTGCAAGGGAAGTGTGGTCCTGTTTCTTGTTCTTGTTGTCCTTAGACTGGGTGTTTCCTAATTCAATGAGGCTTTTTATTGAAAGTTGGTCAAATTGCCCCTTCTCACATAATGTAATTGTTGACCTCTGGAATCAAGTTCCTCCATTTGTCACCTAGGGTTTATGGAAGGAAAGGAATAATAAAATATTCAGAGAAGTTGAGAGAAGCAGCTGGGAGGTTAGTTTGATTATAAAATCCCAAATTAAGGAAAACATAGAGGTTGGAAGATACAACTTTTCTAAAACTTGGCCTAACTACAAAGAAATGAGGATTAAACAGAATTGGGGAATAAGGAAGGATCTAACCAAACTCAACTGGTCAAATATGCTTAACAAAATGGATATTGTGTGGAGCCCTCCATAGGAAATTTGGAGAAAGTGTAACTTTGATGGGTGCTCAAAAGGCAACTCGGGTCAAGCTAGAGCAAGGGGTCTAGTAAGAAACCATAAAGGTGACTGTATCGCGGGCTTTGGAGTGAACATAGTGTTGCTCTAACAATAAAGCCGAAGCTATGGTTGCTATTGGGGGTTTCAATACTCTAAAGGAGTTGGGTTTCAAAAATTTCATAATAGAAGGGGACTCTAACCTAATTGTGGACATTTTAAATGAAGGAGCTATGCCACCTTGGGAATTAAAAAAATATAATAGACAAATGCAATGTCATTAAGAAGTATTTCAATAATTGTAATGTGCAACATGTTTATAGCGAAGGAAATAAAGTTGTGGATTGTGCTGCCAATGTGGCGTTGAGTTGTAGGGGATGGACATGATGGACTAGTGGTAACATGTCGAAGTCTTTAAGAGACTTAATCCTAAGCAAAAAATTTGAGAATGAATATCATATGCAAAAATGAAAGGTTGGTTTTATGCAGAAAAAATGAGTACCAAGTGGTGCCTTTTGCCTTTCCGTGTAATGATGGCATTTGGAGTACAGGTTTGTATAGGATGATCTTGGGAGGAGGTAATCTTAATAATTCTCCTTTCAAGAAGGGGACCAAAAATCACATGAAATTAATGAATTTGCTAAGGATGGTCATTTCTATGCATGTTGAAATGCATTGTGTCAGCAATCCCCGTATCTCTAAAATGGGGAAGGTATGAAATTTAATAGGGATTTAAATCCTTGTAAGAATAATAATGAGACTTGCATACCAGGAAATGTGCAACTGGCTTTCTCAATAAGAAACTTCTCAATTCACCACTCTATATTTGCTTTGTGTGTAATTTGGCATAAGAGTGTTTGTTGTATTCCGGGGAAGAAGCATATTGTGTGTGTGATTATGAAGAAAAGCTTGTCACAACAAAAGAATTTGCAAAGGAGTAAAATGGGAGGACCAAGGAAGAGAGCAGAGCCTCCAAATTTTCAAGCCCTGAAACAAAATGTGGATTTATGGAGAATGTTTGAGAATGCCGGTATGGTTCAGTTCTTCGAATCCTTGAATGGATATAATGAAAACCTAACAACTAAGTTTACGAACTCCTGGAAGAAGGGCAGTGCCACCATTGGCGCGGTGAAATTCAAGGTTACCACTATGTTCATTGTCGAAGCAATGGGTTTGCAGAATAATGGGCTTAAAGTGGCAAAGAAAAGTGGGGCGAATCATCAAAGATTTGTTGACAAATTCTTGCATGATGGGGAGAATCTCAAGAGATTTCAGAACGGGTATGCAAGACTGGAACTCCCTCCTTTTGCTTTAGTTAGCTTGTTTGTTATGAGATACTTTACTCTCGAGGGTAGGTATATGTCAGTACATGCGTACCATTTCCCTCTGTTAAACCACATCTGCCATGGTGAGAGAATCAATTTTCCCTTCTATCTACTGTCCTCCTTGCAACTTAATATCGAAAAAGGTGCCAATCCTCCTCTTCACCGAGGTCTTATGCTTACCCTGTATAAGTATGCCCTAGTTTTGAATCTTCATGGAAATCCCTTAGCTAGCCGAAATGCGAACCTTGATCGTTTTGAAGAAAATAATGAGGAACAACTTGATGAGGGAAACCCTGCTACTGTTGAAATCCCAGCGGAGGATCCTATCCCTCGCCAACCCCCTGCAATTATTGCTAGGCACGTGCTTATTTTTGCTAAAAGTAATTCTCCTGTGGCCAATGTGTCAAAGGTATGTTGGCACTCTCAAATTTTGCAAATTTGAGATGCCCGTTTCAAAAAAATTCCTCTGCACTTTCAGAAGTGCACCTGATGAATATGCCCAAATGACCTACTTTGGAGGGTCATAATTTGATGCATGTTGATTTTTCATGCAAAATCCTTTTGCAAGATCACTCATGTGTCTGATGTGAGTATGCATGTCAATTTTTAGATTCCCATGATAAGTTTTGACAGTGTTTCAAAAAGCGAAGCTGGAGGGTTTTGTCACTTTTTTGTTGTTTGCAAACTTTCAGTTTTTCAAAGTAGCCTCCCGTTTGAGCTTGTATTTTGCAACTGGTTGATTGTCATCCCAAAACGATTGTTTCTTTGTATTCTCCATACCAAAGTGTGTTCACATGTTAGTTTTCAGGGCTTCATGAGTTGATTTTCTATTTTTAGCAGATCAAAACCAAATGCAATTTCTCATGTTTTGCACTTGCATTTCTGACAACTTTTCTGAGAGGCCAACTTTGAGCGTCAATATCTTTTGATGGGTGATGTTTCAAGCCAAGCCCTCTTGCACACGTTCTCTCTATACCAAAGTGTTCTACTGTGTCCAGTGGCAGCTCTCCATGAGTTGATTTGATATTTTTGCAACAAGGTAATCTCTTGAGTTTTAATCGGTTCAGAACAACTGATTGTTGTAGAAAGTTCAAGTAGGCAACTTTGACAGTTAATAACTTGTGCTTCGTGATTGATTTCTCCAAGCCGTCTTTTGCATTGCATTCTCTAGACCAATGGCTACAAGCTTGCAAGTTTTTATGTCTTTAGGAGGTCGTTTGCCCAGTTTTCAAAGCCAATTCTGAAGCCAACTTTGCCAGTTTTGCACATTTTGCAAAAGTGCCTGAACGTGAGTTTTGATGAAAACCCATTTCATGTTTTCAATTTCTAATGCATTCTGAAGCTGCATCAAGTTAGTTTGATGGGTGAAGTTGTTTCAAAACAAAAAAAATCAGCCGGACCCACATGAGGCCTGACATGCTTTGCATGGTCATGAGCTTGTAATTGTTGTTGTGTAGCAAACACTTCAAATAAAATTCTTTGAGATGGTCAGTAAATGGAATGGTGTCCAAATATCATTGCCTCCATGAATTCAAATGCAGAGCAAGGTCCATCTTCCATTCAGATACATGGATCAATAATTGAGCATAACTCAAGCCTGTGAATGGTAACTAAGTCCATCAGAGAGGTGATGCTTTGTTTGGAGTCACAATGGAACAATGTTGCAACACCATTTAACCTAGTTGAATTTTTTAAGAGGTTATATGATAAAGGTGGAATGGATTCAATGGGTACCCACATTGCTTAAAGTTGGGAATGGAAGCATTGGGAAATGGGAAAGCACCTATGATACTGTTGCATTTAGAAGTTTTTGGGGCACATTGTGGTGTGGAGAAAAATTTAATAAGAGACATGCAAGCTAATAAATAGAGAACAACATTGGAGTAGAATACAGACATCTAACAAGGCATAGAGGGCAGCTTCTGAACTAGATTCAAAGGATGCAACAAATATTCTATAGAAAGCCCGTGAGCCATTTTTCAAGTGCCACTACAGATAAAACACCATGGTTGCAGGGTGCACACAAACAATATGAATTTGTGAGAACTTTAGAGACTTCTAAGCAATGAAACAAGAGGATGTCTTTAAATGTAATTTCAAGGGATGTTATCATAGAGCAGAGAGGATCTTTGTTTGTAGCCACCATGCCTCAAAGGAGGACATTGTACAAAATGAAATTCATTAGAAAGCTTTAAAAACTTTCAACCGTATGCAGTAAGGGCCGCGCCAGATTGAGGAGAATATGCACAAAGGAATTGATTGAAAAGTTTCTAAAACTATCTGGTAAATGAAATTGTCAAGTATACACCAAGGCTCGATGGCAAGGAGGTCTACGCATTCAAGCAACAAACAACATTGCAGGAGTTACAAAATGGATTTGTTGAAAAGGCCCAAGCGCGCATAGAGAAGCGTATGAACATTCACCAGAGCAAAATGAGGAGGGTGCACTGCAAACAAAAGTGGGCATCCATCAAAGTATAAAATAAATGGCCAGTGAGAAGAAAGCCACACACCATTGGAACAAGGGCTTTGAAACAAGGTCAAATGAAAATGGAACAGGGTGCGCAGCCAACTAGGCAGTAATAAACGAAGTGTGTATGTTGAAAATGCCTCAGGAAACTCTCAAATAAATAAAAGCAAACTTAGAGCAAGGAGGTCACCACGCTAGGTTCAAGGGTCGAGCCTTAGATGGAAGGAAGATGCAATGTTTTAAAATAACTAGGCAATACCGTGGCATGGGATATGAACGTCCATCAACGCAGCTAGAGACAAAAGCATATAAAGGAGGCGCCAACATGGTAACATAAGTTGTATTTGTTGAAGATTCTTTAAAACAAATCAACAAAGAGAGATAGGCGCGCATGGAAACGGGGTATATGCACCCAACAAAGCAAAGAAAATAAAAATCAAGCAAATAGGTATTCTCTAGCGCCATTCCATATGCAAGAGAGAACAACGCACATTGGAGACAGTAAAATATAAATCAAAGTGATCTGAAGAATGCCATCACTAGCATATGCGTGCGATGAATTTAGTTAAAAAGGCCTAAGAAAATTTAAAGCGAATAAAAACCACAATGAAGGATTGGCAAAGCAACCCGCGCCATGTTGTAGGAACATGCATCTATGAATGTTCTTTTGAAAATTTCAAGCAAGAAGAATGTGATGAGGGCTCGCGGCCTGCTGGACAGGGGATCCCAAATGGTTGATGAATGGAGCAGATCTTTGTGCACTAAGGTAGGGCACAAACATTCAACAAAGGAACCAAAGAAAATCCATGAATCACCACATTATAGGAGGCACAAAACGCATCTGATGAAAATGCCTTAGAAATTTGTAAGCAAATGCAAGTGCATTATAGAAGGCGTCGCCATTGCAAGCTTGTTTGCAAAGCGGGTGAATGCACGAGAAGGAGATTAGGGCAAACCAAAACAGGCACAAATGAGATCAACAATGGAGAAGAAATATGAGAATGCAGCCAAATCTCCACTCTTGCTCGCTATCTCGTGGGAATAAGTTGCTAACTGGTTAAATCTTGCGAGATACGCGAAATGCTTCCACGTGTATGGTGGTCCCACTATAACTTTCACGACCTCAAAGGATTAAGTGTTTGATGGAAGAAATAAATGAATATTTTAAAAGGCTTTCACTTTATTTAGTGAACAAAGCTTTTAAATGTAGGAGGAAGTAACACAGGAATGCAACACAAAGAAGATTAGGGTAAAAAGTAGAACAAAATGAAATGAATGGCATAGATGAATCATGGAGAATGAATCCACACCGTTCCCCGCTATTTCGCGGGTTGAACTTGCAAGCTTGTTAAATGCTATGGGGTCAGCGAGATGTTGACACGTGGCACATGGGTCCCAGGAGAAGCTTTTGTTGAACGCGCGAAGTAAATATTGAAAGCACGGGTAGATCAAATGGTATTAAAGACATTTGGTTTTAAAAGTTAATTGCCTGATGGAAATTTTAAAAGCAATGTTTTAAATAAAACATTTTGAAGTTTTCAATTTCCCAGGCAGAGTATGTAGAAAGTAAAATGGGGTGGGCCCATTTATTTTCTTCCGGTGAAATGAAATATTATGGAGAAATATTTAAACGGTAAAGTGACAAGTGGGAAGTGGGGAAATGTTTTAAATGAAATATTTAAGTATTGTGTGCTGGTAATACAAAATCAAGAGGCTGGCATGGGCATATGTTGAATAAAATATCCACTCTTTAAAAGGCTTTTTGAAAAACTAGATTAATATTTGGCTTGGAGATGAATATTGAAATATATAGCATAGGATATGCTGGGCAATGTGAAATTAAATGGGGGCCTCCTTCATTAAATTTAAATGTTCTTTTGCTAGGTAATAGCATGAGAAGTGAAAATGCACGAGGGATATTTTAAAGTGAATAAGTATTCACTATATGTAGTTGGCTGGAAAGTGCAAGGGAGTGAATAAAGTAAATTTATTCACTTTATACATAAAGATTATGTGTTGGGCACATTAATGAAATAATTCTTTGTGCATGGAAAAAATTGGTGAAGGAAGAAAACAGAGTTTCGTACAGGGACAAAGATATTTTCTCACAGCAACAGGTGAACGGTGAGAATTTCATCACATGGCAAAATTTTCTATTGCAAGACAACTGAGGCAAAAGACAAATAGAGAGGAAAATTCAGTTTGTTGTAGACAGAGGAGAGAGGCTTTACAGATTGTGCTGATCAACGGTGGATGAAGTCTCCAGATTGCATCTATGGATCAGATTGATCTTAGGGCTACTTCCATTCCTCTTTTATTCTCTTCTTCTCTCATTGTAAAGGCTAATAATTTTGAGGTTTTGAATTGGGCTGGGTAGATAGATAGGTTAAGTCTGAGTCATTTCTTGAGTCTGTAAGCTATAAATTCATATTTCATAAGCAAATATCAACTAGTTTGTGCAAGGAATTCATGAATGTCTTCAAAGTGTTTGCACATTCATGAAATGTCTTCAAATTGTCTCTAGATTTGTACATTTTCAGTCATTCAAATTCAATAATATCAAGTATCTTTGAGTTTGGCTTCTCAATTTCATGAGATTGTTTTATCTATTTATGAGTTTGTTTCAATGAAATGGTTAAATGTTTTGAGCAAATAATTGTGATTGGAGTGTGCAGGTTGGATTTATAAGAAGAATTTGACTGATAACAAGAGAGGATATGTTAGTGTAATACATTAACAATTGTGAATCCACTGGCTGAAGGTTGTTTGTTGATGAATTCTCTTCATGAATTTGACTACATGGCCCAAAATTAGGCACTTGTCTATCATTCAATTTTATGCATCTCATAAACTTCTTTAAATTCAAAATCATTTTAATCCTTATTGTTTTGTGTTGAGTCTTGCTTCCCAATTGTTGAGTGAGTGTTGAATTACTGAGAATGTGATTTGAAGTTATCAATACTTTCCTTGGTATATTTTCTTTGGGAGTTATTTTCTATAAAAAACAATGTTAGTGTGTAAGTGAATTAAGTGTTGGGCATTGTATAGGTTGACCCACCTTGGTTTTGCAGAGCCAAAAGTGTAGAAGATCTCAATCTTTGACTGAATCTTGTTAGTTGGCCAAATCAACCTTTGAGTCTGAGCATAAGACATTGGCTAAGTCTTTAGGATTCAATTGTTCTATTGATATTTGGATCACCAACAAAACCCCTCAACTCTGAGGTCGCAGAAGAGTGAGGAAAATAATTTTTTTGAGATTGAGCTCCTTAGAACCACACCCGAGAAAAGGAAACATTCATCTTTGTTGTTGGAATTCCCAAAGGCTAAGAAACCAAAAAGAGACATAAATCCTAGGGATATTATCAATATCATAGAGAAAGGGAATAAAAATGAGGAGGTAATGGAAACTTTACAAGGGCAAGGGAGTGGTGGTAGTGGGGGGAGAAGCTCGGCTCGCTTGGAAAAAGTTGCGTCGAAAGATAAAAAAGGAAAACAAAAAAAGTTTGTGAGTGAGGAGGAGGACCTGGGGTATGAAGAATTCAAATCCCGGGAGGAAGAAGACTCGGAGGACATGGACTTTGAGGACACTGCATATGAGATGGGGGAAGATGGTTCAGAGGAGGATAAGGTAGAGGAAGCGGAGGAGCAAATTGAGCCTTATGAGGAGAAGTTTGAGGTTGAAAATGTTCAGGATGTTGGGGATCTGGGTATGGAGAACAAGTCTGAGGAGTTAAGTAATGATTTTTTAAAGAGTAGGATAACCTTTTTGCAGGTACAGTTTTAAGATATGGAGACGGCGTTAGTTACTCTCATGAGGGTAACTAACAGATTGATGAGGAGGGCGATGTTGGGCGCGACTTCCAAGAAAACAAAAATTACTAAGAAACTAAAGAAACAGGGGAAACCTGATATCCTGAAGTTGTTGGATGAGACATAGGGACCTAATTGGAGAGAATACATTGCTCTCATGGGAGAGTATGGGGACATGTTGAAGAAATCCAACTAATGGCTTGTTGCTACTCTATTATTTTTGATGAATTTTTTGTCCTGTTATTTTATCATCTTGGACTGTTGTTTTATGATCTCAATGTTATGGTAGAATACCACCTGGGACGTTGTCGATTTAATTAATGGCTTACGTAGAACTAAGTATTCTGGTAAAAACTTACTATTTTTTATTAGTATTGGTTGGACTATGGTTACTATTTTAAATGTTGGCTTGCGTGCTAATACTGATGTTGTTTTTTGGTTTGATGGTGGTGTTGTTTCCCACCTCTCTCTAGTTACTTTTTGTTAGTTGTTGTAACCTTGGGATCAGGGCCCTTCCCTGCTTATCTAATAAAAAAACATAATCAATTAAATTTATACTAATTATCTATTACAAATAAAATAAATAAAATTAAACAATCCTTTAAAAATAATTCAACAATTACTAATTATAATTTTAGAATAAATTAAGAACTAAAATCTATCTATAAAATCAACTTTTCTATTATTATTTTTCTTTGCACCCAAATCATTTTATTTTCTAAAATTATACTAAGAAAATCATAAAAAAATCATTTCATTTTCTAAAATTATACTAAGAAAATACATTTAAGAAAATCATAAAATAATTTACATAAGGAATTTTTTTTAATATGTTTGCAAGAGAAATTCATCCCTACTTTTGTTTTTTAGGGTTCAATTAGATTGTATTGTTCTTTAAATTTGAATAGTTAATAAATAATCAAATCGCCACAATATCTTGCAAACTTAAATTTTATTCTAAAATTAAATTAAATTCTAATTTCTAAAATTTCTAAAATATTTACTATCTAGATTTTAAATAATTAATTAAATTTTAGTGATTATCTAATACAAATCAATTAGATATTTATAATTGTATTTTTTAGAATAAACAGTAAAATTTAGATATAAAAACAACCTTTCTATTTTATTTTTTCTTCTTTTTGCATTCAAATCATTTCACATTCTAAAAGTAAACTAAATTTGTAGTGATTATCTAATACAAATCAATTAAATATTACTAATTGTAGCTTTTAGAATAAACAGTAAAATTTAGGTATAAAAACAACTTTTCTATTTTATTTTTTCCTCTTTTTGCATGCAAATCATTTCACATTCTAAAAGTAAACTAAATTCTAATTTAAAAAATGTCATAAAATATTTTAAGTGCAAAAGCTTTTGATTTATATTTTTTAAATAGATTGTTAGGGGAAATAAACCTCTACTTCTAAATTTTTTAGTTCGATTGAATTTTATTGGTCTTTAAATTTGAATGAAATTGAGAGAATATTTTGAAAAGCAAGATAGATAATATCTTCAAAAGTGATATAACATCCATTTTTCTCTCATATTAAAAATAATTTCAAACATATAATAAAAAATCATGGCTATTTTTAATCAATTGCACTTATTTTTACTCAATTTGTTACATAGAAATAAAAATATTATATAAATTTTCTAAAATATATATAAAACAATAAAAATTAACAGCTATACTAATTGCTCAAAATTTAAATATATTTTTTAAAAGTATTTGAAAAGCTTATAATTGCATGCTTTGAGTACCTATTGATGCAATTATACAACCATTTGGGATCATAATATAGTATTACAGGGGTTGGCATGGGCATTTAAGAGCCTGTATCACACTGCATTGTTTTTCCTTATCTCGCTTGCAACAATCCATTATCAACACCTACAAAATATGATGATCCTCTGAGCAAGATTATGTAGAAGGTTGAAAGACAAGTTTTCATTAAGAATAGAACACCCCATTGCGCATATGAAGATGATGCACCTGCTTTCTATTTTCTATCCTTGCTCTGCGTATTTTCTAGCCACTTGTGCTTTGTCTCCATCAATTCAAACCTTTTCTCTATAGTAGACATGCGACCCCTCATTCCCTATGCCTTCGTCCTCCAATTACAATGCAATTACCAGAGAAATCCAATGAAATGCTATGTGTGTATAACAAATAATTATATTGGAAAAACCATGATGATAGGCTTATTCTGCTAAGAACTTGGTTAGAGCTCAATGCCACAATGAAAAGCTTTAGCGAGGAGATATATATGTGAATAACCTATGTGCAATATTTCCTAATCATTCCTCACACCAATAGACCTATTAGAGATTGTCTCAAAGGACGTCAACATTATCTTCGACACTCATACTCTACTTTCTTCAAAAGATCAAGAATTCAGTTCTGGTTGCTCCACCGACTGATTAGGTGACGGATGGATTTGAGTAGCCCGTCACCGCCATCATCTACCATATTTCCTTGCCTGTAATTTGCTTCGCCGAAGGGTTGAATCTCTTGGGCTCCTCCATCGATTTCTTCAGCCGCTCAGCCAAAGAGGATGTGCTTGTCCTCACTGCGATGCATCTAGGCTCCTTCAACTGCAATTTGCATAGGCAGTCATCTGCACGCTTTTCTTCCAAGATGCATGTGGTGAGATCTTCCATTCTATTTGTCTGTTAGGATCACCAACATCGAAAGAGAATGGGTCAGCTAAGTGTTAAAGTAATATTCAGTTCTATTAATTATTAGATCCACATTATAAGGCATGCATCTTTTCTTCATTCGAACGCCAATATTAAAGCATTCTTGCAAGTTGGAAAAAGACCTATTTTTCTATGCAACTTATGAATATTTATTCATGCACCGCTCATTTCCTTCGCGATCTTTATTTCCTTTGCAACTCTGCCTTTTTTATTTTGGTATCACTCACAACTTTCCGACCGTTGCCACATTGCATCCTATTGGATCTTCCCTTCGAGACACTCTCTTTCTTTTTGTCAGGCTCTGACTGCTTGACACGTCGCCTCTGCCCACTTTCTGTTTGGATGGGGCCCACATCGTAGTTACCTTTGTTGGGAGCTTTCCACGTGGTGTTTGTTCGGGTGTTTGTTGCTTTTGTTCAATGGTTGTTGCAACGATTTCCATTTTGTTGTCGCGTGTCCTTTCCTCTTGCTGCTACGTGGCCCATCACTCCTCAGACCATCCCTGTTGGCATGCTATCATTGCATCTTTTTGTTGGTGCCTGCGCCTGGGAATCTTTTCTCATTGGTGGTTTGGTGGAGCATCTTTCTTGTTGGGTTTTCAGGCGGTGGGCTAACTCTTTTTAAGCAGCCCTTTTCTTCATTTTATGGTTGTTGTTAGACATACTAAGTTTCAAAGCGCTGAGAATTAGCCTATGTAGTGTTTAATATTAATTCTGAACTTGCAGACTGTGCCAACCTATTCGGCCTCTTTGTTTTCAAGCATTTGATAGGACATTAGATTGTACTTGCATTTTTTAAGAATATATGAACATCTATTTCAAGCTTTTGTAATCTTTATATGGCTTAGCGTAATACAAATCATGTTGCTACCCTTTTGTGTTGGCTTATGCTGTGTGGGTTATATTATGCAAATGGTTTGATGCTCGTATGTTTGTGGTGCTCAAGAATTGTCTCTTTAATATACGCTAGTTACTATCTAAGCCTTTGTTTCTACAATGTGCTCAATTATCTCATTACTGATTTGGCGCATTTCCTTAGCTTAGATTTGTTTGTTTGATGTTTATCTTCTTTCCCTTTTCTCACCCCCCATTAAAAAATGAAGAGACGACTTCGATAAAACCCTGGAGGTCACTTAGCTACGCGCACAAGTCCCCCAACAGCTAAGTTTCCCATAAGGCTGCTGCCTACAAACTTTTGCATCAACACTTACAATGTTAGGATGTGTTCCAAAGTGCTTCATTAATTCAAAGATTTTGAGAGGTTCCTTGCAAAATCCATTTTGTGCACATTCTACAATCAATCATTTCATTCCATGAGATGACATCTATTTAAGGCATTCTATCAAGCAATTCAGGTGTTTTGTCTAGAATTCCACATCTTGCATATATTGTCTACCAGAGCATATCCAACTATAACATCCAGGTATCTTTTTAATTCCTGTATATTTCATCAATATCTTTACTATTTGAACCTCGTATAGATGTTTTAGAGAAGAACATAAGTTGCAACATTTTTAGGATCCAACTAAAAATATGAATGATTTATCAACCATGCACACCTAATGATCAACTATATATGTAAATTGTAATGCAATAAGGGTTAGTGACGTGTGAAGTATGTGCAACCCTCATCCACTAAACCTGCATGACTACATGCACCTAGAACCCAAGCAAAGCTTACAATGTTAGGATGTGTTCCAGAGTGCTTCATTAATTCAAATATTTTGAGAGGTTCCTTGCAAAATCCATTTTGTGCACATTCTGCAATCAATCATTTCATTCCATGAGATGCCATCTCTTTGAGGCATTCTATCAAAAAAATTAGGTTTTTTGTCTACGATTCCACATCTTGCATATATTGTCTACCAGAGCATATCCAACTATAACATCCAGGTATCTTTTTAATTCCTCTATCTTTCATCAATATCTTTACTATTTGAACCTTGTACAAATTTTTTAGAGAAGAACATAAGTTGCAACATTTTTAGGATCCAACTAAAAATATGAATGGTTGATCAACCATGCACACCTAATGATCAACTATATATGTAAATTGTAATGCAATAAGGGTTACTGACATGTGAAGTATGTGCAACCCTCATCCACTAAACTTGCATGACTGCATCACCTAGAACCCAAGCAAAGCTTACAATGTTAGGATGTGTTCCAGAGTGCGTCATTAATTCAAAGATTTTGAGAGGTTCCTTGCAAAATCCATTTTGTGCACATTCTGCAATCAATCATTTCATTCCATGAGATGACATCTCTTTGAAGCATTCTGTCAAACAATTCAGGTGTTTTGTCTACGATTCCACATCTTGCATATATTGTCTACTTAAGCTAGTTTTTCCTATAGCTGTTGTTATTTGGTGTTTTCAATGTTGTAGAGTCAGATTTTCCTGTATGCCTGAATGTATTTTTTCATAAAATCAAGTTTATACTATGCTCCCCCAAGTTTTGGGGACGGGGATGACAAGGGATGGTGGGATGTGTTTTTGGTACGAGGGTACTTTTGGGTCATTTTTTAGGGGATGGTAGGGGATGGATATAAAAAATAGGGTAATTTTTAAAAATATAGAGAAATTTCAAATATTCATATCAAAACATTGATAAAGCATTAATCATAGGCATTATAGAAGATTAATACATAACATTAGACTTGAATTGAGATTTCACATAAGAATTGACAAACAAAGTAACAAAATTCAAATTCTTTTATATTAAATGTGCATACATATTAAATAAGAATTATAACAAAATGCCCAAAGGCTTCAAGTTTCAACTATAAAATGACAAAAACATAGAAAATATATGGCTGTCCCTAATTAGCAGATGCAACTGGTAGGTTTGTATCAAAATTGGAGCTCAAGTTTGTGTCACTGTCAGATGCAAAGGCAGGGGGAATTTTTCGGGTCCCCCAAGTCCCTGAAACATTTCCGGGATGGCGACGGGGGTACCAAGGTAGGGGATGGGTCCCCGTGGAGCACTGATTTTATATGGTTTAGGGTTTCAAGGTGGGGTTTTACCTGACCACAGAAAACCTCTGTGGTTGGGACAGAGGTATACACCCCTCTTGTTGATTACACCTTATCATCTACTAGAGACCTCTAGGAAACTCCTGGCAATGGTACTGTGATGGATTGAGGGGGAAAACAGTAATAGAGGTCGTCATGATAGTAAAGTGGAGGTTGGTATGTACATTATTTAAGTCTTGTAAGATTCTAACCTAGAATCTAGAGGCACCAATTAGGAAAACCCTAGTTCGAGCCTTCATAGAAGAGTTTGTAATACCAATACATAAATGTAAAAATGTATTTGATTTTGACTTGTATATCTGAATAGCTCTATTTCTTCTTGAATTAAACATTTAAAAACTGGTACATGAGCACCAAGGTATTTGTGAAATGTTGATTCATGGAGGTCTTAAGTCAGTTTGAGTTTTGAGTCTAGAAGTCATTAATATGGTCATGATTGACCAATTCATATTGTAAGCATGTGTAGGCATAATGAAGAGTGTTGGAGGTGGTGGCAGAGCTGTGAGAGGTTGGTAATGTCATTTTTCAATAAACCCTACCCCAAGCTAGTGTAAAGTGAGGGTTTTTAGTTACAGAGGTTAGATGAGAGTTTTCCCATCTAAAAATTGTTGATTGATTGTTGAGTGGTTCATTGTGAGATAAAGTCAAAAATCTGGGTCTGCAGACCTACTAGATGAGTTGAAGAGTTTTTGCAAAGGAGTGATTTGGAAGAGTTTTGTGAATCAATTGGTTGTTTGAATCAGCTTGTTTTGTGATGATTTGTTCAAAGCCAAATTGCTTTGCATCAAAAACTTTCCATCATATTGAAGCTTGATGGGAAGAAGGGTCCATTGAGAGAACTCAAGGGGTGTTACTTGCTAGGAGGAGAGAGGTTGTGGAGTACTTGTTGGCTTGAATAAGTGACTGACCTCACCTTCCTTGTATTGAAGAGGATGTACCGTGTATGTATTTCCTCAATCAGGATTAAATTATGACTGATGTTTTTGTGATGAGATGGTGTTGATGAAAAATCATATAATTGTGATAGTTGAAATTATTTTGGTGGTCATATGACATTCTTTTTTAGAACATTGATAAAGAAAGTATAGATTAAAGTTTGTTGTGCAGAAGCAGTGAGTAGGCTACATTCCTCCACTTGCCTCAAATCTTGATTTGGGTGATGAGGATAGAGGTATAATGCCTTCTGTTACCTCACACTTGTTCCTTCTGATACCTTACACTTGTTCGAGTCATGTAATCACCTTGATAACTGTTACCTCACCCATGTTCCAGTCATGTATTTACCTTGATGATTGACTGACTTGTTTTTAGGGCTTACAACTTACAAGAAAAATGAAGGCCCTTTGACCTTTTAGATCATCTGTGATAATTTAATTACATCAACAAAAAACCATGGAATGATTTAAGTACTTAGGGTTTTGTTGAAGATATCACTGTACTATTTGAAGATTTTGGTTTGTACCTATTTTAAGCCAGATCTTATGCTTTTGGCCTTGAGATTCAGTGGGACTCTCAAAACTTACATTTTTTGGTCCTAACAACAGACTTTTAGTATGATATGGTTAAGATGGTTTGATTGAGAATTTGAGAACAACAAAGGATAAGCCTCAATCTTTTATGTCATTTAAAGATTGGAATAAAGATTATTGGGCAAGACAACTTAAGACCTTAGATTTTCACCAATTATATATCAGCTAGAGACCTGACCTATACCTCATGTAACTCTCCATGACTGTAAATATGATCTTCAAATTAGAAATATATACATTCTATGCAAGATTTATTGGTTTAGTAGATACTTAGGGAATGTGTAAACATGATAGTGAATACCTTGAACTAGTTAGCTTTATCTACTAGTTACTTTTGATCAACTAAGGACATTTATATTTCAATTTTAAATAAAATTTCAATATTGAACTTCAAAATTTAGACAATTTCCACCTACACTGCACATAAATGGAGGTGCCCTTTTAACACATTTCTTTTATTATGCTTTCATCTCCTTTCAAATTTGAGTATACTAATTTTGAAAAACAAATTGATTTTAGTGTTCTTGTTGGAGTTAAAATGACACTGAGAGGGGGGGGTAAATCAATGTCTTATCATAGCTGACCAATTTTCATCAAATTCGAAAATCATAGCTTAGATTTAATCTCAATATACTCTGATTAATGCATTCATGAGTTGAATGTAATCACTCATAAACAGAATTGAGAAAGATAATAACCAAACAGTGAACTGAAATAATCAACAACATAGTAAAGCAAAGGGAACTCAGAAGAACAAGAAGACTCAAGATTTTACCGAGAGGAAAACCCTCCTAGGGTATAAAAATCACTCCCTAAATGCCTTCCAGGCTTAATCTTTTAAACAAAAGTTCACAATGCCTTATAGGCTGATTTTTTAGCACCCACTCAAGGAGCACTAGCCCCTCATTTTGAGACACCCATCTCAAGGAGTACCAACCCCTCAAATTATGTTTTGAACAATAATAATGACTCAGAGGATTTCTCTGTTTTCAGTTAAGCACATATCTTTCTGTAGAGTTCATTCATACATTTCCATATAGACAAGGAATGATACTCTAAGAATTACAATCAACAACTCTTACAGTTTTTAACATTGGTATTTATTTACATTTCAAGTATGTCAGTTGTAATGAAATCTTCAAAACGTTTTTCACCAAATCTTAAGATTCTCTTGCTGATTTTTGAATATAAAGCTGAATACTGACATACTGTCGATGATGATTAAAAATCAATAGTAATGCTTATCCAGAGAGCTGCAAATCATCCAAAAAATGCAACAGCTCAAAAAGAAACTCAATGTATATTATGTTATGTAACCGTTATGAGATTGATGCCAATCCACGAAGACGACCACTGAGTTTTGAGTCTTCATAACTATTCACTGAGACAAGTAGATAGTTCTGTCGAAGGCAATTACACCGCCAGACATTCCTCTTAGTTAACACTTTCACCATGAGCCATTAGAGTCGGGAAGAACGCATAACGAAAACATCATGTCTCGACGATAGGCTTCCTTAGAGTATTAGTCATTCGCTGAGATATTAGCAAGTCTTTCATTAAGATCTCCGTAAGTTTCATTCACTATCGCTGTGACCAAACGATATTGGAGAGACCTCTTGTAGACTTCATAATATTTTTCCGAGAGTCACTTTTCACCCCGTGTCGCTGAGACAATACGAAGTTGGGGAGATGATATATAGACTGCCCCTTGTTTTGCTGAAACATCCTGAGCTCACCCTAGATCACCAATACAGTATCAATCTCACACCGATGAGCCTTTGATAGAAACCCCTTGTGTGATGTCGCTATAACATAATGGTTCTTTCATCGATGCACCCTTCTGTCTTATGCGGGTCACTATAACATACCAATATTGGGGAGACCTCTCTTAGAAAGCTTCATGTCAAACCAAAAAACCTTTATTTACTCAGAGTTGCTGAGACATGATAGATCCTATGCCGACAAAGTTCTTTTATGTTCCATCGGCGAGACCGGAGGTCACTCACTGAGACCTCTCGCCGAAAACCCTTGCTCTTACCAAAGAGACTACCTTTATGTTTTCAGTCGGTGTAACAAATCGAATTCGCCAAGACATTATATCGATAGCCATTAGTTTTATCGATAAGTTTCCATATGCATACGGTCGGTGAGACACACTTGAATTCGCTGAGATATTAAACTGAATACTCCAAGTTTGGCTGAAGTGAATCTTTTAATGCGCCCGTCGGTGAGACCAGAAGAGTTCACTAAGACCATATGACGACGCCACAACTCTTATCGATAGACTTCCACATGCACTAGTCGGCGAGACAATATGTCTTCGCTAAGACCTCAGCCCGACGGCCAAACACATGCTGATATGCTTGTTCTGAAGCGGGTCGGGGAGACATAATGAAATCGATAAGACCTTATCCCGACGATATTACATATGCCGATAGAGAACACTTTTCTGTCGCTGAAACCAAAGACAAGTCTTGCCAAAATAACCTTTCTTGTGCCAGTCGCCAAGACAATGGGAATGTCACATCGAAAGCAGCTTGTATGATAAATTCAATCACCATGACATCTGAAATGTCTTGCCGATAGGCAACTCAAACATTTCAAAGTGGATTGGGGAGACTCTGCCATTCTCACTCCGATATGAGTAAGCCCAAAGGAGAAAAATCCAAAACCTGTGATGTGCAAGGAGAACCATCCTGAGACAGATTATCAATGAGAACAAACTGAAAGAGATTTTGTCATCAAGGACAAACTGTAAACACAACTGAGATTCAACAGTTCTATGGCCCAGTTCTTGTTTTTGTGTTGAACAAAAATCAAACACTAAGCTTCAGTGTCATGTTGGATTGTCATAAAGCTACAATGTGAAAATAGCTTCTTTAGAGTCTTCATTCTATTATATCTTTGCAACTCTGTTCTTTCCAAATTTATTTTTACATACTAACAGTGACCATGAAAAAATTATTGCAGTAGTGGGAGGTTATTCTTACCTATATGAGCCACTTTGGTGGGCAGGCATGATTACCAGTAAGTGCTTATTACTTATTAAATCAGGTTTAGGTGACAACTGGAGAATATTAATGTTTGAAAATTGACATAAATTACTTGCATTCAAACTATTAATTTCCTTATTTACAATATTTTTTAAGATTATAGTTGTATGGCTGGAGAGTTTATATATTTATTATTTTCAAAATTCACAATTTATTTGCAGTGACTTCACTGCCAGTACTTAACAACTATTTCAGAATCAAAATTTTCACTAAAAATTACATTCACTGTCTTTTATGAATAACTACTAACTACCCTACAAACCAAAAACTCCTTTTCATTGCCCATAGTTTTGTAAAACCCCCAAAAACTAACTACAGATAGCCAAAAAACTCAAATTCATGGTAGAGGATTATGTTAACTGTAGAGTTGCAGACGAGCTACTCTCCATAGTTTCCATAGAGGTCACGTTCTTCTTCCTCTTCCTCCGAGGTCGCTGCTCCAACTTCTCCAGCTGCTCCAACTTCAGCCGCTTCACTTCATCCTTTGCCTTCTTTACCATTGCCTCAACATCTATTAATTCCACAATCAATTTCAGAGCCTCCCACCCATGTGCTGCTCCCTCTCTCCATCTAGCTTTACGTTTTCCTTCTGGCAATTTTACAAAGGGTGCGTATTAGAATGTTTCTTCATCCTCTTCACTTTCAATTCCCTCACCGATATCCATCCCAACTCCTGGAATCGTCCATTCCAATAGTGAGGCCAAGTTGTTCAAATAATCCTTATGCACTAGTGTCTTCATGACCTTTTTCACAACTTCAATCGACTCTTCCAAATATAAGTCCCAAGCCACTATGAGCGAATACATGTCCAAATTAGTTATGTACTTGTGCATGAGCTGGCCAAATCCTCTTCCCAGAATTAGTTGCACTGATTGCACTAATCGTTCATCGCTATACAGGAAACACCCCATCAGTCTCTTTACCGATGGTTCTCCATAAAAGTGTGAGAGTTGTTTCTTTGTTTTAAGCGTGAAACTAGCCTTCATCACCTTTGTAGTGACAGAGCCACCACCTCCTGTACACTATTTTCACACCTATTGTTCGCCACAGTAGAGGAGCATCAAGTAAGTAATGCCTCAAGAATATAATGAAATAATGAAATGAAATAATTTAATAACTTCATTCACATTCCTTTCCATAAATGCTCGACATATGTCAGTCATTACCTCCACTTTACTCCACACACTTCTCTCATTCACTTCAAGAATTAAAACCTGCAAGTACTCCATTTTAGAGCTCCCTAAATGCACCGCCCATTTTAGTCTTGTCATCGGGGGAGAACATTAATTTCAAATATCTTGACGATGCCTCAGGATGTCACATTAGTTAGAATAATCATTATTGCCGTATCGGTGAGACTGTGATTCTTATTCCACCGATAGCCACCTTCTCCACCAACGTACAACTTTCCTTAGGTCTATAGGCGGGACGCCAAATAACGTCACCCCGATGCACCCCAACTCCACCGATATACATTATGCACTTGATAATCCATGCTTATATCGGGCCATCGGGGGAATGCAAACATTTGTTCCACCGATGTTCATGTGTCACAACGATGTGCTTACTTTTGTTGACTTTGTTGATCTATCAGGGAGAGCGCCTTAGGAGTTAGCCCGATAGGGTATTGTTACACCGATACTAGGTTATAAGCTACTTTCATCGGGCCATCAGCGAGGCTATAATGGGGGTTCTACCAATGAGGCATTGTTAGGCCGATAGTGCTAATTTTTATTTAGGGACGGGGAAAGATTTATGGAGCCTCATACTATTATGGTCTAATGCTTACTATTATGCTTTTGATAGATTTTTTCAAGGCAGTGAATTGTTTGACAAAATGCTTTGATAGACATGTATGGAAAATGTGGTAGCATAGACAAGGCAGTGAACTGTTTGAAAAAATGCCTCAAAGAAATGTGGTCTCATAGAATGCCATGACAAGAAAATGCAATTGGCAGTTCCTCCCGGTTATTAGTTATGCAATGTGAAGTAATTGCATAACTACTTAGGTTGACTTTGTAAAAACTATATTATTGTAATTGAAATTTTGTCATCTATCAACATCTAGTTATTAGTTATGCAATGTGAAGTAATGCTTTGAGTTTGAAAGGTGTGCAATGTAACGTAATCAAAGAAGATATGAATATAAACTACATAAATCTATTTTTTACAATTCATTAGTTAAACTCTTTATTTTAATTTGCTCTCTATATCTCTAGGCTATGGAAATGCCTTTCAATTTCAAAAAAAATAATTTTTATCTCTTGTTCTACAATTTTTTACCTTTTTTTAAAATTCAATTTTTTTCAAATTTTTGAATGCATGGGGTTATGTTAGTAGTGCTATCATATTACGTGCATGGTAATGTAGTGTTTATATTTGTGGCCTTTGTATCTGATTAGCATGAAGCTAATAGTAACATTGTAATGGTTTTTTAGTAAATTAGATTGATCATTGCAATTATTTTTGAAATTTCCCTTTTGCAATTATTTTAACACACACATGCAAGTACTATTTATGTAAGTAATGGTTGTTTTATTATGCAAACAAGGGTAATCATTACCTACATAATATAATGTGTTATTTTTTTTCTTTTTTACAAAAATGTATTGATAAACTCAAAGAAGGGGATAAAGTTAGGGAGTCAACTTGAAGACAAAATAGATGGAGCTATTCATTTGAAAGAGAAAGAGGGAACCTTCACACGATGGCCACTAAAATATTTGTAGAAAATGACATAGTTGAACACATTTATCATGTACTAGTTAATTAATGTTAGACATCTTGGCTCATTGCTTTATGGAGTATTTTGAATGTGTTGTTTAGGGATCTTAATTGTCATGGTGTATTTGAAAGAGTTGGAAACTCTTAGATAACTTTGAAATTTTTTATTGTATTTACATATATACTCTTAGACAACTTTGACATCTTGTAACTTTATATATATATTTGCATTAAATTTTTTATTGCACATTACCTTTATTTATCATGATGTTGAATCAATCTTTTAATTCTAGTATGTTGTAGATTGTTTGTATATGTAATATTTTTATTTGCTTTTATGTTTTAGTTCAAGTTTACTATTATGTTAGTTTTGCATTATAAAATTTATGGTACTTAATAAATTATTTATTTCATGACTATATTTACTACCAATTAATAGAAACCAGTAAATAAAAATGACTAAATTAATGACTAAAGTAATTACTAAAGTAATGACTAAATTAATGACTAAATTAATGACTAAATATATGACTAAATTAATGACTAAATATATGACTAAATAAATGACCAGTTAATAACAATCAATGACTAAATAAATGACTAAATTAACGACTAAATCAATGACCAAATCAATGACTAAATAAATGATTAAAATAGTGTAGTCATAAATTTAGTGGTGTTATAAATGACTACAAATAAACCACTAAAATAGTCATGTGACTAAAATTAATGACTTAAAAATACGACTAAATAAATGACTAAATCAATGACCAAATTAATGACTAAAATCAATGACTAAATAAATGACTAAAATTGTTTAGTCATAAATTTAGTGGTGTTATAAATGACTAAAAATAAACCACTAAATTTAAAGTGGTGTGATTGAAGAAATTAGTATGGGCCGATTATGCTTGATCCATGAAGAATCGAAGCATAATTAAGCCACTAATGTCAAATTTCAACATGATCATTCAAATGAAAATTAAACCATTCATTAAAACCTAACATACTAAACTACAAAAGCTTTAAAAATGCCTACTCTAATCCATTGAAACTTATTCGATGGGGGAGTGGTGTCGCATTGATGTGGAATGGCGACCCTTTCCCAATCCCATGGATAAATGAACCTATTCCAATCAATTTTATTGAAGAAAACTGATGGAATTGATGAGAGATGTGTATGAAAACATAATTTAAATCTAAATGAGTGTGATGCAATCTAATTTAAAATGATTTTATGCTAAAAGATGTAGATATGCAATTACAAAGCTAATCTAAATAGATTCTAAACTAAAAGATTCAAAACCCTAGTTAATAAACAAACTAAATAGATGCATTATGTGATCATGGAAGCCATTAATGGAAGCTTAAAGCTAAATAATGAAATTAAAATGAACTAAAAGATACTAAATGTGTGCTAAATGTGAGTGTGAGTATGAGTGATTTCAACAACATAAGTTTGCTTTTGAAAGATGGGTCCATTTGTCTCCAAATAGTGACCTATTTATAGGAAAGTAAATGAGAAATGGAGGGTTGAGATCAAAAAGTTAATCAATGATCAATGATGGAGGAAATTGGAGGCATGGATCATGGATTCCCATCAATAGGTGAGAATGCAAGATGAGATTTAATCAATGGTTCTCATTTCTTCCAAACAAACACACTTTTGACCTGTTTAAAAGGTCAAAAGTTAACTTACGCAAGAGGTTTCAAGTTTAACTTGCTCAAGAAGCCAAGTGAGAAAATTCCCTTTTTCAAATGATTGGATGAGAGAGAATATTCTTTGGAATATTCTCATGGGCAAGGAAAAAAGGATATTTTACAAATTAAAACAAAGTTTTAATTGTGCAAAAAGGGGAAGGAATATTCCCCTTTTGGAGGAATGTGCAAAGGAGGAATATTCCCTTGCAAGTGGGGGAAAAATTAGATTAATTAGATAATTGCTAATTAAACAAGGGTGTAATCATGCAATTTGGGGAATTAGAAGATTAAGATGATATTCATTAAATTAAATGATTTAGATATTCATTAAATTAAATGATTTAATGAATGGGGAAAGGTGAAATGAAATTTAATTAAATAACTTATGGTTATTTAATTAAATAAGAAGACTTAGGGAATTAAATTAAATAGTTTGATAAATATTTAATTTAATGAGACAAACTGTTAGCGTGAAAAGGGGTGAATTAACCCGATTAAATGAATTAGGTTAATACATGCAAATGACAATTAATTAAATAGCTAGGCTAATTTAATCAATTAAGTGAAAAGAGGATGGGCTTTAGGATGAAATGATGTTAGTTAGCCAATGTGATCCATTGAGATATTTTTAGGTGTCTACATTTTGCCCCTCTTTGAAGCAATGTACTCGTTGCATTGGTTCAAAGACTGATGTTGATTTCGATGTTCGATTTGATGCTGATGACGATGCAAAAAAAATATCGATGATCTCTATAAGATGTTGATAACCAAGCTAAAGTTGATTGATATGATTGATTTATTGAGAACATTGTTCAGGATTCACAACAATGTAAGGATTGTGTTGAATAACATGAGGATTGATAGGGAACGATATATCCCAATGATGGTTGATTTGATAGATTTGATCAAGATTTTCTAGCAAGGCTAGGAACAAAATTCGTTAGATGATTTGATATCAATATGACTGAAATATGGTTGGTTTCCCCCTCGAGAGATCAATAGGAGAATAAACTATGTTCCGATCAGGCTCACGATAGGTGAAAATCAGAATTATGCTTGAGATGCTTGAGATTTTAGGTTGCTTTTGAATCAATGAGCTACAAATTTTCAAATTGTTGAGTTGAAGGTGATATAGATGCCCCGTTGTGCCCCAATGGAAGAGGGATTGCTAGTAAAGAGGATGAAAAATAGTTCCCAGAAAGCTTAGATGTTGATGTAGACAAATTTCATGATGTATAGATAGTCATCGACTATGGGTAGCCTCATGTATATTTTGATATATCACACATATTCGATACTTGGATAGAATTGTTAATAAAGATAGAAAAATAAGAAAAATAAGATGAATGGATTGACCATTGATTTTGAGATTGATTCAAAAAGTCCAACAAGTCCTTGATCTATCGAGACTTTATTAGAGATGTTGATGAGAAATGCATGATGATGATGATTTTCTCATATTTTGGGATTGGGATTTTCTGTCATTCCTTATTGTTTGATATAACACATAGACACAATGCATCAAGGTATTAATAACCAGGATGACGTTATATCTAGTGTAATGGACTTTGAATCTGCAAAAAAATAGGATAGTTCTTATTCACACCTTGACATACAGAAACCTCATTGGAATGCAAGCTAGAAGCTTAGAATATATTGGACCAAAGCATACGCAATAATCAACAACGTACTCCAAACAACTTCCCTGCACACAACTAAGCAAGTATGCACCAATATTATTTTACAAGAATACCCACAAGCATAGCAAACGAAAGATAATGATCGATGCCCCATTCCTTTCTCTCTAAATCGTTTAGACATCATCGAGAGGTCCTTGGAATGGGTCATTAGGATAAATCACAAGAAAAGATCAAAGACAAATAGTCAGTGTTATCTATATCTCTTGCCCGTTTAATTTAGCTAAGGTGATGCTTGATACTGATGTCAATCGCAAGAAGGATACATCCTGGGACATGTTGATCAAGGGTTGTTTGATGTTAGATGATGATGAGCATTATGATAAGTTGTTGATATAGACTTCATTGATGTATTTACCTATGATTTAGACTTTAGATTTTGACACTTAAGTTCTCACTTTACGACTTTCTACACTTGTTTTCTGTTTGTTTTACCAAAGGTTGAAGGTGACACTCAATTTATTATGGATGAAATTTTATTACGGGTGAAAACGAAATGGGATGGATGGTTTTGGATTTTTTGGAATATTTCAATGTTTTTGGTATTTTGAAAATGTTTTGAGGCTATTTTTGGTCTCTTTGAAAGTTTATGTGAATGTTTTTGGTTTTTTCAATTATTTGAGGTTGTTTAGGGTTTTTCAAAATTTTAAGGCTATTTAGGTGTTTTGAATGTTTTCTAAGTGTTTTTAGAGTTTTCTGATTTTCAATTATTTTTGTATTTTGAAGATATTTGGATGTTTAGGGATTTTCAGAGATTTTGAATGTTTTTGTGTTTTTTTGTGTTATCTGGATGTTTAGGGATTTTTCAAAAGTTTTGACCAAGAACCTAACCTAAAAGACCTATACTATGGGTCTCATGGGTTGATTAAAGATAAGCCTTTCCTATGTTATACACACAAAGACCACATAGTTTGACTGAATTGACTTATTGACAATGAGATATGAACAGTTGAGAGAAATGCCAGTTTATTATGACGGACTTCTAAAGGACTAACATAGGGTGTCTCGGGGGCACATTAATGATGGCCTTTCCTACGTTCAAGCTCAGAGATGACGTAGTTTGACTTGGTACTGTTTTGGGATTTTCGATCTTTGACCTTTTTAGGGTTTTTGATGTGTTTTGGATTTTTTGGATTTTGACTTTACAATTTTGCGAATGTTTTTGGATTTTAGCTGTATAGTATTTTGCAAATGTCTTTGGATTTTGAGGTTTTACAATTTTTTTTGGGATTTTCGATGAGATTTGAGGAAAACGATACCTAGATCATGATGTTGATGTCATGTTGTGAGATATAAGACATGGATCAAGAGTTATTTGAAAATAAGATTGCAATAACCTACCCCCAGTGTCTAGCAATGTTTCATAGATCAATGAACAAATTAAGATAGGTAATGTATATGCGAAGAGTTTGACAGAGTTTTATCATGCTAGATATAGGCTATGGGACTTCACAAGATAAAATGGTAAAGATCCTGTCAAAAGTTTTCCATAAGTAGAGTTGAATTATATGCCAAATCTTTGTCAAGATAAAGATAAAGTGGGATATCTGGATGAATTTGGATTGGATGGATGGAGGGAACATTGGATTTATCATGACAAGGATGAGATGCTTTTGTCTGAGAAGGATCATATAGATGCTTGATTCTACTCATGACGCCTATTTTCCAAGTTGTCATCATAGTACTTGCCCAAAGCGCCATCGTAGTGGTTTTCATTGGAGGATGATTTTTATTTTTACTATTTTCTTGATTTTTTTGATTTTTTGGAAGTTTTACCCTCATGTTGAACCACCTAGTGGAACTGATGTAGATGTCATTTTCATAACATGCCAACGATATCCTGCTTGAAGAAGTTGCTTTGCTAAGATATGAGCACTTGAGTGTAACCTTGAAGAACTCTGATCTACCTTGTGGATACCAGATTTAACCTTGTCTATGTGCACACATCATGATATGGTACCTTCAAAATCCTTATGATGAAGGGTACCTACCAACACATAGTCAATGAAAGAATTGGATATTGTGAATGGAGTGTATGGTGTCATGAATGAAGGAATATAAGATGTATTGGTTGATGGTTTGGAACCTTTGACTCTCCAAACTTGGGAAGATGAGCAATGATGAGTGGGAACAAAGGTCTTCATGGAATTAGGACCAACCATTGGATATACTTTGTTCCTTGCTTGAGAAGCTTGATTTTTTATTTGAGGACTCTTTTGATGGATATATTTCCCTTTTTGGTTCTTCCCCATAGTTTCTTTGACTAATGGAGTCTTGGAGGGATGATTTTTTTTTTCTTTGGTATCGATTTGTATTTGCTTTGTCCTTTTTGTGTTATTGTTTCATTTTATTTGATTATTTTTGCCTTGATTTGATAGAAATTCCTTTTTACATTGGTCCCAATTTGCGTATGAGATGATGGATGAATTCCAACTCCCGATACAACTAGTTGTAGTGTTGATAACATTTTCATCATAAGGATCCTTCGTGCCCCATATGTTGATGTTTGTTGTAGACAAGATTGCCCCCAGTGTTGTCAAGGTATTATCAATACCTAATCCTTTTCCTTGATAATGTATCCTCTGATCCATAGCCACTGAATATGACATCGTAAACACATGATATTGTTATGGGTTCTTGATATTTAGGAATATGAACTGTTTGCTCTAATTCTATGATATCGTTATCTGTTGATATTGCTTCAAAAGATGTTGATGTTGACTCAAAAGTTGTTGATGATGCACAATCACTGTAAGAATCAATAATCTCAACTCTCCTTGCTCTTGTGTAGGAATATCAAGAGTGGGAGACTCATGTTTTGGATGAAGAACATCTATATGTCCATCTAAAAGAAACATCTCAAGAGTGATATCAGGGACATCTTTGGAGTTTAAAATGGTTTGGAAGATGTCCCTTAGTTCTTGGTGAAACTTTGGGGATAGGGGTTCTTGATCCTGACTCGATTCAGAGTAACTTTCATTATCCTCAAGAGCCTCCTCTTGACATGATCCTTGGGTGGATGATATATCATCAGAAAAAGACTCTTCACAACATTTTGTGGGTGTGGGTGTAATAAGGGATATTTCTTGCTCGTTTGGAACTTCTTCAAAATGCCCAATCATTGAGTCATATGTGGGAGAGATATCACAATTTGATATCCACTTGATGTCATTACGGTATAAAATAGTGTTAAACACTATTGATGGGTTTGGACTTTGTTTTAAAATAGTATCTTGATACGTGTCCAATTTCTCATGTTGTGATAAATAAATATGTCTCATCGTCGTATCACGTGAGTATTGTTTATGTTTTTGAGGTTGATGCCTTTCCTGAATCTTTTGCTTTTTTATGGTCAGGCATAGGGTTTGTGTAAATTTTCAAATTTTCATTCCCCGATTTTTGATCGACACAAATGTCTCCTTGTTCAATAAGATCTTCTATTAGATGTTTGAGTCTAAAACAATTTTGTGTGTTATGACCTTTGTATCAGTGAAATTCACAAAAATGATCTTCTATATAGCTACGAGGTTTGACTTGTGGCTCTTGATAGTTTGAGAAATCCGGGAGTGTGATAAGGTTAGATTGTATCAACCTCTTCAACACATCCTCCATAGGTTCCCCTAAGTGAGTGAATTGTCGTTTAGGAGCATTATTCGCTCATTGTTGTCCATGTTGAGTGTTTGTAGCATTGGTCGTTGGTTGATTGTTTGGTGGTTACACGTATAGTTGTTGTGTGTTTGTGGGTTGGGTGTTTTCTTGTCTAGGATAAATTAAGATCACCTTTGCATCAACAATACCATCACTAGCAACATTATTGTTCTTGGCCCAATAGCGGGGCTTGTCGTTAAAACTAGTGGATGGGCGGTTGTCTTTATACACTTGTGTGTTCCCTTGTGAGATTAGGGCTCTCTCGATGTTAATGGCCCTAGGGAGAAGCCATCATAAGTGGTAATGCACTGCATCTTCAAGTGGAAGGATAGATTTGGATCGATATTTTCTATGATGATTCCCACTTGTTCTTCATCGGGAATGGTCCACTTGCTCTTACTAGCTTTTTGCCTCCACCTTTGTAGGAAATTAGTGAAGGATACACCTTTGTTTTGCTTAAGTGTGTATAACTCTTCTAAGCTCGCATCCATGTCAAGATTGAAGGAGAAGTGATCTATGAATCTATCGATGATTTCTTGGAAGGTTTTGATGTCTGGAGGTAACTGTGAAAACCAATCCATGGCAAGACCTGTTAAACTTTGTGGGAAGAGGCACATTAAGTAGGAATCATTATAGGCCACCTCCATGCACATGACATTGAATTCCTTGACATGGTCCACAGGATTTCCTCTCCCTTTGTATTTATCAAATTTGGGGACCTCAAAATTGGGAGGGAAAGGTAACATGGCGATGTTTTGATCGAAGGGATATGGACACAGGTTTTTCTATGTATGGGGCTTCTTTGTCTTGCCCATCTGAAGACCATGCATTTCTTGTGATAATGCCTTGAGTTACGATGCCATATCATCTTGTGGACTTGGTGGAGGAACATATGTTGCATATTGTGGGATGTTGGATGAAGTGTATGTGGGATTTTGATATGATAAGGTGTTGTATGGGGTGTATGGTGGTGTGAGATTTTGTGAAGGTGATTGTGGTGGAGGCATATATCTTCCCAATGTGTTTGGGTTGATGATGTTTTGTTGAGGGTTATAGTATAAACCTTGCTATTGTTGTTAGGAATATTGTTGAGCAAGCAATGCTTGTTTTTGGGCTTGTTGTTGTTGTTGCGCTACTAAGGCAACTTGTTGGACTTGTTGTTGTTGTGCTACTAAGGTGACTTGTTGAGTTTGTTGTTGTTGTGTTGCTAAGGCTGCTTGCTATTATTGTTGTTTTTATTGTGCTTCTAAGGCTACTTGATGTTGTTGTTGTGCTACTAAGGTTGCTTGATGTTGTTGTTGTGCTACTAAGGTTGCTTGATGTTGTTGTTGTGCTACTAAGGTTGCTTGTTGTTGTTGTTGGACAACTTGTTGATAAGCCTATTGTGCTTGCTATAAAGCTAAGGCATGCACTTGCAATGTAGGATTGTTTGATTATTGAGACATCTGCGATGGGTTTTGGGTGTTTATGTTTTGTGTGGGTTGTGGGTTGTTGATGAGAGGTTGGGGTTCTCTTGGTTCAACATTCCTTGCAAGATGGTGGATTGAGATGGAGGAATGTAATTTTGAGGTCCCATTTGATTTTGCAAGGTGAGAAGGACCTTGGGGAAAGATGATGATGTCATTAGATATTGTGATGGTAATGAAATAATAGGACCTTGAGTCCATTGATTAAAAAGGTTTCCTTGATTGATATCTTGAGGATTTCCTTGTTGTATTTGAGGTGGGATCAAGGTATTACCTTGGTTGATGGGATTTGTAATCAAGGTGTTGTTTTGATTTGGGTTGGTGATAGATGGTTTTGCTTTGGATGGTGGATTGACTTGGGTAGCTTGGGTAAGCACTCATTTCGATGTGTCAATGGGGTTGTTGGAACCACTTGTCAAGGGTTGACTTTGCGTGAGAGTGTTAACTTACCGTTGTTGTCCTACTTGAGGCACTTGGTTCACATTACCTTGCTTATCATTAAGCATACTTGGGGTATTTGTGATGATGGATGAAGATGGTTGTGCTCTAAATGTTGAGGTTGTTGTGGTGTCATGGAATGTAAGTGGTTTTCCAAATGTTGGTGTCCAAATTGTGTTTTGGGGAAGGTTGGCGGTTAATGGAATGGTGATGTTGTGAATACCCACAGTTGTGTTTGTTCCTAGACATGAAGTGAGACCAAGGTTGGTTCCTAGCCTAGTTGCAAGACTAGATGTTAAGGGTTGACTTGGCACAAGGGATGGAGTTGGTTGAATTGTAGATTAAGTCAAGCCTCGTGTCAATGATTGTGCAAAAAAAGATGGGGAAATTGGAGCCACATTTTCTAAGGCTTGATGTTCTTGCTTGTACTCCATGATTTCTTCCTTAGTAAGTCCAAATGGATTGTTCGTGACATCTTCTAGATCTCATACGACCCTGATGGAGATGAGGGTTGTTGTGATGGGGTAACTTGACTTCTTGGACCAAATTCTAGAGGATTTGGATCACTTGAGGTAAATGTGACTTTGGTTTTCTCCATTATTCTCTTGTGTTGTGATCTTGTTTTTACCATAAATTTTGAGTCACCTATGGGAGAGTTATGTTGAGATTTGTAATGTTTGAACTCTCTAGTTGACTCAAATCTAGGTAGAAGGGATGCTCTAAGTATTTTTGGAGCAATGATGATAATGGGAGATGAAAAGGTGAATGATATGGGGGAAGTGATCTTTGCAAACATTTTTGGACAACACTTTTGACTTAAGAGTTTGATGTTTGATGTTTGGATAAAAGATGTTTATGAACTTGGAAATCTTTAGGGTAGATTCATGACCTTCAAGATAAACTAGTTCAAAGATGATAACTAACTTAACCAAATGCATGGAAAAGGATTCATTTCACAGACAAAGTAACTAAGTTAGGGCTTGGTTTGATTGATATATGTCCAAGTCCAAAGTGTTTGTGTATTCAAATTTTTTGCAAAGTTTGGTGAAGTGAAGGATGAAATTTGATGGAGGGGTGAGTGAAATTTTTGACCCAATGTTGACCTAGAGTGAACCTTTGTTTTCCAAGACCAAGGTAGTGAGAAACATGCTATACCTCTAAAGTGATCAAACCCTAAGGACTCAATGATTTTGGTAAAATAGGACTCAAACGATTTTTGAAATAGGACCCAATGATTTTGGTAAAGTGAAACTCAATAATTTTGGATAATGGAACTCAATGATTTTGGACTCAATGTTTTGCAATGTTTTCCTTGTATGGTAGCGGGCATAAGGTCGGGTTGTTCAACTGGCACGATTGGTCACCAAATAGTCATGTGAGGTTCAATTTGTCAAGTTTATCTTGCTTAATGAGTTTCTTTTACCACAAACACTTGTCTTGGTTATGTTTTCAAACCAAATGTTTATGTCAAAAACATCATAACTTTCACAATATCCATTTTATGAAAATCATGAGGTTGAAGCCATAATTTCCTATGTTGTCTTTGGAAAATATGGATTGAGATAGAAGTCAAGATATTTAGAAATCTCTAAGGTTAGAAACCCTTAGGAAAAACATTAATATCAAGTCTCTTTCAAAAGGTATCCATATTTAGGCCAAAGTGTTTGAAATTTTGAGGAAGATTATGAATGTTTGTTTGTAACATTTTAGAAACAAGCAAAGTATTTAACTAACTCACAAGAATTTACCATCCTAGGCTCAAAAGATGGTACTTGTTGAATCCCCACTCAAAATTCTCCAAACACTAAGCATTGTGAACAATTAGAGATATGGCAACACTGGCTCCCTCCATGTCACACACTTCTTGGGACCACCAAATCTCAAAATCCTAAAGATTCTAAGATTAAAAGGATTTTTCCATTTCAACAATGAATAGTACAAATGTGGGGCGGCTTCAGAATGACCGTTCTTGCACCAACAAACATTAAGGATTTTGACAACTAAACAATGGTTCTTAGTAACAAATCGAGAACACCCGTCGTTTCACTACCATCCTCTAGCAACTTAAGGCTCTTCAACCATTCCCTTCCAATTAAGGAGATGGATTAGGTGCGGCACATTAAAACCTTAGGATTGAAGGTACTTTCTCACGATTTCCCAACCTTTGATATAGCCCACTAGTAAATGTGCTTCAAGAACTTGCCTATGAGTTTCCCGTTGCGGGGTGTGTCTCATAGTAAGTCCTCTCTTAAGGGTGACACAAAGCATAAAAGTGACTTAAGTATTTCTCATCACCCAAGATCGCACGAAGTGCAAGGGGATTAGATACGTACTATAAGTGCACACAAACAGTGAAGTACACTTGGAGTGTTTCTCTTCACCCAAGATCACACGAAGCGCAAGGGGATTGGATACACACTACAAGTGTGTCACAAAAAAGCAGACAGTCATTAATTTTACCAAGTAAAGCTAATATGAATTCATTTTATGCATCAAACGAGATGTTAAGTTGCCTTGTTCAATTTTAAACCCAAAAGACAATGAAGAAATGAGGGTTCAATTTTAGTCTCATTTGAGTGTTTGTTTTAAACCCAATTGAAATTTAGTGAGGTCCTAGAGCATAAATTAAAAGCATAAGAAATTTGGTTACAATTGCCCCAAAGCGTCAAACGCTTGTTACAATCATAAAATATTAAGAGGAGAATGCTTTTTCACTTTAGCTTTGTGTTGTCCAATCCTGCAAAACCACGTTAGTCTAAAAACCAGAATAGCGTTAGAGGCATGTTAGTACTTCGACGAATCAAAGAAATTAAAACACATGCTGAAAAATGATTGTTAAACTTCTTACCAAAGTTGGGCATTGCTATACACAATAGCATCACTTTGGTGAATAAGAGCGTCGCTCTAGTGAATAAGGGTGTCTCTTTGGAGAAAAATTAGAGAGCATGATAGTGTCGCTATTTGGTCAGGCGTTGCCATTTGCAATTTTTTGATACCTTGATAAAGTATTAGCATCACCGTTTGTTTAATCAGCATTGGTGCATTTAATACGCTTTTTTTTTAAATGATGATAGTGTCACTATATGGTGACACCCTACAAAGGCGTCGCTAAAATTGAGTTGGGCATCACTCCTTCCTGCAAAAGTCAAAATGAACGGAATTCAAGCTAGAAATTTATCAAATTTGATCAATTTTCCCTCCTTCTAGTGCTAGAATGTGATTGGACAAATTAGTATGGGCCGATTACGCTTGATCCATGAAGAATCAAAGCATAATTAAGCCACTAACGTCAAATCTCAACATGATCATTCAAATAAAAATTAAACCAAGCATCCATTAAAACCTAACATACTAAACCACGAAAGCTTTAAAAATGCCTACTCTAATCTATTGAAACTTATTTGTTGGGGGAGTGGTGTCGCATTGATGTGGAATGGCGACCCTTTCCCAATCACATGGATAAATGAGCCTGTTCTAGTCAGTTTTATTGAAGAAAACCGATGGAACTGATGAGAGATGTGTATGAAAACATGATTTGAATCTAAATGAGTGTGATGCAAGCTAATTTAACAAGATTTTATGCAAAATATGTAGATATGCAATTACAAAGCTAATCTAAATGGATTCTAAACTAAAAGATTCAAAAACCTAGCTAATAAACAAGCTAAATGGATGCATTATGTGATCATGGAAGCCATTAATGGAAGCTTAAATCTAACTAATGCAATTAAAATGAACTAAAAGATACTAAATGTGTGTTGAATGTGAGTGTGAGTATGATTGATTTCAACAACATAAGTTTTCTTTTGAAAGATGGATCCATTTGTCTCCAAATAGTGACCTATTTATAGGAAAGCAAATGCGAAATGGAGGGTTGAGATCAAAAAGTTAATCAACGGTCAAGGATGGATGAAATTGGAGGCATAGATCATGGATTCTCATCAACAGGTGAGAATGCAAGATGATATTTAATCAAGGGTTCTCATTCCTTCCAAACAAACACACTTTTGACTTGTTTAAGAGGTCAAAAGTTAACTTGCTCAAGAGGTTTCAAGTTTAACTTGCTCAAGAAGCCAAGTGAGAATATTCCCTTTTTCAAATGATTAGAGGAGAGAGAATATTCTTTGGAATATTCTCATGGGTGAGGAAAAAAGGATATTTTGCAAATTAAAACAAAGTTTTAATTGTGCAAAAAGGGGAAGGAATATTCCATGGGAATATTCCCCTTTTGGAGGAATGTGCAAAGGAGGAATATTCCCTTGCAAGTGGGGGGAAAATTATATTAATTAGATAATTGCTAATTAAACAAGGGTTTAATCATGCAATTTGGGGAATTAGAAGATTTAGATGATATTCATTAAATTAAATGATTTAGATGATATTCATTAAATTAAATGATTTAATGAATGGGGAAAGGTGAAATGACATTTAATTAAATAACTTAGGGTTATTTAATTAAATAAGAAGACTTAGGGAATAAAATTAAATAGTTTGATAAATATTTAATTTAATGAGATGAAATGTTAGTGTGAAAAAAAGTAAATTAACCCGATTAAATGAATTAGGTTAATACGTGCAAATGACATAATTAATTAAAGAGCTAGGATAATTTAATCAATTAAGCGAAAAGAGGATGGGTTTTAGGATGAAATAATGTTAGTTAGCCAATGTGATCCATTGAGACATTTTTAGGTGTCTACAAGTGGTATGCGTGAACTATTATATATCTTCCTTCAAGTGTAAAATACTGCATCACAAACATACTCACCAAGGCATAAGGAGTTGGGAGCTTAAGTCGCGCGTACCCATTTTGAAATCTAGTTAGATTCTCACCATCATAAAGAAACTTGTCGACAAATGACTGGTAGTTGACACCACTCTTTTTAGCCACCTTGATTCCCTAGTTTTGCAAACCAATAGACTCTATAATAAACTGCATCGTCACCTCAAATTTAATCGCTCCAATTGCCACTTTCCCGTTCCTCCATGAATTGGTAAATTTTGTAGTTAGGCTTTCATTGTAATCCTTCATGGCCTCAAAAAAGGGGACCATACCCGCTTTTCTAAAAATTCTCCACAAGTCCACATTTTGTTTTAGCGCCTAGCAATTCAGAGGTTTCATGCGCTTTTGTGGCCCACCCATTTTTGTGCTCTGTAAATTTTTTAGATTTTGCAGGATCTTCTTCATAACCCCACTCCACTTTAGCTTCCTTCCAAACTTGCAGAAAACACTTACAAATAATTTGGAAATAATCACTTAAAGATGTAAAATTTGAGAACTTTCTTTTAGAGATAGCCGGTAACACATTTCTTAGGGCTAAGAGTTCATTATTATTATTAAAAATAATAAATGACTCTTTATTGTTCATTCCAAGTAAATATTCATGACGACGGATGGAATTGACATATGGCGCTTCACCACACTTGGATTTGACATAATTCTTCAGCTTGATTAATGTCGTGTGATCCATAACCATCTCGAGAGAGATAATTATTACCTTTTTCTCTTGAGGAGATCTTCTTGCTAAAAGTCGTACCACTTTCATCATCATTATACTACGTGCTCTTTATATCACAACATCGCATATACTTCCTTGACCACTCCTACCCATCATATTTGTAAATTGTATACATTTTCAAAATTTTCTTTTAGAACCTTGTCGTTCAATGACAATGACAATTGATTATTATCCCAATGGGTCCACCCATTACACTTCAATGCTTCATTGGTAACATAGTTAATGGAAATATTCCCTTCTCTAAACACATGTTGCACCCGACTATGAGTAAAGAAACTCATAAAAGATTTACCTTTATCAATGATGTCTTTTAATTCCCAAGGGGTCACAACACCTCCATTCAGAATGCCCATAATTAATTTTGAATCTCCTTCTATAATAACCTTTTTAAAACCATAATATCTTAGAGTCTTTATACCTCCCCACATAGCCATAGCCTCTACTTTATTATTAGAGCAGACTCCCAAATTAACACCATAACTCACAATGCAGTCACCAAAGTGGTTTCTTATCAGACCTCCTGCCCCATCCATACCTGAATTACCTTTAAAACACCCCTCAAAATTACACTTAATCCACTCTCTTTTAGGAGGAACCCACATAGTAGCCTTCCTAGCCAGAATCATGGTCTAATTAAGATTCGTTAGATCCTTCCTTAGACTCCAGACCTACTTAATTCTCATCTCTTTATAGTTCAGCCAGACTTTTGAGAAGTTGTATCCTCCCGCATCCATATTTTCCTGAACCTACACTTTTATGATCATACAAACCTCATAGTTGCTTCTCTCAGCTTCCTTGAAGATTCTATTATTTCCTTCCTTCCATATTCCCTAGGTTAAGGAGGGAATTTGGTTCCAAAGATTCACAATTACCTTATGCTCCAAAAAGGGCAATTGGACCAACTTTTATCAAAAGACTTCATAGTAGGGGGAAACACCAGTTAGTGAACAACAAAGGAAGGAATTATGACCACACTTCTCTAGAGAATTGGCAGTGAAAGAGAAGAAGCACAATAGTCTCTTCATCCTTCTTGCAAAGGATGCATCAATTAACAAGTTGAAAACCTCTCCTAACCAGATTATCAATAGTTAGAATTCTTCCATGTGAAGCAGCCCACCAGAAACAATTGATTTTTGGCACCAGGTTTTTAATCCACACTGTATCCCAGTGATGATATTTGTTGTCAATAAGGGGTTTTACCAATTCATTACAAGCTTGTTTAATAGAGAAACAACCTGAAGATCTCCCCTTCCACACCCATTCATATTCCCTTTCAATTGAAAATCGATTCGCCTCCCCTATGAGATTGTGTAACCTTAATAGAATCAAATCCCAGTTGATCTATTTTTGACCTCTCAATTTAACACTCCTTAACAACAAGTTGAACTCCTTCCATTTAGGTTCTTTCGCCTCCCAATTGACATAGTCCGACACCTTTTTGCCACATATCCTTGTCAAGCTTTGTTTAAGGGGATTAAAGCCATCAGTAGAGGAGAGAGGGGAAGCCTCAATCCAAGGGTCTTTCCATAAATCAATGTTTTTACCATTACCAATCCTCTTTCTAACCCCAAATTTTAATACATTTTTAATTTTAATAAGATGGTTCCATAGAATAGACCCACTGGGTAGATGAGTCGCAGATAGGAAGCAACCAAGATTTCTGTTCTTCAAATACTTAGCTTGGAAAATCTTCACACAATCCTTAGACCCTTCTAAAAGCTTCCATCTCACCTTAGCAATTAGGGCTTTGTTAAGAAATTTAATTCTCCTTATCCCCAACCCTCCAACACTTTTTGGAGTGCACACTTTCTCCCAACTAACCAAGGACAATCTATTTTTCTCTTTAGTTCTTGACCACATGAATCTTTTCTAAATCTATTCTATTTTTTCCCCTATGAAGGCCAAGATTTTGAAGAGAGACAAGTAGTAAATCAGGATATTATGTAAGGAAGCTTTTAACAACTGAATCTTCCTGGCTAAGCTAAGAAGTTTCCCCTTCCAACCAACCAACTTCTTTTGAACTCTCTCAATTAGATGTTCCAATAATTATTTTCCAACTTTCTTGAAATCAGAGGTAGCCTAAGGTAAGTTGTTAGTAAGAAAACTTTCTGACATCCCAAGATCTTCACCACTCTTTCCTTCACAACTTGGTCAACATTACAAAAGTATATCTTGCTTTTATCATAGTTAATATATTGGTCAGAGATAAAAGCATACTCATTTAGAACCGATTTCCAGAGGTTGGCTTCCCCCATCGAGGCTTCACCAAATAGGATTGTGTTATCAACACACTGTTGGTGAGAGTTAGGAAAAAGAGACAAAGCATATTTTACACCTTTAAAGGATTTAGAGTCAATTAGCTTTTGGATATTCCTTCCTAAGACCTCAACAACTATTATGAAAAGATAGCGGGAGAGGGAATCATCTTGCCTCAAGCCACGACTGCAAGATAAATAACCTTGGGGGACACCATTAAACAAAACAAAGCACATAGGGGAGGTAACACAGGTAGAGAGTAACTTTAGGAATCTTCCCTCAAACCCAAATTTCCTAAGAAAAAAAAGAGAAACGACCAAGAGACTCTATCATAAGCCTTAGAGCTATCAATTTTGAAGGCCATCCTATGGTTTTTACTGAGGTCCATAGAGTGGAGGATTTCATGGGTAGAGATAACAACATCAAGAATGTTTCTTCCTTGGAAAAAACCTTTATGGTTCGGGGCAATCATTTTGCATAAAATAACTTTAAGTCTGAACACAAGGATCTTAGAGAAAATTTTATAGATAGTATTACAAAGGCTAATGGGTCTGTAATCCTTAATTGAAGAGGCATCATCATTCTTGGGAATAAGAGAATTAAAGGTGGAATTTAGTTGGTTTAGGAGCCTGCTTGACTTGAAGAAATCTCTAGCAACATTAATTAAGTCAAATTTGACAATATCCTAGTAAGTCTAAAAAAAAGTAGGAGTGAACCCATCAGGGCCATGGGATTTATAAGCCCCAAAAGAGAACACAACCTGTTTAACTTCTTCCATAGGAAAAAAAATAGTCATATTCTTTAAGTCTTGTTCAAAATTTGTTGTCATGAAGGATTGCACCCTTTAGCTAAGTGTGAAACTCAACAATCCTGTGCAACATGGGATCAAACTTAGGTTGTGGGTGACCTACTATGAGAATGAACCTATAGATTATGGGTTGGTTCCCCTTTAGATCTCCTAGAAAATAATGGATTTGATTTGGAAAAGGGATAGAAAGATAACTGATAAATGGGAAAAACTAATTCTAGGAGATGATGCACTAAATTGTAAAAGCTTGCACCTTGATTCACAACTACTAAAAAAAAATTGTTTACATAGCTTAGTTTGGGCAATCTAATTGCATTAATATTTCATAAAAAGGATTGAAATATATCTTCTTGGAAGGAAAACAAAGTTTTCACAACTTGGAAAGATAAGACAAAACAATGCACAACCTATGACGTGTGATGCTTAGCTAATTTTGTATACATGAAACTATGAATGAGACATGAATTTAAAGGTTCTTTATACTTTAAACACATCAAATTTGCATCAAAATCATTCATAAGAAACAAAAAACGTGAAATGGAGAAGGTAAACACTCAATTTTATTAAGTAACAAAAGTAATCTCTGCAAAAGTTGGAAAAATAATCTAAAAAATAACTATTGTTGTATAAAAAATTGTCAAAATATATGAGTTACAAAACTTCTAAGTCTCTTTGCCACATGCAAGAGATGGAAAAAAGCAAGAACTAAGGAAAAAAGCATAAGATTTTTCTCCTTTAATACAAAAATTGTCCCGAAGTGCCAAGAGGTTTCACTTGTAGTCAACTACACTCCAAAATATCCATCTCACGAGAAAAATAGAAAAGCCCTAAAAAGGGGGCTCATAATTGCTGTAATTTGAGAAAATTTAGCTCCAAACTCCCCCTCTCAAATTGTTTGATAAAAAAGAACTCCAAAAATACCTTATTTTGACTTGAAGTCAAAGATAGAACTCCAAATGCATGCTTGACACTTCAGTTCAATTCATCCTTCTGTTTTTGCATGATTTTGGAACTACAATAAACTATTTGAACAAATATTAAAGACAATCAGTTATGATTTGCTTTAATACATGTTATGTAGTTGTTTATTTCTTGCATTACATGACAAATATTAAGGTAATTTGTAAAATATCACCTTTAATATTATTTACATATTTATTTTTGTGTTAACTTCATGCAAAAATAGAAAGGGAAAAAATAAATTTATTTATCTCCTAACTCCTGTGGAATTCACATTTTTTACTAGGAAAATGTCAAGAAAGCTTTTACTATGGCTTAAGTATTAATCCTCATGCATTTTATAAAAGAAAGGTGAAAATGCCCTATTTTGGTTGGCCAAAATTAGGGCTTTCTTTGTGAAAGTTAAAAGAGACTTCAAACCCTATTCACGGGTTCATTTGCATTTTCACTTTCTCCTGTAATATTTCATGTTATGTCATCACCATGGAGTTTGGATAGGGTTTTGAAGCTATTGGGAATTCTCCTGCGATCTGGGTACAATGCTAGTAAGTTGTTCTCTTGAACAAAATATTGAGATTTTTTCATTTTTTTGGGAAGAAATAATGAAAAACCCTTTGGTTGTGACAAAAAGATGTTGTAATCCGCTACTTCCTTTGGTATTCTCACTGCCTGGTAGGGTTTGAGAGAACTCAATCCTCTATTCATGGCTTCTTTGTAAGCATTTTTATAGGTTTTCTTGACTTGTGGTGACTGTACGCTCTGGAATATGGACTGTGCATTTGATTCATGCATCATTATCCTAGCTCTTATTACTTGATGAATGACTGAGCATTCCCTTTGGCATGTAAAACTTTGGCTATCCCTACTGATATCCACAGCCATAACTCCATGACTTTCATTGTTGCATACTTCTACCTCTTTATTCTTCAATTCTTCAACTAAAACTGATGACATATATTGCTCAAGAAAGCTTGGATGTATAGTCACAATGAGTTTTCCTTGATTCTCTGGTAGGATTTCCAATCTGAGGGCTGTTATTGTGTTGGCTCCTAAGTATATTCCAACCAAGAGTCCTTCCTTCACTACAAGTTCTCTTTCCATTTTCAAACCACCCAATTAATTGATAACAATGGCCTATAACATATGTTTAGAAACATATGACTCTGTTGAAGGTGATCTCTACCACTGTTGATGTACCTTGACTTGGCCTATAGCCTAATGCTATCAAGAAAAATCTAAGCATCTAAGGCACTGTGATTTTTGCATTTTGACTGTTCCCTGCACTTACTATCATGATGACCTCACATGATTGTCATCAAACCTTAGTTTGGTCTGTGGAAAGTGCCTTTATGTTATCCTTTGTCAAGGTTCCTTCTATCCTTGCTAACTATGTGTAGTTGTTTCCAGGCCTATGATGGCTCATGAATATTGTCCACTTATCCATGCTCAATTTAAAGCAACTTTATTATCCTGCATAAATCTCCTATATACAAGTAAAATTTCTTTGCTCAAGGTGATTGTGAACCTCATGATTTTGTCTGTTATGAGTTGAAAATAATAAAGCATTTGATGATACTTTGTTTATATCTTACCGTTTTCTATCTGTTTGAATACAATAAGACTGCATTCATGCTTTTCCCTTTGTGTTCAAGAATCCTTGGCTTCATGACTATTAGGGCTATTTTTTGTCATAACTCTAACCCCTATAGATCATGCCTTTCTTAACAGGTAAACCTGTAAGTGCTTATCTCTGTCTTCTATGAAGTTTGTTCCTTATCCTTTTGGATTGCTGTTGTCCACTTTGATCAGGCTTATCATCACAAGGCTCAAACTATCTTTTGTTATTTGGTTACTATGAAACCCTTAACTATTCATTGCGCTGATTGTATTTACACTACTTGCTCACTATTTTGTGCAATTGAACTTGAATAGTTCACTTATGTTTAAGACTACCACCAATGACTACAACATTTTAATTTGATGATGGTGACCTTGATATAGAGTGAGCTAACTTCCTTTAAACTGCCCTTTTCAATGAATTGATGACTGCTCTAAATGATGATTGTTCCATACATGGTGATTATCTCTTTGTTTACTGCCTTACTATCATCCTTTAAGGTTTGACTCTAATTTGTTCTTCCATGGTTCCATCTTGAGATTTGTAAAGTATATGGCTATTATGGATTGACACTTGGAGTAAACCTATCATTTCAAAGGGACTGTCCCATAGTCTTTGGATTAAGTATGTTCTTTTTCAAGATATGGCTATCACCTAAAGAATCTTAAGGAAAACACTACCTAACAAACTCACCAATAGTCCTCAAATTGTTCTTTTCATGGCTGCCCCATCATATTGCATTTATGGTATCTAGGACATTTTCCTTTAATTGTCTTTGAATTTGAATGGACTGTGATTTACAACCTTTACCATGAACAAAAATTGTACTTGCATGCATTTAAATGTCCCTAAGGGATTGTACTTGATTGTCATCTTTCATCCCTTTTGATGACACTCTTTATCAATAAGTTACTATTTGTTGAATACCTGTACCTGCATTGTGAACAAACAAGTTAAGAAAAGAAGAAGCCCGAAGCTTCCTATGATGATTAGATCATCCCGACTCTTCTTGGATCTTCCTAATGATTTTGTTATGATCTTGAAAGACCTTTGAATCCTTGATTTGATGCTTAATAAGAAATAGGCTGAATATCTATTGATTTTACATATGAGAGAACTAGAATCCTGAGCTCTAACATCACTTCTTTATCCCTTGCAAATACTTGTGGAGCCATCAACAAAGGAGTTGAAGATGCAAAAAATCAACACTAGGGTTCGTCATTCAGGCAATGACGAATCCATTTCCTCTTACATGTGTTCTTTATTTTCAGATGTACAATTTATTTCTTATTGCATCTTATCCAGTTATTCCCACAACTTTTGTGGGAAACTTATAAACATACTTCTTGTAATGAATATAAACAACTACTTTATGCAAAATTTTGTGTACTATTCATCTTTTGTAAAAAAATTGCATAATGAAAATTGAAAATTTCATTTCATGGCACTATTTTGTATGATTATGAATAACTTTAGCAAAATATTTTGTGTACCTTTCTCTTTCTTCAAAGTAAAACATCAGTGTTGTCCCAGCCTAACCTAATTGGGCTGAAAAGCACAATTAGGTAACATTTTTGGTGACCTCTGCTATATGATTTCATTCTAAGCATCTTAGACCAATATCATAAAATTATCCATTAGGCATAGGAGTCAATTCCTATCCTTTGCCACTCAAAAAATTCTCTATAACTTAGCTGTTAAAATTTGAACAACAAAACAAAACTGAAAGCAAACTACAATGGCTCTAAACAAGGCCAACACATTGTGCAACAAAAATTCATGGAAAATGAAAACTAAAGTGAAATAGACATGCAATCAACACTTATTAATTGAAAAATCTACTATAATATGATACATTTCAAACTTTTGCTCTTCAAAAACAACGTTTGAGGTGAATCCTGTTGACTGGGATAGGTAACACCTCTCCATCCAACTTTGAAAGCTAAAAAGCATTATGTTGCTTGCATTCAGTAATCACGTAAGGGCCATACCACATGGCATCACACTTTGTATGCTTACCAGGTCTAATTTTAAGCTTATCCCACTTGAAAACAAGATCACCCTCCTTAAACACTCTTGTGACTGCCTTCCTATCAAAAGTCCTTTTCATTTGAGCCTAATGAATCTCTAAGTTTCTCAGTGCTTCCTTTCTTATCTCTTCTAATTCCATCAACTTTACAAGCCTGATTTCCATAGGCTCTCCTCTAACATTTCCAGCTCTTTGATCAAACTTAATGTTGACAATTCAACTAAAATTGGAATCTTGGCTTCTTTGTCATAAGTAGGAACATACAGTAAATTACTTGTTGCTCTTTTAGGAGTAATCCTATCATCCCATAGGGCTAGCTTCAACTTGTCATGCCAAGTCCTCTGATTACCCTCAATCATCTTCTGGATGATCCTAATCAAGTTCTTATTGGTTGATTCAACTTGTCCATTACCCTAAGGGTAATAATTAGATGAAGTATTTAGATATATATTATTTTTAACAGACCAATCAGATACTTTCAAACCAACAAATGCCAATGCATTGTCAAAAATAATGGAATCAGGAGTACCAAACCTTGCAACTAGGTCTTGATAGAAGTTTAGAACAACAATCTCATTAGCCTCCTACAATGCCACAACTTATGACCACTTAGTAAAATAGTAAGTTACAGTCAATATCCATTTGTGACCTACACTTGAGGGTGGGTTAATTGGGCCAATAAATTCAAGTCCCCATTTGCCAAAGGGCTATTCAACCTAAATTAGATGCAAACGAAAGGCTGTAATCCTTGGTTTTCTTGCAAATAATGAGCATTTGGTACATTTCCTAACCCAAGCATGAGCATCTTTAAACAAATTAGGCCAAAAATAACCAACTCTTATAATCTTAAGAGCTGTTGTTCTTGGTGTAAAATGGCCACTAGAAGGTCCATCATGAACTTCCTCTAGAACTTTATCAGTCTGATTTGGTTCAACACATCTTAACAAAACTCCATGAAAGTCTTTCTTATATAAAACTCCATCTATGATACCATAAGGAATGGCTTAAAGTTTGGAATACCTTCTTGTTGCTTTGTCCAAACCTTCAAGATAGTCACTAATGTGAAGGTAATGTATCATTTGTTGAATCCAGTTTGAAGAAGAAGCAACATCAATAGTTTGTTCCTCATTATTGAGCCCTAGGACAACTTGTTCATCAAGTTCCTTGCTATTCTATACATCTCCAACTAGTTGTTCACATAAGCCTTTTCCCCTTACCAACTTTGTAACTTTGATATTGACATCATATTCCATTACCTTGGTAATCCAACCAACTGTTTTGTCATTAATATCACTGCTCAATAGGAAATATTTTATTGTAGGATGAGCAACCAACAATAGAATCTTATTGTTAGAAAGCATGTGCCTAAATTTCTTAAGACTTCTAGTGATTGCAAGTACATGATTCTCAACAAAAGAATACCTCACTTCATAATCTTGAAGCACTTGGCTGAAAAATGCAATGGACTGCTCCAAACCTTGTTTGTTTTGTTGACACAACATGGTTGAGATAGTATCCACATTCCCAAAAGCATAAAGAATAAAATCTTTGTCCAAATTAGGATTAATGAGCATTGGAGCAGCAACTATGGCATTCTTGATTTCATCAAAAAAATTCTTTCCTTCTTTAGTCCAACTAAAAGTGACATTATTTCTCAACATAAAGGTTAGAGGTTGCAAAAGATAAGCAATATTTGGAATGAACCTCATTACAAAGTTTATTCTACCAAGAAAGCTTTGTAAGCCTTTCTTGTGAGCAAGTAAAGGTAAAGAAATAATAGCACTTATCCTTTCCGGATCTATGGAAATTCCATCTTTAGATACTACATGTCCAAGCAATTTGCCTTCATGGATAGTGAAGATAATTTTCTTGGGATTCAATGAAACTCCATATTCTCTGCACCTCTCGAAGATTTGCTTCAAATGAACTAAATGGTCACTTGCATTTTTAGAGAAAACAGTAATATCATCTAAGTAAACCATTACAAATTTGTTCATAAAACCATGAAAATCCATATCCATGGATCTTTGGAAGGTAGCCCTTGCATTGGACAATCCAAAGGGAATCTTCCTGTAATCCATACTTCCCCATTTTTTTGTAAAGGTTGTCTTATGCCGATCTTCCTCTTTTACTAATATCTAGTTGTACCCTAAAAAGCCATCTATTAAAGAAAACTTGCCAGATCTAGATACAACCTGTAAAATTTGCTCCATGGCGTGTTGTGCTAACTCTAGATTTAATCCCTTCAATTCATGATACTCCCAAGAAAACACATCAGAAAACCCTTGACAAAGCAAAATGAAAGCATGTCTCTCCTCTATAGTACATACCTTGCCAAGTTTCAGGAGCTTATCCTTGAAGATTTCAATAGGCTCATAATGATCTTGTTTGATAAACAAACTTTCCTTTTCCTTTCTCACCTGATCATCTGAGTTGAAAATGGACTCAAGTGTTACCAATCCATTTGGTAGCTTGTTTGACTTTAGTTGAAGAATCTGATCTTCATACTACTGAGACAAATTTTGCTGATTAAAAGCTAAAAATCTAGCTTCTTCAATTAAGAAGCTAATAATCTGCTCATCACTATCAAATACCTGCCAATAAATGTTATTATCTGGAACAACATGCCTAACAACTTTGAAATAGTTCCGAGCATCAATATTCTTCACCTCAACTGGAATATCAAACTCAACTCCCATGACAACCAATTTATCAACTTGTTTATTCTGATTCCTTGGTATATACAACATATTAAATGCATCAAACTCTTTAGTCATGTCCCAAACTCTATGTTTATACTACTTCAACAAGTCATTTTTAGTAGCATTGATATTCCTTACTTGATTGACCACTAATTCACTATCCCCGAACACCTAAAGGAACTTTACATTTCTCTTTTTAGCCCATTCTAAACTATGAACAAGTTCCTCATACTCAGTAGTGTTATTAGAACAACTGAAATTAAAACGAAAGGCTGAATAATACCTCTTACCACTTGAAGAAACTAGCATAGCACCTCCACCAACACCAACCTTGCTCCTTGAACCATCGAAATACAAAATCCATAGCTCATTGGATTCTTGTCCTTCCTGAACCTTTTCGTCCTTTATCAGATTTGGGACAAGGCCCTACTCTTGAATCATGTAAATGCCCAAATCTACTTCCTCAATATGTTCAAAAGTATCAATCTCATGATTCTTAGTTGCCCACTTGTCTAAAATCAAATCAGGAACACCTTCAACAAGAGTGTCAGGAGCTTGGACAACAAGCTGATCTATTTGATTATGCTCATGAAACAAAAGATTTGCATTGACAATATTAGGAACATATGGCTCAATATGATCATTGGCCAAAAACTCATTTTATTGTGACTTTGGTACCATATCTCATTCTAGAGAAAAAATGTGACCAATCAAAAGACAATTATGCTCCTAACTTGGTTGTAAAATCTCTAGAAAGACAAAGAAAAGTAAGCTAGAGGATCTATTACATATAGATCTTGAGGAATTACAAAATTAGGATAAACATGTAATGTAAGACTTAAATTCTTGATCACTCCCACTGTATTGATGGCTATTCCATCTAATTGAACAACTCCTTTTGAGAGTGGTTCATATGTCAAACCTAGCTGGTCAATGATCTTCTTTGGAATCACTGAACTACTGGCACCTGAATCAATCATACAGTTGTGGACAAGATGATTGCCAACAATCAAAGTAACATAAAAAGGTAACATAAAAAGGAGGTGGTTTAACCTCTTGGGTATGCTATTCACTCTTTGACTGTGGCTTATTCACTGGTTTCTCTTTGGGTTGATCACTCACAATGTTCATCTTTGGTTGATCCTTAGCTGGCTCATGTGACAAAGTGAAATTAGACAATGCATTTTATAACAAATCCTTTTGAACTGGAAGTGCTAAAGAATCCCACATTGAAACACTGATATTAGACTTCTTCATGTGTTCTAAAATATTAAAAGAAGTGGGATTTACCTTTTGCTGTACTTTTGGAACAATAGCTTCATCTTGTACTGGTAATGGTTGTGGTTGAGCTCTTTGTTGATCCTTAATTGGCACAATCTGTTGCCTTGGAAAAATTTAGATTGGATGTGAAGGTACATGTCCAATACCTAGCTGCTAACTTGTAGAGGCCTGATTTTGTACCTTATTAGGCTGTTCCCCTATATCCACAACCCTCTTTTTGGATCTTGTGTTCGTTGCTATGGAAGTAGAGGACTAGTTCTGACCTTGTTCTTGAGGTTGAATGACACCACAAAACTTTTCACCTTACCAATTCATCAATGTCACCTCATTTTGACCATGTTCTGAGTAAGAAGCCTACTGTTCACTACTCTCTTGTTCTACATTCTACTAGATAACAACATGATTCTACACCATAAGTGTCTAATTCAACACTCCATTTGGACAAGATGATTGATTTTGAGGTTGGTTGCATGGAAAACACCAATCATGGTCCTAAACCAAATTATTCTACACTAGATCCATCTCTCTTGACGAACTAGTAATATTAGGGTTATATGGTTAGAAAGGCCTTGGATTATAATTCCTCCTTTGAGGCTACGAGTCAGTTTGATTAGGAGGCCTATTTGCTTGATATGGAGCTTGGTAGAGTCTAGGATTTTGACCTTGCTACCTTTCTATGTTCACCAATTTGTTTCCAAAGGTTTGCAATAAAGTTTTAATTTCTTGATGACTGCTCTTAATCTCTTGTAATTCCTTAGATTAAGTTGGGACAACATTTGGTTGAGAAAGTGCTTGGTAATTTAAAGCTAGAACAACAAGTATTGTAGCTATAAGGGGGTACTTACAAAGGCATAAAAGGATGAATTTTTGGAAATATTGGAATTGGAGGCCTTGGGGCTATTTTACCAGCTTGTATAAGGCTATTTTCTACTTTTATGGCTATGCTGAAAGCACCAAGAAGTGAAACACCACCCATAGACTAAATCATAACTGAAATATCACTGTTAAGGGCTTTAAGATAATACAAAAATGAATGATCAGTAGAAGGTTTTACTGTAGCATGAATTCTATTCTGATTTTTTTGGAATCGAAAGTTGAAATCCATCATTTGTTCTTGAGGAGCTCTCTTGATAGTTGTCAACTATTCAACTAGAGATAAATGATTATATTTATCCTTAAACTATCTATTCAAAGCATCTCCTAACTCATCCCATGTTGAAATGGAATTAACAGGTAAACCTCTGAACCACTGGAGAGCCTTGCCTTTGAAAGATGCTACCAGAAGTCTGATTGCAACATTTTCAACAGTGATATGATGGACTGCACATAATGAAGCCACATCCCTGATGTGTTCAATAGGTGTAGTTTGATCTTCTCCAGTAAATGTAGGTAAAATATTTAGTGTTGCTATTGGGATATCATCATGTTGGGCCAAATTCAATGGGATGCCCCCCTTAAATGGCACAAATGCAAAAGCTCTCACCATTGGAGCTACTAGTACTTGCAAATTTGGTACTAGGATTTTGGAATTGGACTTGCAGGGCTTTAGTTTGGAGGTGTAGAACATGATCTAGCTGGGATAGGTCTCCTTCTTGCTATCCTCCCTCTTCTTCTTGGTGGTGAAATATGAAAATATTCAAAAGGATTTGCACTTCTCCTTGTTTGTATCTTTCTCATGTGTTGTCTGGTACTAAATCTACATTAAAATCAGAGAATGGAGTCACTAGTTATGATTTATCACAAAAAATAGTAGAAATAAGGATCTTGATGTGGATTGAAAATTAGTTCACGGTCTCACCGGGCATGCCAAAAATTGTTGTTGCATATGATTGTTGAGTTTCACACTTAGCTAAAGGGTGCAATCCTTCGTGACAATAGAAATAAGTTTAGGGATCACCTCAAGGAAATCGTCATGTACCTGATTAGCATTACCTTGGACATTCTGGAAAGAGGAGAAGAAGTTAATAGCTTCCCCAAAAATTTCTTTTTTAGTTGAGACCGTGGTACCATCATCTTTCTTGAGCGATCTAATCTTGTTCTTGCTTCTGTGTTTCAAGGTAGATTGGTGGAAGAATTTAGTGTTGCAGTCTCCTTTAGTAAGCCATTGAACTCGAATTTTTTTTTTTCCAAAAGATTTCCTCCTTTTTATTGACCTTAAACCATTAGGATCTAAGGTCACATTCCTTTATGCATATCTCATCATCCACAAGGCCAACTTCCATTTTGTCTCGAACTTCCTTTAAGCTGTTTCCTAGTGATTTATTAATCTCAAAGATGTTACCAAAGGTAACTTTGTTCCACCCTTTCACTCTCTACTTGATTCTACTTAGCTTCTCCACCAAGCAAAACATAGGGGTGCCTCCTATGGGTTCATCCCACCAATTTTTTAATAAAACAACAAAGTCTGGGTGAAGGATCCACATTATTTCAAATCTAAAAGGGAAAGGGCCCTTGTTGCGGTCAACATTTCTTTTAAGCACAATATAATTATGATCAGAACCTGACCTTGGGAGAGTAGATAGTGAGAGAAATTGAGAGGTGTTCCAATTATAAGAGATAAAAAACCTATCCAACTTTACTTGAATCAGTTGATTACCAATCCTTCTATTTCACCATGCAAATTTGAAGCCCTGAAGAGGAACATCAATAAGCTCAATAGAGTTTAGGAAATTGGAAAAATCCATCATACTATTAGTATAATCATCCATCCCCCCTAACTTTTTTGAAGGAAGAAGGGGAGAGTTGAAATCACCTCCCAACATCTAATGGTCATCCTTTTCTTTTTTAATAACATCATTCAGATACTCCCAAAGCTGCATCTTGTCCTTGCTCGAATTTGGATCATAGATATTAATTAAGTTCCATTTCTCCTGTGAATCCAGATCTTCCAGAGAAAGTTCCATCATACTATTCCTACCAGCAAAGCTCAAATTTCCTTTTAATTTTGAGGGATTCTAAAGAGTAACAATACCTCCAAAGGCTCCTTCAGCCTCACTAACAAAGTAATTTGCACTAGGCCAGATTCTCAAAATCACCTTAGCAAAGGTATCCTTCTTCATTTTGGTTTCTTGAAAGAGAAAGACATCCACTTTATTGTCCATAATACAGGTTTTAACGAAAAAAAGTTTATAAGGGCTATTTAGGCCCCTGATATTCTAGGAAAGAAACTTCATAGAGAAAAAAACCAGGTACAACAACACCTAAAGGCCTAGAAAAGAGCAGCCAGGGCTACTTCTTTTTGGACTTCTTAGCTCTCAAGACTGCACCCTTGCTAAGGTGCAAAACTTAGCATTTTGGAGAAACATGGGAACATTCCTAAGCTGTGGGTTACCTAAATTTGGAATGGACCTCCAGAGTAAGTTGGCTCTTATGGTGTCACCTAAACTACTTTCTTGTGATGGAAAAGGGTAGAAACAAAAACATAAAATGAATTCTACCTACATGGGTGATGCACCAAAATGATCCCAAGCATAATACCACAATTTTTACACACAAGAATGATCAACAACTTAAACAGTGGTTTACACAATTCAAAACTTCATATGTCTTTGCATCAGTGCTTCATAACTAGGCTAAAAATGTCAAGGAAAGCATCTAGAAGGAAGTAAATATGTCTTCACAACTTAGACTCTCTCCTGAACTAGCTCAACAAATGTTATGACCTACAATAGTTCATATTAACTACATAAAGGAAAATAAAATAGGATGAAATCAAAGGGAAAACAATTCCACCATAAGATTTCATCAACCATTTTAAATGCTTTCACAATAAAACAAAAAATGAGAAGGTAAAATAGATTATCTTATTGATCAAAAAGGTGTTACAACTACTATACATGCTTGTAAATGAGTTACAAAATACAGTCTTTTTCTACAAAGGAATCCAAAGGTCACAAGGCAGACCTAAGAAAATAATCAGAACTAAGTGTAAAATGAGTCAACAAGTGACTATATCTAAACTTCCCTCCAAAATCCACCAAAAAAGTATCTAGAAACTCCTTGGTCATATGCTTCCAAAAAGCCAAAAATGTAGCAATCAAATCCCCTCCAAAAGAGCTCCAAAATGCTAAAAGGTCAAGTTTGACCAAGTCCATCATGAAGGCATAAGAGACCGATTCCTAAATACCCTCATTCCTTCCAAAAAGGTGAGTAAACACTCCTATATTCTCTCCCTTGGTCGACCAACTGCAACAACCAACTCCAAGACGCTTACAAAGCATAAAGACTCAAAAAAAACTCATAAGTGCATCTATAAGGCATAATACTCCATTTTTTCATTTAAAATAGCAATTTTGACTAAGTGATTTATAACAATATCACTTAAATCAAATGCTTTACATTTCAAATTAATGCAAAAATAAATACAAGGTTCGAACAATATAGGAGATCAAAATGAAAAAATTCTAAGTTTCGAAGGACTCCTATACATAGGATATATGAAGGGGCACATTAAGTTCATTAGAAATGAACATGGCATGGGGTATTAGTTTTTGCAAACATTTTTTAAAAACAAAGGTTAAAATACCTTATGTCTATCGACATTCTTTAGGGTTAAAGCCCTAGAAACAAAAGCAATACAAAAAGTTTATAAGGCATTTCATTTTTCACCTTGAATTTTGTTGGGATCACCATAGGGTTTCGATGGAGCTCTATAGATGGTTTCATGGTAGATTATGAAGAAAAACGAGGCTCCTCCAACAAATTCATGTGCAAAATCAACTGAAATAGCTCGGGTGAGCTCCTTGAACAAAAACTTCTGCATTTCCTTTAGTCATTTCTATAGAAAAGGTGCTCACTTCGAGCTTATCTAGGAAACAAATGAATGTATTGATGATTATCTTAAACATTTTTTTCCATTTCTATATATTCCATATGACCGACTCTTCTCCTACAACAATTTTTTTGAAGATTTTAACAAAAAGGCCACAGGCCATGGCTTTCACTTTGCACATTCTCTGCATTCTCTTGGCATTTTCTGCATTTCCACGCCATGGTTGTGTGTTTCAGTAGAAGACATAGAAGAAACTCTTACCCATCATGGCTGTGGCCTCATCTATTACAGGTGTTTGGTTTTTAAAAAGAAACACAGGTACCTTTGTTTTCTTTATGATGCCATGTAATATCAGTCAACAGTGTCATAATCCCCTTTGCTATGATAAGATCATGCAAGATCATAATATGAATGAGACTTCATGAGAGGGCAGATGGTTGAAACAAGAGTTATCTCAATCAACTGTTCTACAAACAAATGTTGCCCCGTGAAGGAAAAATGGTTTGCAAAATGATTCAATGCCATTGCACAGTATGGGTATAATTCAAAGACTCTACACATCTTTTCCATTCTTTCATGAACACTACCCTTTTCACATTCATGGTCATTCTAAGTCTTGATCTCCTATTTGCATAGTCCAGTTATGGTTCTTTCTTGATCTTTGCACAATCTTTGCAATTTTATAATTGATTTTTGCAAAGCACAATTTTCCTTTTCTTTCAAATCATAACTTCTATGGATTAAGTGTTGATCATCCTCTACTTCTTTTGTTTGGTTGTATGATTTCCAAATATTCTCTTAACATTGGAATTTTATTTTCTGCCTCTTTTAATATTTTTTTGAAGTCATTAGTGTGTACCTCAAGTTCTCTCAATTGATTCTCTAAATCACTTTCCTTGTTACTCCACTATCAAATTTCCCTTTGCAATGCAACATTCTGCTTTGCAAGATCTCAAAGTTTGTTCCTCATTTTCTTTTCATAGCTGTATGATCATCTTGTGCACTTGTATCTCTATCTTTTATAACATGGCTGCCCTCATTGTCACTACAATACATTGATGCATTATGTAGGAGAGTTTTGTTTTTCTATTGAAGAACACGGTAAATTTTCTTGCATTGTCTTTAACTTAACTCTCTTGTGAAAGAAAGGAAGTTGCTACAGGCTTCAAAACATGTGCACCAGTATAACTATTTTCCAATTCAGCACTCCATTGTGCACAAATCACTTTTTCCTTAGAATAAACTGCCTTCTTGTATCATTTGTTACCTCTCATTGTATGCCATAATGATCATAACACACTTGATGATCCTTTCTTTCAAATGATATGATGACTAGCAATGTAATTGATGATCTCTACTTTTGCAAAGGTATTGTTTGGTTCATATTCAATGAAATAGCATTAGTACACATTGGCTTCGAGAAAGAAAACTCTTTGAATGGCTTGAAAATCCATATGGTCCAAAAATGATCATGTATTTACCTTGTTGCATTACTCTGAGCCTAGTGTATATATTTCACTACTTCATACAATGATGATTGCCAATGCATCTTAGTTACTCATTTGCATCAATGTGTTTTTCTTTCTCATGCATTGCTCTTTGGGACAACACATTGACATGGTGGCCTTGAACATGCATTTCACTCATCACCTATAGCTGCTCCATGTAGCTCATGATAGCTCCTAATAGTACTCACTGTTTCAAAAATATGATGACTCTGTACTTATGAATTTAAAACTACAAGCATCATGGAATATTTGTAGGCCAGTTTTGTGTCATGTTCCTATTGGTAAGGAGTATCATTATTAATATGAGAGAACTCCTATTAATAAGATATCTATTCTTTATCAGTATCGCCATGATTTATAAAACTTATCTTCAAGGATTACATTGGTGATATAAAATGAAACTATCCCTCTCTAAAGAAACCAGAGGGCAACATACTGGGCTCAACCCTTGTGGGAGCCCATTTCACTCCACATGCTGTATTCAAATGAAATAAAACAACAAAAAATATTTCACCTAAAGCTATGCAATGGGCAAACAAGTTAGATAAAAACAAAGCATATGATATATGTTTTTGATAACCTTTCCGTTTTCCTGGATATTTGTAGTATGCATACTATTTCAATGCTTTATGAGATTAGAATATATGTTTGTAGATGTTGCACATGTAAATATTGGTGATCCCAAGCTCTAATAAACTCTCTCTCACTCATGCAGACAAGCTTGGAGCAATAGGAAAAAAACTTCTAGAGGCTAGACAAGCAGGAGGGTTGAAGCAGATGCAACAACTCAACTCAGTTGGGATTCGTCATTTAGGCAATGATGAATCCCATTTCTTTCTATATGCATTTTACTTTTAGTATCTTCAAATGTATAGTTTATTCTTTTAATTGTGTTTAAGTAGTCATTCCCATGACTTGTGTGGGACACCGTACATTTGTGATTATCAATAAAGACAACTCTTATGCAAAATTTGTTCACTCTCTTCTCTTGTATACATTTGCATAATATAATGCAGTCTATTTAATAATTTCTTTTATGCATATGGATATAACTTAGCAGAATTAAATGTGTACCTTCACCTTTAGTTGGAAAATACCATCTTAGCTCTACCTGGTTGAGCTAGAAGCAAAATCAGGTAATAAAACTTTGATCCTGTGATCAAGTCCAAGGTTCTTTATTTTCCTACAGCCACATTCCTCACTATATCTTTTTTCTTGGATTTCTTTTGGGATGGTCTGCCTACCTTGTTTCCCCTCTTACATTTGGCTTTTTTTTTGACTTATTTGGATCTTGTAACCAATCATCCTCATCTTCTCTATCACTAGGGTGAGGAGGAAACCCCAACAAGGCCAGGGAATTACTCAAGTTACCTGCCTCCTTCTGAGATAGAAATGACATATCCTCCAGGGAAAAATTAGTGTCTGAAGACACTAATTCACCTTCTTCCAACTCAATTCCTACTTTAGTAGCAAAAACCTCTTCCATGGGGGACTACAAATTGGCCTCCATTTGGGAGGCTCCCTTTACTTCATCCATATTATCAATATTATTTTCCTCCACTATTATAGGATTCTCTTCTTTCTGAAAGCTTGGGGGTAGGGATACTTTCGATAGGGGAAACATTCATGAGGTTTAGGCTAGCCAAGTCACTGGAAACAACAAGAGGCTTAGCAGGGACATCAACCAAGCCACATGCAAGGGAAACCTTCTCAGGAGGGACAACTACCACAGGGGAAGAAGATACTTCAAGAGGGCAAGCAACAAAGATAATTATGGAGAGCTTAGGCATTTGCTCAGAAAAGAGAATGCAAGATATCAATGGGTCCCTCATCTGGCCTTTTCTCACACAAATCAATGAGGTGACCAAATTTCATACGAAGCTGGCAAAATTGACAGGAATTTTCATATTCAAGGGGTTGAGTCCATTTACCAAATTTAGACTTAAGGAGAACAAAATTTGACAGAATCATGTTAACAACCACGTTTACGCAAATATGAGCATAGACAAGTCTAGACTTCTCCTACATGATCTTGTCAATCGCTAAGAGGCTACCAAAAGAATTTGCAATCCCTTTCAAGATACTTGTCTCCTAGAATTCAAGAGATAACCTAGGGAGGCGAGCCCAAGTAGGAGTTGTGGCCCCCAGGTCAATAGTAGGATCATAATCCGGTTTCCACTTGCACAAGGAAAGGAAGCTCTTAAAACCAACATCAAAGGCCTAGGGGCCACCCATTAACACCTTTAGCATATCTTCATAAACTACAAAGGAGAAAAGGAAGATACCTCTTGGCATGAAATTAATAGAGACACTACCTTTAAAATTCCAAGTCAAGGCAACCCAAAGACATACCTATTCGATATTCAGACGATAGGCCACACATTTGTCAACTAGCACCAATTTAAGGTTGTCCATAGCCTTCAACATCAAAGCTTTAGGGACATTAACTTCCCAGCCAGTCATAGAGTAGGAAGCAAACTCCAAAAAACTTTTACCCAAAGTTGGAGAGATGATACCCACCAGTTTTTCCACATAGGATGCCAGTTCTTCTGAGAAGAAAGAGTCTAACCCGAGAGAAGGGGAAAAAGGTGACTTTCTAGAAATACCCCTATTCCTTCCCCCTGGGGAAAGGACAGAGGTATGAGGAAGAGAAATCACATGGGGAGAAACAACATTGGCCATTGCCAAAGTAGACACAACGCCAGAAAAAGAGACAACAACCTTGGAATGGGGATCCTTATCGGGACCCCTCCCGACTGGCCCATGATGCAGTCTAATTAGAGTAGGGTTAGCAAGATTCAAAATCAACTAGAGTGGGAAAATTGTAGAGCTAGAATGTGTTTGTTGCATCCATGGGTGCTAGCAAATTCTGGAAATATTTGATTGCTTTTCCTTGAATCTCTTCCGATTTTTGTACCACCCCATCATAATTTTTTATTGTCATTATTTTTTTTTTTCCCTTCTCAATTTTGTTGTGTTATTAATTTTTTTTTATATTGGAGTCCCCTTCGAGTAACTAGATCTCTCTTGATTTTTCCCACCAATATTCTTTTTCCCTAGTTAGGATTTCACTATATTCCTCCCTTAGTGCTTTCTCCTGAGAGCCTGTGTTTAATTGACTGCCATGTATGTTCATAGTCACATTGACAGATAAATCTTTATCCCTTTTACACTATCCTCCTTGCATTCTCCTCCCAGTCGAGGAAATGAAAAATACACCGTGTTCTTCCTAAAAAAAAACTTTACAAAGACCTCATTATCAGAGTTTTGAAATATCACTTCCACTAGCATTTCTAATAGTAGTTTCATTTTATCTAGAAATGAAACCATTCAAATTCCCTTTATGCTTCTCTGTAGTTATTTTCTCATTTACAATAGATAATCCTTGATCATCATAGACATATGCTTATAATCCTCAACTCAAAGTTAGTTGTAACCAAGGATGATAGGTATGCTTGATGAAGCAATCAATGCTCCTTGAATGATACACATTTGTATGAATAACTGTATAACTCACACCTTATCATCCTCACTTTTTCCCATCACAAGCATAAGAATAGTCGAAATCATGACTGCAGTTTCCAACATCAAAATGTAGTGTTGAAATGCTAAGATTACTATCTTAGCTAGCACATAGGAAGAAGTCTCTATTAATGTGGCAGATAGGAGAGTAAATTTTTTGACAACCATGTGAGTTTGAACCTTTCTTGAACATTTGGCATACCCATTTTTTTTACAAAAACTATATCTACTATATGAAAATCCAAACTCCAACATGCACTATCACAACCATTGTTTGTTGTACCCATTTCCCTATGATTTTTTCAAAGGTGCAACAAACTTGATTGCAAGAGAAAGTGAAAGAACACAAGCAACAATAGTAGAATGAAAATGGAAATCATTAAGATGGTATGGCCTCAAAGAATCTTCAAAGTAGATTTTCTTAACATAATATCACCATAGCTCAAAATATTTTCATTATCTTCAATGTTGAGAGGGAAATATTTTCTTGTGTGAAAGAATGTCCTTCCTACTTTTATCTACCTTAGAAAAAAACTAAGGGTTTTAAACCCCTTTTAAAGATATTTTTACATTTACATTTCTTGAAAGAGGTTAGAATTTCGAAATAAAGGCATACCTGGGAGTATGAAAATAATGATAGATGACTTGCTACGTGGATATAATGCTGATAAAAAACCTGGAAAGTTTCCATATTCTATTTGCAACATGCCATGACAACCCTAGATCTCTGCAATGTGCCATATCTCATTGAAAAATCTCCAACAAACCTCATGAAATGTGGAGAAATTCCATGAAACAAATGCTAGTTTAACACCACATCAAGACGTCTCAATCTCTTCAATGTAATCAATAGAAACCCTAGTCTCAAGCTATGTATGAACTTTGAGAGACAAAAGATTTTACTTTTTTCCTTTCCCTTTTTTCAACTTTTTCCTTCCTAATCCTTTGATGCCTACGACTTACTTTTCCACCTTTGGCATTAAATTTTAAGACAATAAAAATTACCTAAATGAATTTTGAGAACAAGAAAAATAAAGGTGATAAAAATATCATGTCTTAGATAAAAAATTATTTCTAAACATAGATGTAATGAAAACATGAAACAAAATAGGAATCAAGTGAAGTCTATACCGTACTTTTCTAAGTAGGGTCCAGGTTTCCAACATTCCTCTCCATCTTCATCTAATGCTTTATCATCTATTGTATGTATGAAATCTTGTGATAAGAAAGAAAGATTTTCTTCACAAGGGAAAAAAATTACCCCTACTATTGATTAAGAGAATATCTTGTTGAGGCTTCTCAAATCCCGCTTGATTACTCTTCCTCCAAGAACACAAAAGAAATTCTACAACAAAAACTCATTTTGTGCATATCATTGAGTGCATGGTCATCCCACCAATGAATTTCAAGCCTTGAGTAATAAAATACAACTTAAGGATTGTGGTGCCCTTCCATGTGTTTATGTATCTAATTCCTCTAATCAATAATTATCTTCATCCTATTGTGTTGCTCATCACTATGTGGCATTTGTAGCTTTAGTTGTTTTGCTCATTGTCATTCATGGTGCTACAATATTAAGTGTAAACATATTTTTTCATGGTAGCAACATGATAGTACTTGGTTTGGTTTTCCTTGTCTCTACGATTGGGGGGAAAGGATAACTAGTTTTGGGAGGCACGCATTCTTTTCAAGGATCGCCTCTAACCCTTTATCTACTTGAAACACCAACATAGAAACTATGTTGAAATTTTAAGGGGGGTTCATATATTACCCTATCCATTTCATCTTGTAACATTTGACCTATTGATATACCCCCTTTGGTAGTGGTGTTGTTTGTAACACCCCCTGAGGCAAGGTTATCAAATTTTCCCCCACAACGTTAAACCTTGTGCACTCCCTGAGGTGAGTTTTGTTCATCCCCTGAGGTGATTTTTTTTCATCCCTCAAAACGTTAAACCTTGTGCACCCCTTAAGATAAGTTTTGTTCTTCCCATGAGATGTTAAACCTTGTGCACCCCTTGAGGTAAGTTTTGTTTGTCCCATGAGATGTTAAACTTGAGCAACCCTTTTTAACATGGCCACCTAGCATAGCAAAACTTGCTTTCCAATGGAGCCATGTGTTAGTAAGTGATTTACATTCTTGTGAGAGCATAATTTTGTTAGAGAACACATTTGATGGATGATGTTTCATTTTGAGACAATTTAAGATTGAGGTCTCTTTTCCTTACCGACTCAAATCTTTTGGTTTTGTTGTGTGTCTTTTTGAGTGTTTTTATCTTGTTCACCTTGTGTTTGTTTCATTTCACCGTCATCTTTATGTTCCACCATGTCATATTTTTTTGTCGTGTAAGCTTCGTGTTTTCCGATATGTATGTTTGTGTATGTTGTCTTGGTACATTTCATACATGTGTGTTCCTTTGTTCTTATGTTATTTTTCCATATGTAGGATCTTGGATCCTAGGGGCTTGTGCATCCCCCTTGACCCTTAGTCATCCTATCTCTTCAACATTTAGACATTTGGACCCCTCTTGGCATATTTTTCTGCTTTAGTGTGAGTCTGAGTGTAAGTTCATACTCTCATTAAAGTGGGGGCTAAATGTACCATCGTAAATTGTGACTTTTGAAAACTTCACTCCATGTTTTGTCCCTCCAAATTTATTGAGCCTAATTAAGCTCCTAATTTCCTAAATTATGTGTTCTGAGGCCCATTTTTACCATTTTTCAATAGATTATGCCTTGAACAGATGCATCCATTTAATGTTTTTCCCCTAACACCTCATGTCCTAGAAAATAGGGCCAAGACCCATTCACCCTAGGGTGTATGTCCACCTATTGTGTTAGGACCCAATTTTCAATATGTCAATGTCGACATTTTAACATTCAAAACCCAACTTGCAAAGGTCAGCTATTGGGATCTATTTTTTGGGAAATTGGATAAATTCCTATAAATATCTAGTCTTTTCACCATTTGAAATTAGGAGATTTTGTAAGCAAGAATTATTGTCAAGAACAGGTCAAGAGCAACATTTCAAGTCATTATTGCAACAATTCAAGATCCTAACATCATGTCAAATCTTATGTGATTTTATGTGTGTTCATGTTATCATTGTTTTGTGAAGGCTAACACTTTTATAGGTCTCCAAAGCATTCAAGAAAATCAAGCAAGCAAGATCTAAGACCTTGAGGTGATGTGTATGATTTTAGTCCCTCAAGGAAGCCATTGAAGGGTGGTGAGTTGCAACACTTTATGGTTTCATCATTCCTTCCTATTCATTATCACTCTATCATTGACATTGCCATTGTGGAAGTGGAAACATTTACATGGGGTTTGACTGAGGCAAGCCCTTAAATAGCACAACATTTTCCCTCTTTGAATATGCAAGTTTTAGGTTTGAAGAGGATTGAGGGAAGCTTGAATACAAACTATTCATTGTTGCATTTGAAGCCCTACACCTTATCAAATCACATAAACTTACCTACAAAATTATCCAATAGTGTTTCACAAACTTTGCAAGTGAAAACATAGATCTCATATTTGTCACTAGAGGACCTCAAAAACATAGCAAAAAGGGCATAAAGGGGATGAATGAGTCTGTTCACACTGAAACCATTTTTTTTGGGTAGGTACACAGTCCTCTACACTTCCCAGATCTACCTGCAAACTGTTGTTTCAGTCTGTGCATTGTTGGGATCTTGTATTTTACATATTAGGGCATGTAGTCTAATTAGGTTAATCATAGAAAATCAATTCCAGTCCATTTCTAAGGCTCAGAAGGATCAGATTTAGGTCTAATTGACTCACCTTCATGATGCAGACACTAATCTTAGGGTTCCCTTTTTCTTATGTTACATATATGAATGTCACAACTGTGAATGGTCACCATGAGTATGAATGGAAGGGTTTTGAAATAATGAACAAGAAAAGAAAAGACATGCTAATGGGTGAACTCTCAAATCAAAGGATTTTATTTGTAGAAGGTAATGATACACTTATATGGTGCACAACCAAATATGGAGAGTACATGACTAAAATTAGTTACAAAGTGATCAATTGGGAAATAAACAAGGTTGCATGGCCAAAGGATCTATGTTGGAGAGGTGATGTGTTGCCAAAGGAAAGGGCATTTTCTTGGATGACCCTCCATAAATGTATTCTTATTGTAGCATCATAAATTGTCACCTTTGACAATTTGACACTATGTTTTTCTCCGCCTAAATTATTGAGCCTAATTAGTCCCTAATTTCCTAAATTATGCATTCTATAGCCCATTTGTACCACTTTCCAATAAATTGCAAGCATTGAACAAATGCATCCAATTAATATTTTTCCCTCGACACTTAATGTCCTAGAAAATAGGGACATGATCTAGTTTCCCTATGGCATATGGGTCCCCCTATTTTGTCGGGGACCAGTTTTGGATATCTCAGTGTCAGTATTTTAACAATCAAATTTCAAATTTCAAATGTCGACTGTAGGTTTTAATTCTCGAGAAATTAGAGAAATGCCTATAAATACCTAGTTATTGCAGCGTTTGAAATCTAACAAGAGCTATCTAGGAAATCATTTGAGCAATTATTCTCAAGAGCATTTTCAAGCAAGTTAATAGTAGCCTTTCAAAGATTTATTGCAGAAATTCAAGGTCCAATATCATGTCAAAATTCTATGTGAGTTCACGTGTTCATGTTATCATTGTTTTGTGAAGGCTAATCCTTGTTGTAGGTCTCTAAAACATTCAAAAATTCAAGCAAATCAAGCAAGAAAGATCAAGAACTTGAGGTGATGTGTATGACTTCAGTCCCTCAAGGAAGCCATTGAAGGGTGGTGAGTTACAACACTTTGTGATTTCATCATTCCTTTCCTATCCATTATCATTTTATCATTGACATTGCCATTGTGGAAGTGGAAACACTAACACGGGGTTTGATTAAGGTAATCCCCTAAATGGCGCAACCCTTTCCCTCTCTTTGAATGTGTAGGTCTCAAACGTGGAGAAGATTGAAGGAAGTTTGAAGACAAATGTTCACTATTGCATTTGATGCCCTACATCTTGTCAAGCCATGAAAATTCACCTACAAAATTATCTAATAGTGTTTCGATAACTGTACAACTAGAAATCAGAAGCTTAGATATGTCATAAGAGGACCCCAAAAATAGAGTAGGACACCCCTAAAAGGACCCATATGCCCTTGGGTGACCAAGTCATCCTATGCACCTTGAAACAATTTTTTTGGATAGGTACACAATCCTTTGCACTTCCCAGATCTTCCTGCAAACTGTTGTTTCAGTCTTTGCATTTTCCTTGATATTTCTTTTTTCATATTAGGGCATATAGTCACATTAGGTTAATCATTTAAAATCAATTCCAAATCATTCCAAGACTCAATAGAATGGAGATTCAGGTATGATTGGCTCACCTTGATGGTTGAAATTCAATATACTCACCTTGTTGATCTCCATATTAATAAAACATAGGAAAACAACACACATCCACTCTTAACCATTTGAATCCTAGGTTTACATAGTAGACCTAGGGTTCCTATTTTTCATTGTTTCATTTTGGTGAACCTGACCTATTAACATTACATACTTTCTGAAAATTCATCCTAGATCTAAATTTTGCATTTCTTTCTTTTGCATCTTTCATTTAGGGTTTCACTTTTGCATCATAAAAAATTCATAAAAAATTGAAAAAATTACATATCATTTTGCATCATAGGTTGTATTAGGATTCATTTTTAGTCATTAAATCATATCTACATTAAAAATTGCATTCATAACTCTCACTTATTTTATTGAATGCAAAAGACAACTGAGAAGGGGGTGACTCAGTTGTACATTAAAGCATTAAAGCCCTCTTTAACATTCAGATCCATATCAACTTCATTAGCCTTTAATCTATTAGAATGACTTAGCATGAAAGAAAATAACATAAACTGAAACACATCAACACCATGCACAATAGAACACCAGATTTACATGGAAAATCACAGTAAGGATCAGCTCAAAATATAAAGTAATTGTAACATTAAATACCATAGGCTCACTGCCAGAGAGCTCATTGCCTAAAAGAAAGAAGGGTTCACTGTTGATGGCTCACTGCTAGATTACAGAAAATAAGAAAAGAAGATTGTTTCAATGATAAATCCATCTCAATACAATAAAAAATTCCACCACAACATCACCAACACATCCCTAGTCTTTCTGAAGATGAATATCTAATGATGAATCTGACTATGTGGATGATGAGGATAGTGAATGCTTGTTTATGTCTATAAATGTTGAATCTAACTCTACTAACTCTGAGAGATGTATGAAGGAAAATGCTCCAGAAGCAGGGCATAATGTTGAAATAACTATGGTGATTGCTATCATGCTAGAGAGGAGAAGAACTACTGGATCATTGATAGTGGATGCTCAAATTATATGATCGGTGAAAAAAGTAATTTTTTTAAACTTGAGAAATATGAAGGAGGTCTAGTTAAGTTTGGTGATGATACATCTACCAAGATATTTGAAAAGGTTCAATCAATTTTAATGGAAATCATAATACAAATGATGTTCTTTATGTTAAGGGTCTCTGTGGCATAACCATTTGATTATTGGACAAATGTGTAGCAAAGGATATAATATTATGCTTCAAGATGATGTATGTAAGATAAAAAAAGCTCTGAAACTGTGGTTACTGCTGGAAGAAGGATAGATGGAAAATTTTATCAGCTTAAAGGGGTTGATGGTCATTTATTTATGACTCAAATTAATGAAATTTGGCTATGGCATAGAAGAATGTGTCACATCAATTTGATAGCCTAGTAAGGATCAATCTAGTTCAAGCTATGAGAGATCTGCCAAAGATTACAAAGCCCGTCAATGTTGTTTGCAAGGAATGCTAGATTGGGAAGCAAGCAAGAAGAAGTTTCAAAGTCAAAGAATAATCTACTACTAGACTATTGGAGTTGGTGCATATAGAACTTTGTGGTCCTACTAGAGTAAGAAGTTTTCAAGGTGACAAGTATTGTGTGCTATTGATTGATGATTACTCTAGAATGACATGGGTTACTTTTCTCAAAGAAAAATCAAAAGCTCTAGATAAGTTTAAAGCATTCAAAGTTATGGTTGAGAATTAAATGGATATGAAAATAAAATGTTTGAGGTCTAACAGAGGTGGAGAGTTCACCTCCAATGAATTTAACAATTTTTGTAAGAATCATGGAATAAAGAGGCATTTACCTACCCTTAGGACTCCTTAGTAGAATGAAGTGGTTGAAAGAAAGAATATGACTGTTCAAGAATCTACAAGAACCATGATGAAATAGGAAAACCTATCTAAAGTATATTGGAGAGAAGTAATTCACACTGCACTCTACATACTTAACAAAGTAAAAGCAAGAATGAATAGTGCAAAGACTCCCTGTTGGTTGTGGTATGGAAGGATTCCTACTGTCAAATATTTTAGAGTGTTTGGAAGAAAATATTTAATCAATAGAGATGAAGAGAACTTGGGAAAATTTGATTCTAGATCTGATGAAGGTATCTTTCTTGGATATTCTACAAGAAGCAAAGCTTATCAGTTCTATAACAAGAGATTGAAAAAGGTTTTCAAGAGCACAAGCGTCAAGGTAGATGAAGACCTACATAAGAATTCAATGGTGATAGATGGATATGAATCAAATGAGTCCTCTTATGATAGAGATGATGATAAGGAAAAAGAAGTTCATATTGAAGAGGAAGAAGCTCTGAAAAGGATTCCTAAGACTCATAAGTATGTGCAAAAGAATAATTCTAAAGATTAGGTCATTGGTGACAAAAGAAAAGGTGTTTTGACAAGAAGAAAAGTTGGTATGACAGAAGAATAGGTAAACCTATGTTTAATATTTAAATTTGAACTTTAAACGATGATTGAAGCATGCAAGGATGAGTATTGGATCAAGGCCATGGAGGAAGAACTAATGAAAATTGAGAAGAATCAAACTTGGGAACTTTTCTCAAGACCTACAAACAAACATGTAATTAGAACTAAGTGGGTATTCTAGAATAAATTGAATGAGAATGGATAGGTGCTGAGAAACAAGGCAAGTCTTGTGTGTAAGGGCTACTCACAAGTAGAAGGAATAGATTTTGAGGAGACATTTTCTCTGGTGGTAAGAATGGAAGATATCATAATATTTTTAGCTTTTGCAACACATAAGGATTTCAAAGTTTATCAAATGGATGTGAATTATGCTTTCTCGAGTGGTGAATTAGAAGAAGTATACATTATACAACTGGAAGGATTTTAGTTATCAGACAAATTGGATATGGTATGCAGATTGAAGAAAGCATTATATGGATTGAAGCAAGCTCCTAGAGCCTAGTATGCAAGGTTGGATAGGTACTTGATACAACAAGGATTTGATAAAGGTACCACATATAGTAATCTTTATTTCAAAGTTGAAAAAGATCAAATCTTGATTTTAGTTGTGTATGTTGATGATATAATTTTTAGAGGAAATGAAGATATATGTAAGATATTTGTAGAAGAGATGTAGGAGTTTGAGATGTCTATATTTGGGGAGATAAAATTCTTCCTTGGATGACAAATCAATCAAACAAAAAAAAAGTATTTTCATTTCACAATCAAAGTATGTCAAGAAAATGTTGAAGAAGTTTGGAGTGGAAGATTCTAAACTGGTATGTACCCCTATGGTTATTGGTTGCAAGCTGAACAAGATTGATGAATCTCCTAAGGGTGATCAAATAAAGTATAGATCAATGATTGGAGGACTGTTATATCTAACTGCAACTAAACTAGATATCATGCATACAATTTGTCTTGTGGCTAGATTTCAAGAAGATCCTAGAGAGTCATTTGTTGCAACAGTGAAGAGAATATTCAAATACTTGAAGGGCACTCTAGAACATGGCTTGTGGTATCCAAAGGATACTAATTTCTCTCTGAGTGCTTAGAAAAATGAAAATTGGGCAGGTTGTGTGGATGACAAGAAAAGTACAAGTGGTGGTGTATTCTTTCTTGGATGCAAATTGGTGTCTTGGCTAAGTAAGAAGAAAGAATCAATTTCTTTATCTATTGTAGATGAAGAATACATTGAAATAGAATCTTGTTGCACACAAGTGGTGTGGATGAGGAAAACCTTGAAGGATATCAGAGTGGTATATGATGAACCAATCATATTTTGATTTGGTATCACTTTTTGAAAGAGAAGGTTGTAGAGAATGAAGTGAAGCTAGAGTATGTACCTATGAAAGATCAAGTTGCTGACATATTCACCAAGGCTCTTCCTACGGATAATTTTGAGTATCTCCACGAGAAGTTAGGGGTTATTACCCCTCCTTCTTTAAACTAGATGCATAGGGTTATGCATAAATTTAGTGGATCTCAAGATTCATTCTTTCTTCTGGACTGATGTTGGTGGCTACCTCTCACGGGGAGTAGGTAGTGGCATTGTTGGTTATTGTATTCAGAGGGAGTAAGTATTGGTGTAGGATTGGTGTTTTCCTTTTTCAGCTATGTCAAAGGATATGTGCAATGGTTGTTAGTTGGTATAGTTTGTTGTGTGCTCCTAAGGGGGAGTGTGTAGAGAAGTGGAATGTGTAGGTACACAAAGTAGGTACAAGTATGATTGATGCCAAAGGGAGAAAGAAATCCAAATGTGTTTCCCTTTGCCATTGATGTCAAAGGGGGAGAGAAAGTAATGTGAAAATGGACTAGTAGAGAAAGGGAGAGAGAGTAATGCGAAAAAGGAGAGTAGTAATCTAAGGGGGAGAAAGTAAAAGTGGAAAAGAGAAAGAGTTGGTATGAAGCAGTGTGTTGGTGATCAGAGTTGTGTTTGTTGTTGGTGGTTTTTCACATAATGTGTTGCCATCAATGACAAAGGGGGAGATTGTTGCAAGTATGAATAGTTGGTGTTGTCATTGATGTTAGCATGCTTATGTTTGTGTTTTCATTGATGTCAACTGGTTCTATTGGAAATTTTTGGAAGTCTATTCATGGTTGAGAAGTTGTGATGATGCTTCAATTAGTTTCTTTATGTTGTTATTGGTAAGTGTTACTAGTGTCAACCTCTAGTGTTGCTTTGATAAGCATGTGTGTGGTTGAGTTTCTATGTTGCATTTGGTTTGATTGTAATGAGTAAGTGTTTCAGATGATGAGAATGTGTTTGTGTTGCTTGGTTTCCAAGTGCTTTTGAGAAAAAATGAATAAAAGAGGAAATAGTGTGTTGTAGAGTTATTTGGGCATATAGAGTGGTGTTATGGTTTTGCTCTACTTTTTTTTGTGTTGAATATCTAATTGTACAGTTCAGATATGTTGATCAGAGGTGTTTAGTGGTGTTATATCCAGAGTTTCTTGTTTTGGATCGTTGTGCAGTGAAAGTTTTGTTCAACAATATGTGAACTATGTATTCTAGTGGTGTTTGGGAGAAATGGTTTTGCTTTGCATTTCTCCATAGTTTTTTTTCTATTCTTGTGGTTCTGGAAGTGTGTTGATAAGGTTCATATCTAACTTTTATTGAATTTTTTCATGTTTTGGTGCTCCACAAGTTGATTTCTTGAGTTATCTTGTGTGGAAGATTATCTAAGTGTATTGGGTGTGTACATTCTTTAGGTGAAATTTGTTGCAAAGGAATTTGTTGGATTTCAGGGTGTTTGTGGAATATTCCAGATTGTGTTTAAGTGTTGTGTGTGGTTCACAAGTCATATTTGGATAAAAGTAAACATGTACTTAATTGTTTAATGGTGTTTACACAGGTTCGGTCAACCTTGGGTGTTTACACTATGACCAAACTCAACTTACCAGCGGTTCAGTCTTTTCTAATTTATTGGCCTTAAAAGAAATCTCAACTTTTATATTTCTTGGACCAAACTCTCTCATTTCAAAAGCATATAATGCACCATACAACTGATCTCTAGTATATTTGCTTAAATCCCAAGATTCCTCAATATCAAAAACTTTATGGCTATAAGATTTAGGAAGAGTTCTTAGTACCTTCTTACAACTTCTTCTTCAAGCTTTCCACTAAGACCTCTTATGAAGTTTATAGTCTTATCCACCTTATGCATGTATCTTGTAATTTTTTCATCTTTTGACATCCACATACTCTCAAATATGATCTTTAGATTCTATATCTTAACTTGCTTGACCTTATCATCTCCTTCATAAATGCTTTCCAACTTTGTCCAGATCTCTTTAGTAGTTTTCAGATTCATAACTTTCACAAGTTTAGTATTAGAAAGACCACTTAAAAGAGCATACCCTGCTTTACCATTGTTCTCATAGGCCTTGATCTCATCATCAATGCTCAGACCATTTGTAGGCATAGTGTATCCAATCACAACATACTCTGGAACTCCATATCCAAGGGATACCATAAAACCTTCCATCCTTGTCTTCCATAATGCATAATATAATCCATCAAATAGAGGAACATCTCTCTTGTGTGCCATCCCAGATCTACCTCAAGTGATTAAGCTTTCTTCCAAGGAACCTTGCTTTGATACCAAATTTTGAATGCACAAGATAATTGAGAGGTGGGGTGAATCAGTTTTACATTAAAGCATTAAAAGTGTCTTTAAAATTTAGATCCACATCAACTTCATTATCCTTTAATATGTTAGAATGATTTAGCATGAAAGCAAATAACAAAAACTGAAACACATCAACACCATGCATAATAGAACACCAAATTTACGTGGAAAACCCAAGAAGGGAAAAAACACAGCGAGGATTAGCTCACAAAATATGTAATTGCAACATCGAATATAATAGGCTCATTGTTAGAAGCCTCACTACATAAAAGAAAGAAGGGCTCACTACCAATAGCTCACTGCCAGATTACAAAAAACAAGAAAAGAGGATTATTACAATGAGAAATCCATCTCAATGCAATAGAAAAGTCCACCACAACATCACCAACACATCCACAACCTTTCTAAAGATTGTAGACACGTTCTAACCATTGCTTCCAGTAGTCTAACTTATTGAAGTGTACACTGCACTTCAAAAATTCACCCTTCACAACTCTGCAATTTGCATCACACTCTCTACACCCAAATCCTCCATCAACACAACAATTATTTATACCGTCTTCAACCTTGAAAACATTGTCCAAGTTCGGCTATACACCTAAACCATGCAAATTTAAATTAGTTCAGAACCAAAACATTCCCATGGTGGAAAGGAATGAAGGTGGACCACATTACACCTTAACTTGGACCTAAATCCACTCATGCTTGCCACACCACACTTCCACAATCACTAAAGAAAATCCACAAATAGTGTACACAACCAAGGCCATTCGAGCCCATGTAAACAACATTAAACAATTAAGTACATGCTTCCTTTGATCCAAATATGACTTGTGAACCACACACAACACTTAAACACAAGCTGGAATATTCCACAAACACCTTGAAATCCAACAAATTCCTTCCAACAACTTTCACATGAAGAATGTACACACCAAGTACACTCTGACAATCTTCCACACACTTAACCCAAAAAATCAAGTTGTGGAGCACCAAACCATGAAAAAATTCAACCAAAGATAGATATGAACCTTATCAACACACTTCCAAAACTGCAAGACTAGAAAAAAAACTATGGAGAAATGCAGGGCAAAACCATTTCTCATAGACACCACTGCAATACATAGTTCACACACTGGTGAACACAACTTTCACTACACAACAATTTAGAAAAAGAAACTCTAGATATAATACCACTGAACACCTCTAATCAACATATCCCAACTAGACAAGCAAATATTCAACAAAAAAAAATGTGGAGCAAAACCAGAACACTACTCTATATGTCAAAATACCTCTACAACACGTTGTTTCCTCTTTTATTCAAAATTTCTCAAAAAAACTTGGAAACCAAGCACCAAAAATACACTCTCATCATCTAGAACACTTCCTCATTACAACTAAACTAACTAAAACATAGCAACTCAACCACACACATGCTTATCAAAGAAACACTAGAGGTTGACACTAGTAACACTTACTAATGAAAACACAAAGAAACTAATCAAAGAATCATCACAACTTCTCAACCATCAATAGACTTCAAACAATCACCAATAGAACTAGTTGACACCAATGAAAAAACAAACATAAGATTCTTAAAATCAATGAAAACATCAACTATTCATAATTGCAACATATTCTTGCACATTTGCATTTGCATCAGATTGTCTTCATTTGAAAAAATTCTAGAAAAATACTCAGTTACAAAATTGTTTACACATGGAAGAAAAATATGCAGATAGTATAATAAACAATCAACTTTTGAATTTTTAGAACCCTTATCAAGGACTCAGACACCCCTGGGCGCCTCTATCCTTGTACACTTGCATTAACAAGATTTTTCACACTTCTCTATCTTTGTGTCTTCAGTCTGTTTGTTCTTACAAAACTTTGTTTTGGAATTCTTACTTGCATTCATTTACACATCTTTCATTTGTCTTAAAAAGTGATAAACAGTGAAAAAATTGCATTGCTTCATTTCAAAATTATATCAAAATCATCATTTTTAGATTTAGGAATCTTAAAATCAGTCAATTTATGTAGTTTAGATCAAAAAATTGCATTCCAAATTGTCATTTATTGTTCACATATTGTTACACACTTGCATTGGCATAAATTAGGAAAATTTTGGAAAAAAGATTCATTGCTCAAACAATTTGCAACCAAATGCATAATCCTTAAGCACAATCACACACAATCAACTTTTGAATTCCTAAAAAACCAACCTAGGACACATACTCCCCTTGGTGCCTTTGTCCTCTTTCTTTTAACTGACATAGACCTGTATTATGATATTCTTTATCTACTTTTGCTGCTTGAATTCTATTTCTAAGCATTTTGTTGTGGTTAATTGATAGTGTAGTGTTCATTTTGGGTGCACTTAAGTGTTTTGAAACTCGCACAAGCTTCATGACTTGGTGTCCTATTGCCAATTCTTCAACGAGACATAGTTCTAGAATTATGGCATCTCATGTTGTTGATACATTTGTTGTGGATCTTGAGTCTTCCAACTCGTTCATGCGTAGTGTTGTCAATACTCAACCCATTTTGGATTCTATCCCTAACATTACTATACCAATGAAAACCTTACAAACACCCATTTTTATAGATGTTAAGACTATGGTTTCCCATTTTCCCGAAGATAAAATGAAAAATTGGACAAATATTTAGGACTTCAAGACTATGTGAGTACTGAATCTCTAGCTGGTCTTGCAATCCCTATGATAGATAACATGAGTAAATTGATTAGTGATGCTCATGGATTAGAGGTTTTGTGTGGACTAGCCCATATAGTTGATGTTAATGTACCTACAATGGCTAGTTGTGCTCAAGCTTTGGGATACAATCAAAGTCAAGGAGGAAATCAAGTCTCCCTCCCTACAAATATAGCCTCTACCCCTACATACACAAATCCAACTGTCACCTCAACGATACAACAAAGCATTGGTATAACTCCAACATTAGGTATTTCTATTGGAAATCCTTATGGTTTTGGATCTTCGCATGTGACACTTCAAGTTTCATCCCCTCTCATAACATATACATTTCCACCATACTCACCACATTCCCAAAACATGTCAACCAATGATTTCGACATTAACCAACTCTTGTAAAATGTAACCTCATCTCAAAAAAAAATGTCAACCTTGAACCAAAACCAAAATGGACAACCATCACAATATTTCAAAAGGATCCCATTGCCACTGAAAATATTGAAAACACCAATGCCACAAAACATAGAGATACCTCGATTTAACAAGTATAATAGTAAAGGAGACCCTAGCAATCATATATCGACATATACTGTCTTGTGCAATAACTTCATTTTTTAGGATAAACTCCTAGCTAAACTCTTTCCTAGGTCATTGAAAGAAATGGATTTGGAATGGTTTTTCTCATTGAAAAATAACTCAATACACTCATTTAATGAACTTGTTGATGCATTCCTCCATCATTTTCAAGTAAACATTGGTCCTAATATTATCCTAACTGATTTAATGAAAAGGAAAAATGAAAAGGTTGTAGAATGCATAGGTAGTTATCGGTTGCTCTATTCACAAATCAATCTTAGTCTTCCTAATGCAGATATCCAAAGAGTGTTCATTGAAAAATTGCAACTTGACATAAGGGATAAAATCTTATTAATGAAATATCCATCCTTTATACATTTGCTTATGACCCTTCACAATTATTAGAATTTGGTTAATCGGTATGAATATATATCTTCATTGAATCCTACTGAGAAATTCAAATCCGTAACTCAAAACAACTATCAACCATTCAAGAAGATTTTTTTTTTCATCAAGTTACATACACCTCAAACAACCAACCACATTGAACCTCAAGTTGCTACCATAAGTTTAACCCCATGGCAATTTAGGGGTAAAAGCACAAAATTGTGTCACACTTTCGGCTAAATAAATAGTTCCGAGAGAAATATTTTCGGCTGGAAAGGTTTCGACCGACTCGGTTTAGACCGAAACCACATGGCCTATTGTGTGGCACATAGGTTTCGGCCGAATAAGTTCCAACCGAATCCCAAAAAATCAAAATTTTCCTTTTCTCGCTTTGAAATTGGCTTTGAAATTGCATTTTTTAATGTGCGAGGTTTCTATAGAAAGGGTTTCGGTAGAAACTGTTTCTATAGAAAGGGTTTTGGCCGAAACCCTTTCTATAGAAACTATTTCTACCGAAACTGTCTATGTGGCATCCTAGTTGGCAGCCAACTCAGCTTTTTTCAGAATTTTTTGAAACTTTCAACTTCAGCTAAGAATTTCTTTAGTCAGAATGATTTTTCTGCAAAAAAAAAAAACCCTTTTGTAGAGCTCAGAGTGCAGAATCCAAATATATAATTTTTTTAATAATTTGATTAGTTTTAATATATTTTATTTTTAAAATAATGCAAGTAGGTTTTTAAAATGAAAAAAGAGGCTGATTACAAATTAAAAAAAAGTATTGTAAAACTTATTAAAAAAATTTAAATCTTATATGGTGCAAAAGAGGAGGGAGTCTTCTTCAAAAGGGTATAATTTGTTTTTTGAAAATGATTAAAAAAATTGAAAATAGTTGACGGCCCGTTAAAACTGTCAAATTTTGACATGTTTGACTTTAAAACGTTATTACGAGAAAAATATACATCAAAATTTGAATTTTTTTTTTCCATGCACAAGATATTGAAGTTGCCTATTTGGAGAAGAAAAAAATTATGGAGAAATGATTTTTTTTTCAATTTTTTTCTTAACGGCCCGTGAAGTCACTTTTTTATGAAATTTTTAGCATTCCAAAATCTGACCTTAAATTGATAAAAACATAATGAAAACAATTTTTTTTAAAATTTTAAAAATTACAACATTAAAATTCATCAAAAGTTATATATTTCATTAGTTTACACCATTTTGAAATTCAAAACATAAAGTCCACTTTTATGTGCTTGAAGTTCAGAATTTTTTGTTGTTGTTGGCTGATTCCTTTATAAAGTGTGACACAGGTTTGTGCTTTTACCCTTAGACCAAAAGATAGACAATTTACCTAGTTACATAACATTCTCCATTCAATCATGTTGCAACTTTTGAATAAGAACTTAATACAATTGCCTCCTATTAGACCTATGGACACAACCAAACCTATACCTCCAAGTTACAATCCAAATGCCTTTTGTCAATATCATCGCACAAGTGGACATGATATAGAATGATGCATGCATATTAAACATCAGGTTCAAGACCTCATTGATTCTAATCACATCCAATTGGGCAGTGTTAATGATCAAGGGAATAAGTCTGTTGCCCTACCTAACCAAAAATTGTAGATTTTTACCAATCTAATGCCAAACAATTCATCCAAATTTGTGCAAGCTTGTGATGTTAAGAATAACGAGATGAATATTGATAAGATTGAGGATATGAGTGGCGATGACAATGATGATGACAATGAGAAGGAAGTAGATATCACAAATTCTTTAATATATGTTCAACCTTGTAAGGAACAAGCCACTATGTTACCTGGAATTTCTTTCACCTATAGTGACACACCTAGACATGCACCTGATGGTCCTCTTTATATCGTTGGACGTATCAATGATAAACCTGTATAAGGAATACTCATTTATCCTATGTGTGTAGATAATGTGATCACTGAGGAGTTCTTGTTTTTGCATGAGATTTATCAAGATTATTATGAACAATAGAAAGCATGGTTGAAAACTCATGATGACTTTGCTTGCCCTACGATAGGTTTGATCACTCTTCCTCTTAAAGTTGGACCAAAAAAATTATTCACAAGTGCATAAAGTTCCCCTTTGAAAATTAGATATTTATAGTGCATCATAGTGGGTTTAATCCTTTGTCCTCCAATGGAAAATTTTCATTAGATTTATCTGGCCTCAACCTATGGAACCTATAAAACCTTGTGAGGACTTCTTTTTCCATTCACACCAAAATTTGAAGGCAAAGTGCACAGAGTTATCTCTTACCAATATACCTAAAAATGACAAGACCATGGTTATTTCTCCTCCTCCGCCAGTTACGGATGCACTTGTGCCTGAAACAAAGATCCTTCCAAGTAACCAAGGTAAGTATGTCATAGTTCCTCCACCCATATCATATAAAATATCAAGAGACAATTAAATGATTCCATTTTTTCCTCCAAAGATGAAACAAGTGTATAGACCTAAAAAGACAATGGTGTCCCAACTCCTGGTGGTTCCTTCAACTCCCCCGTTAAGGGAATAAAAGGGACCAATGGTTGAGAAACCCGCTCTTACCTTATCACAAATTGAAAAACGTGCAAGAAGAAATTGAAATGCTAAAGAGCGTAAGTGTAGAAATCATGCTATTGCTTGTCAATTGGAATAAAAGAATAAAATAGTGCATGATAATTCAACACCTATGGAAACAACTCAAGAAGAATTACAAATTTCACCAAAACAAGAAGTGAAACAAGAGAATACAACTACTATTTTAAAACCTCCCATTGTGATTAAATTGGATGATGAAGATGAAATTTCTAAAATTGATGAACAAGTCCATAATAAGCATAATGTGATGTTTTTAAAGAAGATGAACTTAGATGGGGGCCACCGTGATGATCCTCCTGATGAGACTGACCCATCACGTGTTGAACTTGGAGATGCTCCTAGTATGAAACTTGTTGTAGTACCTTTATCTACTTGTCCACCTTCCCTATATGATGGGAAAGATTGGGATGCAGATGACCTGCTTTAGGTTGGCTCGCATGTGTAGTACTCCTATTTTTTTGTTTCATGTGTTCTTTGTGTTTTCTTGCACATGATGCAATCTCTTGTGTTGTGTTGCTTGGAATGTCTTTGTGTTTGTGAGTTTTCTTTAGATGACCCTTGTTGCTCTGTTGATGCAAGGATACTAAGGAAGTGAACCTGTCGTGACATTCTTCTATTTGTATCTTCATTCTTCTATATGTCATAAATGTTTTCCCTTTTGTCTTGTGTTTTCCTTTTGGGGATGATGCAAGGCATTGAGACATTTAGGTATTTTCCATGTTGACTTAAAATTTGTTTGTCTTCTCTTTCTATGTGTCATTCCTCCATTGTGTTCATTGTTCCACAAGTATTTGGGGAATGATGTCACTTTTGAGCTCTATTATATCACTATAGAAAAGACGTATACTGACCTCAGATCTGTGGATCCCTTATGTGTTCATATTCTATGTTTTTTGTTGCATTTCAATTGGGGGCAACACCTTATCACGATGTATCTTTATTTGGAAACATATCTTTGGCATAGGGCTTTCCAAATAAGCTCTTGTGACCTTTTATCAAATGGTATTTATCATTTTCTATCATTAAGTAATTGCTCACAGTATGGTGTTTTGTAATTTATTTAAGATGGGGGCATACATTGGAAATATTTGCTTCACTTTGTTCACATGCATTGGAATTAGTGATGCATTGACATTGGCACTGATATTTTTTCTTCACTTTGTTCACATGTGTTGAAATTAGTGTTGTGTTGGCATAGAATTTTGATCAATTTGTAGCACCTTATCAAAGTTATCAGGGAGTATAAATCTTGGTATAGTTGTCATGGGTACACACCTAGTGAAAAGAAATCCTCACTATACCTAAGGTGTTTCTCATTTTTCTACCTTGTCTTGGGGGCTCACCTAATGAATATTAGACTTCACTAGCCTATGTTGCCTTCCTATTTGTGATTCACCCAGAAAATATAAAACTTTTCCATGGCGCGAGTCACAAACACCTTTGGTGGGGATCCTAGCATAACATAATTTGTTAGTCCATACCCTCCTTTTGTATTTCATTGGCATTGTATGTTTGTGTATGTTGTATTGTTGCATATCATACATGCATGTGTTCTTTTGTGCTTATGCTGGTTTGCTATGGGATCTTGGGGGCTTGATCACCTCCATAGATCCTTAGTCATCTTATCTCTTCAAATTTTGGATAATTGAACCCCTCTTAACATAGGTTTTCTACTTTAGTGTGAGTCTGAGCGTAAGTTCATACTCACTAAAATGGGGGCTAAATGTAGTGTCATAAATTATCACGCTTGACAATTTCACACTATGTTTTGCTCCACCTAAATTATTGAGCTTGATTGGGTCCCTAATTTCCTAAATTATGCATTTTATATCCTATTTGCACCACTTTCCAAAAAAATTGCAAACATTGAACAAATGCATCCAATTAATATTTTACCCTCGACACTTAATGTCCTTGAAAATAGGGCCAGGACCCATTTTCCCTAGGGTGTATGGGTCCCCTATTCTATCGGGGACCAATTTTGGATATGTCGGTTTTGGAATTTTAACATTCAAAATTCAAATTTTAAAATGATAGCTATTGGGATTTAATTCTTGAGAAATTAAAGAAATGTCTATAAATACCTAGTTATTGCAATATTTGAAATCTAATAAGAGCTATCTAGGAAATAATTGGAGAAATTATTGTCAAGAGCACTTTCAAGCAATTCAAGAGCAACATTTCAGAGCTTTATTGCAACAATTCAAGATCCAACACCATGTCAAAATTCTAAGTTCATGTGTTCATGCTATAATTGTTTTGTGAAGGCTAATCCTTGTTGTAGGTCTCCAAAACATTCAAGAATTCAAGAAAATTAGCAAGCAAGATCAAGACCTTGAGGTGATTGTATGAATTCAGTCTCTGAAAGAAGCCACTAAAGGGTGGTGAGTTATAGCACTTTGTGATTTCATCATTCCTTTCCTATCCATTACCATTTTATCATTAACATTGCCATTGTGGAACTTGTGGAAACAGTAACACGGGGTTTGACTAAGGCAAGCCCCTAAATCGCAAAAACCTTTCCCTCTCTTTGAATGTGTAGGTTTTGGGCTTGGAGAGGATTGAAGGAAGTTTGAAGATAAATTGTTCATTGTTGTATTTGATGCCCTACATCTTGTTAAGCCATGAAAACTCACCTAGAAAATTATCCGATAGTGTTCTGACAACTCTACAACTGAAAAATCAAAATCTCGGATCTATCATCAGAGGACCCCAAAACTAGAGCAGGACACCCATACAAGGACCCATACTCCCTTGGATGATTGAGTCCTCCTATGCACCTTGAAACCAATTTTTTTGGATAGGTACACAATGTAAGGAAGCTAAGGTAGCAGAACAACTTCCTACACTAATCTTGAGAGGAGAATAATGCAAAACTTTTACAGATCTTTTCAATTACAAAAAATTAAACAAAAATAAATATAAATATCATGCATACCACAACATAGTGATTTACGCGGGAAAACCCTTTCGGGAGAAAAACCCCATGCTCTAAAAGCTGCCCAATAGATTATTCAAAAATCACAAAGATTACAATATACTTGTAGAGCAAGCTTCTCATAGGAGTATCGCCAACCAAAGATTTAGAGGCGACACAACCGCTATCAAAGTCTCAAAATACATCACAATACACATCCATAATACAACGCCTTCATAAAATAGGATTTCCTTCTAGGGAAAGTCAAGCTAATAAAATATTGACCGTTAGATATGAGACATAATGATGGATGATCCAAATTTACAATAATAAAAAATAAATAAAATTTTCCTTTTAGGAATTTTGCCCTTGTCATAACCCAATTTTTATTGCATTTTAATTATAATGTGATAATTTGAATTATTGAGGAAATTCAATATGTTTAATGAAAATTTTGATATTTCTAAAAAAGTTTGAAAGAAGTTGACCGTCGTTGACTATGTGATCTTTTGAATTATCTTATAACTTTATCATGATTGAACGTTACTAATGAATTGTGTAAGTGTAACTATGTGAAATTGTAGGATAACATGATGAAGGATGAGAACACAACTTGATGGAATATGGGTGCACACACCACAAACAACATGATAGTTGCATTTGAAACTGGATTACAAAATCATAATGACTTGATCCAACGGTTGAAACAAATAGGCTTGTGGTTGATATACATGTGATTTGTTATTTAAATGTCTATTTTGATCTCATATTTTCAAGAATAAAACTTGAAAATAAATTGATGCAAAGAGTACTCCCCTTTGCTCCACAACTCAAATACAAAAAAAATTCATCATAGGAAAACTCTACCTGATTTCAACATACAATAAAATACTGATTGCAACAAGCTCAAATCTTATTAATTAAGCTCAAATTTAAATACAATCTGTAATACAAAAAATACTCTCTCACATTCATTGACCTCTCATACAGTTTATCCAGCTATCTTTTCTTTCACAACTCTGTACCTTCTTTTCCTATCGTATTTGTCCTTCAAATTGCACTCTTCGTTGGACAATCTATAGCTTAACCTTCATCTCAACACTGCCTTCTATCAACACCTGCGCACTCTTTTTCATACCACAACTGCTCACTATGTGTTATCAACCACTCCTCCTATGGCATCACCCAATTTTCCTCTTTATCTTTGCATTTATTTAACTTTAATTTTAAATTGGAATCTTGTTTCTAATGCAACCCCCATATACCTTCACAAAAATGGTGTGCCCCTATACCAACTTCCATAAAATGTAGCCTTTGGATGTTTTTTTTTTCTCAGTTGTTGCACCCTTCTCCCTCTTCAGTTCTATGCTTCTTTTGGTCTTCTCTTGATCGATTCATATCCTTGCACACCATATCTACCACTTTTATCTTTTGCGCCCCTTTACATTCTCCTCTCCAAGGCATCTGATAGGGACAGGGTTGGATTGAATCAATCACTAACTCAATGCTCTGGGTCTCACCTTTGATAACCCCTTGGTGTCACTTCCTCCACCACTCAACCTGTAGGTCCTATGCTACTTAGGCACCCCTGGTTCCTCTGCCAACCCTGCTATCATTTCTAATTTGCTGCTACCAAGCCAAACTTGGTGCTCTTCCTCTCTCACTCTCCCTAGCCCATAATCCTTTTAAAGACTAGATAACCTCTAATGCCTCCTAACTTGTTTACAGGGGTGTGCATAGGTTACCATGACTTCAAAACTATCTAGGAAGGGTTCTTGTTCAACCTCCATTCACTACTTCTCCATCGCTGACCCAAAACCCTAATCTTGGGTTTGGGAAAGGCTACTAGGCTTGAGCCCCTTTTAGGTCTCCTCACCCAAGAAAATAGGTTAACACTCCTTTCCTTCAACTGGTTAGGCAAAACTCCCTTTTGACACCCTGACTCAAATTCCAAGCTCTAACATATTTTTAAGATTTTGGACCCTCTTTGTCCGTACACAGGCCCAACTCAGGTTTCCCCAAAAACTAGGGTTTTATTGGTCATTTTCTTGGTCTGTCTGCTCTTTCCAGCCTCCAAATGATCAGTCAAGAACTCCACCTTATTTTCCACCTTTATGAAGGCTCCTGCAACCACTACATGCATTGCCCTATCAAAAATTCATCACCCCTGCCACGTTAGAGCTAACTTTTCACTGTCTTTCCCAAACTGGGTATTAACCAACTCGCCTAGGGAAAGATTTTTAGCATGCTTTTTGATTCCCTACTTACTCCTACCACTATAGTATGTAAATACATGGAGTTTAGTCTTGTTTCCAACAAGTCCATACTTCTTGGTACGGTGAGGAAACAGACTAAACCTCCATTTTTACCAGATTTACCAGTCAAAACAGCAAGAAAGAAAACACAAAATTTGAAAAATAGATGAAAGCGATGAGTAAAATATCTAATGTGCCAAAAACAGAACTTCCAGAGGCTTCACTACATGCTATCAACCCTACAAAATGCCTCTTTCAAATCATTTTACAACTGTCACATGAGCAAGAACATAAAAACATAACTATTCACACAAAAATCACTATTTTTTTTATTATCTGCATATAACATCAAACATTCCTAATGCTTCCAACCCTCAAACAGGCCGAGAGTGATCTTTAAATAATCTTGGAAACAATTAGGTTTCCTCTTTCGAGCCTAGGAACGTCCAAAAGATGGGTGTTGCAAAACACAGTGTGTTTAGAAACCTTGGTCTATTGCAAAGAAATCAACCAAAGATTGGCTTCCAAAACTTATTCAAATTCACCACTTCTAACCTAATAAACAAAGGCCCTCAACACAAATAAGATGGCCCACAAGACCCTACACAACATAACAAAATTAAACTTCAACCAAAAACTCCAATAAGGCTTGAATTTTGCCAGGTGCTCCTGCACTAGCGTCGATCCACTATTCTCTTTTCTATTTGCATTTAAATGTATAAATGATTTTAATCTCCCTTCACATAAATGACCTTCCCCACTTTGGGTTCGTGATGTCAACGTTCATTTTTCTTTTGCAAATTGATCTCTTATCTGCCCAATCGGCCTCTTCAAAGTCGTCCCCTCTATGCACTCAACAACATTGGAATACTTGGTGTATGCTTTAACCCGCTTGATTCTGAATTGAATTTATATACCAATATTTGATCTAGTGCGAACCTCAAATATGTATTTGAATAATACCATAAATGATATCAAACGAGGGCATTTGTAAGATGTGAGCACTAATTTAATAATAAATAAATGAGATTAAACCCATCAAATATTAGAAGGCCTGCATAGAGAGAAAATCGTTATATGAAATTTGACAATTTATGTCAAAATGTCAATTATTCATTATCAAAGACCATCAAAGCAAAGAGAGGTTGCAAACCCAAGATAAAAAACCACAACAAAAATTGAATTCAAATTGAAATATCTTTTTGGTTGATGTTAGATAACTTGTTCGCCTAGGTGCTCCTATACCAGACATGCCAGGTAGAAATATTGTGAGCATGGGATCACAATGGTGGAGTTGAGTAGTCAAAATACTCTTCTAGGTTGCCATCAACCTGCAACGAATTGCTTTGCTGACCAAGTGCTGAAAATTAATCCTTCTTTCGCTTTTTCCAGCATCATGCCGAAATACACATCACCATCCTCCAACAACATTGCATCCTCTTCTTCTTTCCCCTCATGGAATAACGTCCACCAAAGCCTGACCTCCTCCGCCAAATGTGTTCCTCACTCTTTTTCTCCTCCATGGGTTCAAACCCACCTCCAACCATCCACCTCCACCAATACCTTGCAACATCTTCCACTTTCTCCACAAGCAAATATGAAACATCTACTACACACTCTAGCTCCTTATCCCTCTTTTCTTTTATCATCTCATCTAAAAGCTTAATAACATCACAAATTTGATTAACCTCATCTTCATTTGTAGTTGCAATATTGAATTTCACCAAGACATCTTCCACCTCCTCGTCAGCTACAACTTCTCGTTCTTCTCTCTTTGCTACATTAACAAGCTTTGTCATCCATTCTTACTCAATTGTTAGCAACAAATCCTCTTCGCAATGCTTCACTGTTGCAACCTCTTTGCTACTTACTTCTTTCTTTTCTTCCTTTTTCTCCATGCCTTCTTCCTGACATGTCTTCACTACAACTTCTTTGGTAGGGGCTACATCTTCTTTCCATCTTGGGCTACTATCCTTATTCTTCTTCTCACTCCTCTTCATGATTTTCCTCTCACTCTTTCCAACACTCTTTTCCGCTTTTCCACAAACCATATTTTCCAATGCTTCACACAATTCATCCTCCAAATCATCCCAATACTGATCCCAAAACCATATCCACATGGGCCTCTTCACAACCCAACCCATCTTTTCCTGCTGTAATCTTCCACAACTCACATTCTTTGTTTCTCCACGGTTTGTCCTTACAACAAAATCTCACCACTATCCTCTACCCAATAGGATTCTGGAAGATGCACCCTCACGATCTCTTCTACCCACTTCCTCTCAGTGGAAGAGATTTTTACACCTTCTACCCAGCCTCATCTCTGTTGGAGGATAGTCAACATGATTCCCTTGGAACCAATGGCCTCTCAAGGCTTCTTTACTCTTCACAAAATCTTCACCCATGGTCCTGGTGGATACTCTCCACGCTCAGGATTCTCTGCTCTGATACTAATTGATGCAGAGAGTACTCCGCTCTACTCCACAACTCAAATACAAAACAAATTCATCACAAACAAACTCTGCCTAATTTCAACATACAATAAAATACTGATTGCAACAAACTCAAATCTTATTAATTAAGCTCAAATTTAAATACAATATGTAATACAAAAAATACTCTCCCACATTCATTGAACTCTCATACAATTTATCAAGCTATCTTTTCTTTCATAACTCTGTACCTTATTTTCCTATCGTATCTATCCTTCAAACTACACTATCTATTGGACAATCTACAACTTAACCTTCATCTCAACACTACCTTATATCAACACTTGCACACTCTTTTTCATACCACAACTGCTCACTATGTGTTATCAACCAATCCTCCTATGGCATCACCCCATTGTCCTCTTTACCTTTGCATTTATTCAAGTTTAATTTTAAACTGGAATCTTCTTTCTAATGTAGCCCCAATCTTCCTTCACAAAAATGGCATGCCCCTGTAACAACTTCCATTATAAAATACAACCTTTGAAGTTTTTTTTATTTTTCTCAACTGTTGTCCCCTTCTCTCTCTTCAATTCTATGCTTCTTTTGGCCTTCTTTTGATCGATTCATCTCCTTGCACATCATATCTTCCACTTTTGTCTTCTGCGCCCCTTTACATTCTCCTCTCCAAGGTGTTGATCCACTATTCTCTTTTCTATTTGCATTTAAATATCTGGATACTTTTAATCTCCCTTCACAAAAATGATCTTCCCCACTTTGGGCGCGGGCTGTCAACGCTTGTTTTTCTTTTGCAAACTGATCTCTTATCTGCCCAATCGGCCTCTTCAAAGTCGTCCCCTCTATGCACTTATCAACATTGGAATACTTGGCATATGCTTTAACCTGCTTGATTCTAAATTGAATTTATATACCAATATTTGATCTAGCACGACCCTCAAATATGTATTTGAATAATACCATAAATGATATCAAATGAGGACATTTGTAAGACGTGAGCAATAATTCAATAATAAATAAATGAGATTAAACCCATCAAATATTAGAAGGCCTGTAGAGAGATAAAATCATTATATGACATTTGATAATTTATGTTAAAACGTTAATTATTCATTATCGAAGACCATCGAAGCCAAGAGAGATTGAAAATCCAAGAGCAAACACCACAACAAAAATTGAATTCAAATTGAAATATCTTTTTGGTTGATGCTGGATAACTTGTCCGCCTGGGTGCTCCTGCACTAGAAATGAAAGCATTAGATAGAGCATGAATGAACGTATGTGTTTCAAAAGGATTAATTTAAGCATATGAAAATCATTCCTTTCAAAACATTATTGTTCAAAATAAAATAAGAGTTTGTTATTATTTAAATATTGATAAATGTACATAACATATTCACACATATGAATATATAAATGTATATAAAAGAATGAACGATGTGTGAAAATATATGTAAATATATATATAATGTATACACACACACACATATATATATTTACATTCCTTAAAGAAAATGAATTTAGAATCAAAAAATTATTACTATCATATTGATAAAATTTGAAAGAAAATCATGATAAGATTCCATAAGTCGTGGCCTGTATTCAAATTATGACCAATTAATTAAAATGGATATACTGGGGTGGCAATAAAATTAATGCCATTATGAAAGAAACGACCCATTTTTCATGCAAAAATCTTTCCATTTTGAAAAGATATCTCTGGAAAAAACAATGAATAGTATCAACAGGTATCCAGGAAAAAGGCAAGGGCCAAGAAGCTCAGATGTGAGGATAAATTAGACAAAAGCTTGGGAAAAATCTTGAATTGAGGTAAATCGATATTTTTCTTTGGAAATATGCATGATTTCTCAGTGTTTTTATTCAAAAGGCTTGCAATATTCTTTCAATTTTTCGAGTTAGACAGAATCAATATTTTAAATATTAAACGATTGTAATTGTAATCGAATTATAGCCAAGTCAATCTAATGAAAATCGATCATCTTTTGGTCTATGTAACCAAGGCCTATCGTCTGACCATGAAGCTTCTAGTTATGCATTCTTTTGATCCTTTTGGCATGTTGGCCAATCTTGGTCAAGCCAAGATTTGGCATTATTTTTTCCCTTATTTATTTTTCCATGCATGTAAGTTAATTGAGCCATTATATGGCTATCAAATTTAATATGATTAGCAAAAAATGCATCATTTGAAATCAAATGTAAATCAAAATATGTCGATCGTTCCCCTTAGTGATACGTCTATATACCGCCATCCTTACGGCTGCCACTCTTTTTATATGATGTTTGATGTCACATTCGGCTAGGCCGAATGGTGGAGGCCACACCCTTTGGGTGTTTAGTTTGCTTAGAATCTCTAAGCTATATCAAAATCGATGCCAATGTTATTAATAAGCATCGTTCACCTCTAATGAGGGAGGAACGAATGCATCATTTTAATATTTTCATTTTGTTTGAATCGATCTCCAAGATCGACTAGCCACAAGTTATTAATCACAGGTTAAAACCTTGCATGCCAAGTTGTATATGCCATTAAGGGCATCAATGTTGCTTAAGGTAAAAATGAAACTTTCATTTATCTGATAGTCATTCCATGGAGTGACAAGTGACTTGATTATTTATTCAATCTTGCTGATAACATTAGGAGCACAGGTTCTTTTCTAAAACCTTGGAAGTATTAAATTTGTTTCAAGCTCTTATGATTATTTGGTTTCTAAATAGAAAACATATTGTTCCATACTTTTATTGAATAGAGGAAATTAGTATTATTTATATGTGAACACCACGTGATGGAGACTTTATTCTTTAGTATGTAGTATAGGGTAACTTGAATGTGTAAACAACATCATTTTATTATAAATTGTAATTTGTTTAGTTGTAAACAACATTGTTCTGTTATAAACAGTGAGTGTTTATTTGTAAATAACATTGTTTTGTTATAGATTGTAATAGTTCACCTGTAAACATCATTGTTTTTTTATAACAATAGTGAGTTTTTATTTATAAACAAGATTGTTCTATTATAAATAGTGAGTATTTATTTGTAAACAACTTTGTTTTGCTATAGACTGTAATTGTTTAGTTGTAAAGAACATCGTTTTGTTATAAACAGTGTGTTTATCTGTAAACAACATCGTTTGATTATCACAACTTGGTTTTGATATAAATGGCACAACAATATGTGAGAAACTGTTAAAACAGACTTGTTCTAGTTCATTTATTTCTTGAATTTCTGACAAAAAAAATGTCAAAATGTAACATTATTTGAATGATAGCAATCTAATTTAATGGTTTTTATTTTAGAATGTATGCACAAATTTATAACTTAAGTTGGCACATATATGTGTATGCACATAGAACTTCGTCTGCGTACATATACATACTTGTGACATACCTTCTTTTGGTACTTATTGAATCCATTCTTAGATGAACAATGATTTACATTGAATGAAATCATGTGTCATGTGTATGATATGAATGGATAATGTATTGATCAGTTCCATTTGAATATTTTTTTTCTGAGTATTTGTTTAATGAGGAAATAAGTAGATTGAATTACTTTTCCATAGATATGTATGTAAAGAATATTCTCTTAATTGAGTAGAACAACAACACCTAAGTAGACTAGAGCACCTTAGGGTAGATGCTGCTAGAGGGTGGAATAATTGTGTTGTAGAAAGTTACCTTTCGAGACGGGTGCCAAAATGGAGTTTAGAGAGTATAGGTTTTTTCTTGTACCAAAACCTATTATTTGTTGTTGCAACATTATTCTTATGCTTGGCCAAAAAATTGGCCCATTATGTATGTATGGACTTTGTGATAACACTCTCTGCCATTCCTAGCATATATCTTGCATTTTTCTAACTTATAGATAGAGATGCATTTTGATGTATGGGCACACACTAGATTCCATCTTATAGATTGTTCTCTTGCTAAATTTTCTTGTAGGGTCGGGTATTCTTCAAGTTGGAAGAATTTTGGGGAAGCGTAAGCTTCATGGATGGGCGGTAAAGCGCTTCAACCATGTTATCGTCCACCAATGGAGGTGAGTGTCAAGAGGGAACCTTGGATGTTTACAAGATTATCTTGGTCTATGATGTAACCTTGATGTGAAATTTATACATTGTATTTGACTATGTGGCCTTATGAGCCAAGTCAACTTGGATATTGTAATTGAAATTGAAATTGAATATATTTATATTTGACTCATTTTAATTAGACATATGTTGCTATGATTGAAAATAGCTACTTAGTTATGTCTTTTTAAAATTAAATATTGACAATGTCATTTGCAATAATATAAATTACGTAATAATTAGGATGGGTTATTACATTTGGTATCAGAGCCAAGTTCAACTCTAAGCATTTTGAGTCTACCATAGCCATGAATAGGAGATAGTTGACCCTTGACCAAATTTATTTTTCCTAAGAATCGACCAAACTTGGATTGAATGTAGGTATGGGAAGGTCTAAGGCAGGATGAAAGAAAGGGAAGACTGTTAGGACCTCTAACAAGAAAGTCGTAATGGAAGAAATCCTAAGACTGAGGTTCAACCCGAAATTCCCAACAAAGAGACTCTAGCTCAAGCACTCACACGACTTAAGCTGGAGAGAGGAAAGAATATTGAGGAGAAGCGAACACCTAAGATCAAGAAGCTTTCCATAATCAAAGATTGGCCTCTAGGGTGTGGACCAAATGCACCCTTGTTAACTAAGAAGGAAAAGGAGAGCCTGCGTGCTCAACCATCCTCTTATGAGAAATTTGATGTAAATTTTGATGAAGACCCAGAGGAGTGTTCTCTCTCTGATAATGATAAAAATGATTAATGTAATAAGAAGCCTTTGTAAATAAGGGACTATTGACCCACATTCAATATAAATAAAACAAGATGATGTTTTTGGTATGTTAAAATGAAGAACCCCAAAATATGTTTATTGTGCATGAATGTGCATGTCTTCCATGAATGAGGGATATATGCATGTGTATGTAATGTGATGTAGAATAAGAATGCTTATTCGTAGAACCTAGTGTTAAGTTATGATAGATGCAAAATGTGATGTAGGTTGAGTGTGAGTCAACATGGTGACCACCAGGAAAGAGACAAGTGGTAGTGGGTTAGACAATGGACCAAACAAGAGGCTGGAACAAATACTAGAGCTTATGAACAAGCAAGAGGCTCGTATGGACCACATAGAACATGAGGTTCAAGTGGCACACAAGGACTGGGTTCACAAGAATGTAGAAGTCAATCAAGGGAACGGTGGTCCAGGAGAAGGCCCTTGAGGTCAGATTGAGGAAGAGCTTGGAAAAGATCTCAAAAGAGTAACACCACCTAAGTTTGATGGTAAGGCTATCAGAGCAGGAGTTGATGCATGGATCATTGAGATGGAGAAATACTTTGGACTCCGTAACCTATTTGAATAGACTAAAGCGACATGGGCTACATATCAGCTTTCAGGAGAAGCAGCTACTTGGTGGGACAATGAAAAGTCATAAATGAATCTTCAGCCTACTGAGATTACTTGGGAAATATTCCTTCAATCTTTTAGGAAGAGATGGTTGCTGCAACTCTTTTTTGACAAGAAGGTGATAAAATTCCAAAATTTGACTCAAGAGAGCATGACTGTAACCCAATATTGGGAAAAGTTCACAAACCTACTGAAGTATGTGTCCTAGTATCAAGGAGATGAATGTTTCGTATCTAGAAGTTTATATTGGGACTTAGACCCCACATTGGAGCTGATGTGGACATGCATGATCCTCTCACCATGGATGAAGTCTTCCTAAAGGCCACCAAACAGGAGCAGAAACTGCAACAATTATCCAATTATTGCAATAATGCAAATCATAAGTTGCGGTTTGGTAACAAGAAATTTCATAAAGGAGACAAGAACCATTAGATCCGTAATATCAAAAGGGGAAGTGAGTTTTAGGAGAAAGGTGAAGATGGTAATGGTGGAAAGAACAAGAAGGAAAAAAGAAGAAGGTAAAGATGACCAAAAGCAGAAGGGCTTCAAAGAGGACAAGCCAAGAGGTCGCAAAGGGCCTCGTGATAGGTGATATACTTGTGGAGGAGATCATTATGCCTCAAATTGACCATGGTGGTTGAAGTCACAAAAGGAAGGAAACTATCAACAAACTCAACATCATTAGATCCACACTGCAGTGGATAACAAGTAGGAAGAGTATCACGCCTCGCCAATTTAGCTAATGGGTAAGCTCTATGGCCAAACTGTCTCTATTTTAATTGATATCAGAGCTATTGAATGTTTCATAGATCCTAGAGTAATATCCAAACTACTAGTATATTAGACCTGGATACATGGAAAACTCATGGATAGTCTAGTATGGTAACCGATCAGAGCGGAGGGTAGATACCTATCTCTTTTGCAGAAAGTTAGAGCTTCCAACCTTCCAAACCCAGGTCAACCTATATGTGGCACCTTTAGGCTCATATGATGTAATTTTGGGGATAAATTGGTTAACTGAGCATAAGGCTATAGTGAATTATGGGGATAAGGTAGTTATTTGTCTCAATGATTATGGGAACCCAATCAAGATTTGTGGAATGCAAAGACCCTTAAAGCTTAGATAGATTTTTGCTATGCAACTCAAAAAGGCTCATCAGAAGGGATGTGCAATTTATGTTGTGCATATTAGTAAACCTAGCAACAAGGAACCCTATTTAGATGACTACCCTATTCTCAAGGAGTTCCGAGATGTATTCCCTGATGAACTCATGAAGTTACCTCTGAAATGAGAATTTGAATTCTCTATTGACCTTGAACCAGGAGCTAAGCCTCAATCTAGAGCACCTTATCGGATGACTACCACCACAAAGGGCTCATAAGATCCAGTGTGTCTCCTTGGGGAGAACCAGTTATTTTTGTGAAAAAGGATGGAACCTTGCATTTGTGTATAGACTATCGAATGTTGAACAAGGAAACCATCAAGAACCGATATCTACTCCCAAGGATCGATGAGTTGTTTGACCAGATGAAGGAGTGATAGTGTTCTCCAAAATTGATCTCAGGTTGGGGTACCATCAGTTGATAATAAAGGAAGAAGATATTCTGAAGACTGCCTTTTGAACTTAGTATGGACATTATGAGTTCATTGTGGTACCTTTTGGTTTGACTAATGCACCAACAACATTCATGAACCTCATGAAATAGTGTGTTCAAAGACTGTTTGGATGATTTTTTTTTAATTTTCATTGATGACATCCTATTATACTTAAAGTCCATTGAAGAGCATGATAGGAACTTGAGGATAGTCTTGCAGCAACTGAGAGAAAATAAAATATTTGGGAAGCTATCCAAGTGTTCATTCTATTAAGACAAGGTGCACTATCTAGGCCATATTATTTTAGCTGAAGGAGTCTCTATAGAACTTGAAAAGATCAAGGCAATTGTGGAATGGCCGGTGCCTCAGAATGTGTTAGAATTCTGTAGCTTCATGGGCCTTGTAGGATATTATAGAAAGTTTGTGCAAGGGTTCTCCCAAATTGCATCTCCAATTACATCACTCCAAAGAAAGGGAACACAGTTTGAATGGACTGAGAAATACAAACAGGAATTTTGACTCTTGAAGGAGAGGCTCACGATAGCACCAATGCTGACCATTCTTGATCCTAATGGAAGATTCATAGTAATCACAGATGCTTTAGGAGAGGGATTGGGAGCAGTACTACTACAAGATGGACAAGTGGTAGCGTATGAATCAAGGAAGCTTAAGTAACATGAGGTGAATTATGCACCACATGATTTAGAGTTGGTTGCAATAGTTCATGCCTTGTAGATGTGGAGGCATTATCTCTTGGGGAAGCTATTTGAGCTCAAGGCAAACCACTTGGGATTGAGATACATTTTTACTCAACCAAACCTTAATGCACGACAAAGAAGGTGGTTGGAATTCCTTAGTGAGTATGACTTCAGAATAGAGTATATAAAAGGAAAAGAAATCAGAGTGGCTGATGCTCTTAGTAGATGAAGAAATCTGGCAGCCATGATCTCGATAAGGTCTAGTTTGAGACTACAAGTGATACAACAATTACCAGGGGATGAACACTATGAAAGAGTGAAGAGCGCCCTAGCAGAGAATCCATCAGATCATCAGTTTGATGGGTATGAGATCAAACTGGATGGTATTTTGAGATACCAGAGAAGGATGTCTATACTAGACTTTGGAGAAATGAGGAAGTTGGTTCTAGAAGAGGTTCATAATGCACCTTATTCAAGACACCTTGAAGTATCCAAGATGATTACAAAATTGAAAACTCTATACTTTTTTCCTAAACTCAAGAAGGATGTAGTGGAGAACGTAGCTAGATGCTTAGAGTGCTAGTGAGTCAAGGCTGAGCATGCACATCTAGCCGAGATATTGTATCCTCATGACATAATTGAGTATAAATGGCAAGTGATCAGTGTGGAATTTGTATAGGGGTTTCCTTTGAGCAAGAATTGACATGATGTTCTCTTAGTTGTGATCGATAAGTTGACCAAGGTGGCACACTTCCTTCTAGGAAACCTTAAGGATGGATCGTTAACCATGGCCAAGAAATTTGTTCAAGAGATCTTCCATTTGCATGGAGTGCTAGAGACTATCATTTCTAATAGAGACACTTGAATGACCTCAAGATTTTGGATGACCCTAAATGCCGCATTGGAAACCAAATTGAATTTAAGCTTGACTTGTCATCCAAAAACTGATGGGAAGACAAAGAGGGAAAATTAGGTAGTCGAAGACCACCTCTGAATGTACTGCATGGACCAACAATAATATAAGTGGGAAGAATATTTACCATTGGTAGAGTTTTCTTACAATAACTCATATCACACATCCCTAGGTATGGCATCGTTTGAAGCTCTTTATGGGTGAAAGTGTCATACACCCATCAGTTGGGATAGATTGGAGGACAGGATCATAGTAGAACCTAAAATGCTTAAAGAGATGGAAGAAAAAATGAGAATCATTAAGAGCAGAATGAAGGAGGTGGTAGAATGATAGAAGAGCTATGCTGACAATAATAGAACTCTTAGACAGTTTGCGGTAGGGGACAAAGTATTCTTAAGATTCAGACCTCATAAAAGTTCCATTACTTTTGGAAAGTATTCAAAGTTGGCCCCGAGATATGTGGAACCATTTGAAGTCTTGGAAGTGATTAAACCAATTGCTTATAGACTTGCTCTACCACCTCCTCTGGCTCAACTTCATAATGTGTTTCATGTTTCTTTGCTTAAGCCATATCATCCTGATGTAGATCATGTGATTGATTGGCAATCCTTGTAGGTACAGGATCCAGGAGTGGTGCTAGTGGAGCCCATTAGAATCCTGGATAGATGCAACATTAAGTTGCATAGCATAGATATTGCTTAGTTTAAGGTCCAATGGGACTAGTATTCATAAGACAGTGCTACTTGGGAGGATGCAGAAGAAATAGAATGCTCCTTCCCACATTTTCTTTCTTAAGAAAGAGACTTTAATAATTTTTTTTGAAAATTTTGGAATGAAATATTATGATATTTTGGCTTGGAACAATATGATGTGATGTTGAAATAGACATATATGCTTTAACTTTGATTAAATAAACATCGGGACGATGTCTCTTCTAAGAGGAGAAGGATGTCATAACCCAATTTTTATTGCATTTTTAATTATAATGTGATAAATTGAATTATTGAGGAAATTCAATATGTTGAATAAATTTTTTGATATTTTTGAAAGTTTGAAAAAAGTTGACCGCCGTTGACTATGTGATCTTTTGAATTATCTTATAACTTTATCATGATTGAATGTTACTGATGAACTGTGTAAGTGAAAGTGTGTGAAATTGTAGGATAACAGGATGAAGGATGAGAACACGGTTGAAGTAGGATCGTTTAACTAGATTGAATGGTAAGCTTGATGGAATCTAGGTGCACACACCACAAATGACATAATAGTTGCATTTGAAACTGCATTAGAAAATCATAATGACTTGATCCAATGATTGAAACAAATAGGCTTGTGGTTGATATACATTTGATTTGTTATTTAAATGTCTATTTTGATCTTGTATCTTCATAAATAAAACTTGAAAAGAAATGAAAGCATGACACAACGCATGAATGAACGTATGTGTCTCAAAAGGCTTACTTTAAGCATATGAAAACCATTCCTTTCAAAAAATTATTGTTCGAAATAAAATAAGAGTTTGTTATTATTTAAATATTGATAAATGTACATAACATATTCAAATACACATATGAATATATAAATGTATATAAAAGAACGAACGATGTGTGCAAATGTATGTAAATACATACACACACACATATATATTTATATTTATATTTACGTTCCTCAAAGAAAACGAATTTGGAATCAAAAAATTATTACTATCATAGTGATAGAATTCAAATGAAAATCATGAGAAGATTCCATAAGTCGTGGCGTGTATTCAAATTATGGCCGATTAATTAAAATGGATATAGTGGGGTGGAAATAAAATTAATGCCATTATGAAAGAAACGACCCATTTTTCATGCAGAAATCTTTCCATTTTGAAAATATATCTCTGGAAAAATCAATGAATAGTATTGATGGGTATCCAGGCAAAAGGAAAGGGGCAAGTAGCTCGACTGTGAGGAAAAATCATACAAAAGCTTGGGAAAAAGCTCGACTTGAGGTAAATTGATTTTTTTCTTTGGAAATATGCATGATTTCTCAGTGTTTTTATTCAAAAGTATTGCAATATTCTTTCAGTTTGTTGAGTTTGATAGAATCAATATTTTAAATATTAAATGAATGTAATTGTAATTGGCTTATAGCCGAGTCGATCTGATGAAAATTGATCATCTTTTGGTTTATATAACCAAGGCATATTGACCGACCATGAAGCTTCTAGTTATGCTTTCTTTTGATCCTTTTGGCATGCTGGCCGATCTTGGTCAAGCCAAGATTCATCATAAATTTTTGTCCTTATCTGTTTTTCCATGGATGCAAGTTAATTGAGCCATTATATGGCTATTGGATTTAATTCGATTAGCAAAAAATGCATAATTTGAAATCAAATGTAAATTGAAATATGTTGATAGTTCCCCTTAGGGATATGTTTGTATACTGCCATCCTTACGGATGCCACTCTTTTTATATGATGTTTGATGTCACATTCGGCTAGGCCGAATGGTAGAGGCCGCACCCTTTGGGTGTTTAGTTTGCTTAGAATCTCTGAGATATATCAAAACTGATGCCAATGTTATTAATAAACATCGTTCATCTCTAATGAGGGAGGAAATCTTTGCATTTTGTTTGAATCAATATCTAAGATCGACTAGCCACAAGTTATTAATCACAAGTTAAAACCTTGCATGTCAAGTTGTATATGCCATTAAGGGCATCGATGTTACTTAAGGTAAAATTGAAACTTTCATATATTTGATAGTCGTTCTGTGGAGTAACAAGTGACTTGATTATTTATTCAATCTTGCTGATAACATTAGGAACACAGGTTCTTTTCTAAAACCTTGGAAGTATTAAATTTGTTTCAGACTCTTATGATTATTTGGTTTCTAAACAACAAACATGTTGTTCCATACTTTTATTGCATAGAGGAAATTAGTATTATTTATATGTGAACACTACGTGATGGAGACTTTGTTCTTTAGTATGTAGTATAGGGTAACTTGAATCTATAAACATCATTTTATTATAAACTATAATTTTTTTAGCTGTAAATAACATCATTTTGTTATAAATAGTGAGTGTTTATTTGTGAACAACATCGTTTTGTTATAGACTGTAATTATTCAGCTGTAAACCACATCGTTCTATTATAAACAATGAGTGTTTATTTATAAACATCATTTTATTATAAACAGTGAGTGTTTATTTGTAAACAACATCGTTTTTCTATAGACTATAATTGTTTAGCTGTAAACATCATCGTTCTGTTATAAACAGTAAGTGTTTATCTGTAAACAACATCGTTCGATTATCATAGCTTGGTTTTGATACAAACGACACAACATTATGTGAGAAACTATTAAAACATACTTGCTCTAGTTCATTTATTTCTTGAATTTCTGACAAACAAAACATCAAAATGTAACATTATTTGAATGATAGTAATATAATTTAATGGTTTTTATTTCAGAATGTATGCACAAATTTATAACTTAAGTTGGCACATATATGTGTATGCACATAGACCTTCATCTACGTACATACACATACTTGTGACATACCTTCTTTTGTTACTTATTGAATTCATTCTTAGATGAACAATGATTTACATTGAATGAAATCATGTGTCATGTGTATGATATGACTGGATAATGTATTGATCAGTTCCATTTGAATCTTTTTTTTTTTTTCTTACATTTGTTTAATGGGGAAATAAGTTACAGATTGAATTATTTTTCCATAGATATGTGTGTAAAGCATATTCTCTTAATTGAGTATAACAACAACACCTAAGTAGGTTAGAGCACCTCAGGGTAGATGCTGCTAGAGGGTAGATAGCTATTATGGAATAATTGTGTTGTAGAAAGTTACCTTCCGGGACGGGTGTCGAAATGGAGTTCAGAGAGTATAGGTTTTTTCTTTTACCAAAACCTATTGTTTGTTGTTGCAACATTATTCTTATGCTTGGCCAAGCAATTATCCCATTATGTATGTATGGACTTTGTGATAACACTCTATGCCATGCCTAGCATAGATCTTGAAATTTTCTAACTTATAGATAGATATGTATGTTGATGTATGGGCACACACCAGATTCCACCTTGCAGATTGTTCTCTTGCTAAACTTTCCATGCAGGGTCGGGTATTCTTCAAGTTGGAAGAATTTCAGGGAAGTGTAAGCTTCGTGGATGGGCAGTAAAGTGCTTCAACCATGTTCTCATCCACTAGTGGAGGCGAGTGTCAAGAGAGAACCTTGGATGTTTACAAGACTATCTTGGTTTATGATAGAACCTTGATGTAAAATTTATACATTGTATTGACTATGTGGCCTTATGAGCCAAGTCAACTTGGATATTGTAATTGACATTGAAATTGAATATATTTATATTTGAATCATTTAAATTAGACATGTGTTACTATAATTGAAAATAGATACTTAGTTGTATTTTTAAAATTAAATATTGACAATGTCATTTGCAATAATATAAATTAAGTAATAATTACCTGATGGGTTATTACAGTCCTTGAGCCCCCACCAGGGGGCGCTGCCCCTAGACCCCAACCGAGGGGATGATACCCTCAGATCCCTTGTGGGGGGAGACCCCCCTGCATCCGTCGTCATCGTTGGATGAAAAATACCTCATGTATTAACAATAAATTATGTGATTGCAAGTTTGAGACACATTTTCCCAACACACAATCCTCTGCACTTCCCAGATCTACTTGCAAACCATTGTTTCTGTCTTTACAATGTTGGGATATTAATTTTTCATATTAGGGCATATAATCTAATTAGGTTAATCATCACAAATCAATTCCAAATCATTCCAAGACTCAATAGGATGGAGATTCAAGTCTAATTGGATCAACTTCATGGTTGAAAGTCAATATACTCACCTTGTTGATCTCTATCTTAAAGAAACATATGAAAATACCACACATCCACTCTTAACCATTTGAATCCTAGGTTTACATAGTAGAACCAGGGTTCCTATTTTTCATTGTTCACTTATAGGAGACAAATTTAACAAAATTGGTGCAGTGGGCCCTCATTGGTGTGTGTTGTGCAACACCAATGATGAACATATTGACCATCTTCTTGTTCAGAGGAATTTCACACATATATGCTTGTCTACCTTCTATGGTAAACTTGGATGGTAGAGTCCAATTCCAAATAGAATAAATGAAGTCTTTGAAGGTTGGACCAAACTTTCCAATGCCAAATTGTGGAAAAAAAGGAATGCTAAAATCTTCAAAGATAAAAAGACTTCCATAGGATCAATTTTGAGAAAAAATGATATTGGAATTAGCGAACACCAGAATGTGCAAACCAAGATGAATAAACACAAATACTTCTTAGCATGGGATCATAAAATGCTAAAAGAGTGGCCACATCTAATACCACCAAAGGGTGAATTCCTTGCTGAATGCACAAGACAACTGAGAGGTGGGGGTGAATTGGTTGTTCATTAAAACATCAAAACCCTCATTAACATTCAGATCCTTATTATCCTTATTAGCCTTTAATCTATTAAAATGACTTAGCATGAAAGAACATAACAAAAATAGAAATGCAACAACACCATACACAGTAGAACACTAGATTTACGTGGAAAACCTAAGAAGGGAAAAACCATGGCAATGATTAGATCATAATATAAAGCAATTGCAATAATGAATACAATAGGATCACTACTCAAAAGAAAGGTCCCATTGAAAAATTACATAAAAAAATATAAAAGATTGTTACAATGAGAAATCCATCTCAGAGCAACAAAAAAGATCCACCATTGCATCACCAAATCATTTGCAACCTCTCTGAAGAATGTAGACACATTTTGCTCATTGCTTCCAATAGTTTAACACATTAAATCTTGCATTGCACTTAAAAATTTCACACTTCACATCACATTTCACATGATTCACACTTCACACACACATCCTCCATCAATTCACCACTTATATATAACATCCACAACCTTGAAAACAATCTACAAGGTTGACTATGCACCTCAATCATGCAAATTCAAATTAAGTCGACACCAAAACATTCTTGAGGTGTAGAGAAATGAAATCAAACCACATTACACCTTAATTCAGACCTAAATCCACACATACATGCCACACCATGCTTCCACAAATACCGAAGCACATGCGTAATTAGTGTAAAAACCTAAGGTTAGCTGAACCTGTGTTAACACCATTAAAAATTTAAGTACACACTTCCTTTGATCCAAAGATGAATTGCAGACTATACACATCACTTGAACACAATCTGAAATATTCCAACAACATCCTAAAATCCAACTAATCCTTTGCAACAACTTTCACTTGAAGAACATACTCATTTTGTACACCCAGTTAACCTTCCACACATTGTAACACATGAATCCAACCTTTTGGAGCACCAAACCATGAACAACTCAGAATGAAGATAGATATGAACAATATAAGCATACTCCCAAATCCGCAAGTCCAAAAACAAAAATGCAGAGAAATGCAAAGCAAAACCATTTCTCCCAAACAACACTATTTTCATAGTTCACACACTGGTGAACACAACTTCTTTTGAAGAACGATTGAGAACATGAAACTTTGGATATAACACTTTTGAACACCTCTAATCAACATATCTGAACCACACAAGAATAAATTCAATATAGAAGAAATGCAAAGAAAACTAGAACACTACTCTGTCATACAAAACACACTTTACCACATTGTTTTCTTCTCTTATTCAATTTTTCTCAAAATCAACTGGAAACCAAGTACCATAAACACAATCTCATCATCTACAACACTTTCTTAGCATATCAACCACACAATAGGTTGATCTCCACAAGCACTTACTCACCATTGCTACATTAGAGGTTGATACCAGTGACAATATTGATGACAGCATAATGTAACCAACTACTACCATCTTTGCAACACCTTCACAAGCATTTGCAGTACTCCGCAACATATCAAAAACATATCCAACAAAATTTTGTAACCATACTAAAGTAAAACATTAATGCCAACACTAGATTGTGTTGACATCAACAGCGACAACTCCAAACACATCAACAATACCAACAACATACCAACACACTTAATTCCTCTAGATTTGACATCAATGCAACAACACTCTATTGAAATCAATGACAACAAAATATTCCAACAATCTCACCCTTTGTCATTGATGACAACAAATGATATAAAAAACCATCAACAACAAAAGCAACAACTTTGATCACCAACACATACAACAGTGTACACTTCTCCCCCTTACACAAGCATCTACTTTCTCTTTCTCCCCCTTATTTCATAAGGGTTTTTAGCTAATTCTCTCTCCATTTAACATAAATGGAAAAGGGAAACACATATATTTTGTTCTTTTCTTCCCTTTGAAATCAAACATACATATACTTGCTCAACAACTTCATGTTTCTTTTACTATGCTCTCTTTTCTTCACACCTTCTCTGCACATCTTTTTGTTTCACTTCTCTACACACTCCCCCTTAGGAGTACACAACATGCACCAATAGAATTCACCAATTGCTCATACTTACACAATGCCAACACTTACTACAACAACCAACAATGCCACTACTTGCTCCCCTTGAGAGGTAGCCACTAACCTTAGTCCAAACCAAGGAATGAGTCTTGAGATCTACTGGACTGATGTATAACCTTATGCATATAGTTGAAAGGAGGGGAAATAACCCCCAAATTATCTCAGAGATACTCAAATGTATCTTTAGGAAGATCCTTTGTGAAGATATATACAATTTGATCCTTTGTAGGCACATACTCCATCTTCACCTCATTTTCTGCAATCTTCTCTCTCAAAAAGTGATATCAGATTAAGATATGCTTTGTCCTTGAATGCATTTCCATATTCTTTAAAATGTTGATAGCATTTGTATTGTTGCAAAAGATAGAAATAGGTTCGTCATATATCACTTTGATATCCTTCAATGTTTGCTTCATCCACAACACTTGTGTGTAGCAAGAAGTTGCTGCAATGTATTTTGCCTCTATAGTAGATAATGCCATTGAATCCCATTTCTCGCTTAGCCAAGACACTAACCTGCTTCCAAGAAAGAAAACAAAAAACACCACCACTTGTACTTTTTTTTTCATCTGCACAACCTACCCAATCCACATCTGTATGAGCACTTAGAGAGAAATTAATATCCTTTGGATACCAAAAACCATATTCTAGAGTGCCCTTGAAGTATCTGAAAAATCCTTTTTACTACTGCCACATGTGACTCTTTGGGATCTTCTTGAAATCTAGCCACAAGACAAACTACATGCATGATGTTCGATCTAGTAGTAGTTAGATATAGCAGTCCTTCGATCATTGATCTATACTTGCTCTAATCAACCTTAAGAGATTCATCATTTTTTCCATCTTGCAACCAGTAACCATGGGAGTATATACCGATTTAGAGTCTTCCATTCCAAACCTTTTCAACATTTCTTTGACATATTTTGACTATGAAATAAATATACCTTTTTCTGTTTGATTGATTTGTAGTCCAAGGAAGAAATTCATCTCCCCAAACATTGACATTTCAAACTCATTCTGCATTTGTTCTACAAATCTCTTACACATTGCTTCATTTCCTCCAAATATTATATCATCAACATACACAACCACAATCAAAATTTGATCTTTCTCAGCTTTGAAATAAAGATTGCTATCTACGGTACCTTTATTGAATCCATGTTGCAAAAAATACCTATCCAATCTTGCATACCAAGCTCTAGGATCTTGCTTGAGTCCATGTAATGCCTTCTTCAATCTGTAGACCATATTAGGGTTGTCTGATAGCTGAAAGCCTTCTAGTTGTTCAATATATACCTCTCCTTCCAACTCACCATTCAAGAATACAAACTTCACATTCATCTGATAAACTTTGAAGTCCTTATGTGCTGCAAAATCCAAAAACATCCTAATAGCTTCCATCCTTGGCACCAGAGAAAATGTCTCTTCAAAATCTATTCCTTCCACTTGTGAGTAGCCTTTACACACAAGTCTTGCCATGTTTCTCACTACTTCTCCACTCTCATTCAACTTGTTCCGAAATACCCACTTGTTTCCAATCACATTATTGTTTGTTGGTCTTGGGAAAAGTTCCCAAGTCTTATTCTTCTCAATTTGCATCGGTTATTCTTCTATAGCCTTGATCCAATGTTCATCTTTGCATGCTTGAATCACTGTTTTAGGTTAAAATTTGGAAAGTAAACATAAGTTTACTTGTTCTTCTGTAATAGAAGCCTTTCTTCTTGTCAACATGCCTCTGCTCTTGTCACCAATGATTTGATCTTCATAATGATTCTTCTGCACATACATAGGAGTCTTAGGGATCCTTTTTGGAGCTTCTCCCTCTTCAATCTACACTTCTTTTTCCTTTCCTTCACCTTTTTCTTCTTCTCTACAAGAGGACTCATCTGATTCATATCCATCTATTAGCACTAAAATTTTGTGTAAGTCTTTATCCACCTTGACACTTGCCCTTTCAACAATTATTTTCAACCTCTTGAACTGTAACATTATTAAACCTTGATTTTTGTAGAATATCCAAGGAAGATACCTTCATAAAATCTTATATCAAACTTTCCTAAATTTTTCTTCATCTCTCTTGATATAGCATTTGCTTCCAAATACTCTAAAATATTTGACAGTAGGAGTCCTTCCATACCATAACTCATAGGGAGTCTTTGAACTGTTTGTCCTTGCTTGTGATTTATTAAGTATGTAGACTACAATATGAATTGCTTCTCTCCAGTACCGATAGGTTTGCTTCTTTCATCATTGTTCTTGCTGCTTCTTGAATCACCCTATTCTTCCTTTCCACCACTTCATTCTCCTGAGGAGTCCTAGGGGCTAACAAATGCCTCTTTATTCCATGATCTTCACAAAAAATGTTAAACTCATTGGAGGTGAACTCTCCACCTCTGTTAGATCTCAAACATTTGATTTTCATATCCATTTCATTCTCAACCATAACTTTGAATGCCTTAAACTTATCTAAAGCCTCTAATTTTTCATCGAGAAAAGTTACCAAATCATTCTAGAGTAATCATCAATTAATAGCATGAAATACATGTCACCTTGAAGACTTCTTATTCTAGTAGGTCCATAAAGATCTATATGCACCAAACCCAAAGGAACTTTAGTAGATTGTTCTTTGAATTTGAATTTTTTTCTAGCTTTATTTCTAATCCAACAATCCTTGCAGACAACATTGATAGGCTTTGTAATCTTTGGCATATCTCTCACAGCTTGAGCTGAACTGATCCTCACTGGGCTATCAAAATTGATGTGACACATTCTTCTATGCCATAACCAACTTTCATTGACCTGAGTCATAAAGCACTGACCATTTGCACCATTAAGCTAATAAACATTTCCATCTATTCTTCTTCCTACAACAACTAGAGTTCCATAGCCCTTTATGATCTTACAACCATTGTCCCGAAACACAAGATTAGATCCTTTGTTACACATCTATCCTACACTTAGAAGGTTATGTCGGGGACCCTTAACATAAATAACATCATCTGTATTATGCTTTCCATCAAAATTGATTGAACCTTTTCCACATATCTTAGCAGATGTATCATCACCAAACTTAACAAGACCTCCTTCAAATTTCTCAAGTTTAACAAACTTACTCTTATCACTAGTCATATGATTTGAGCATCCACTATCAATGATCCAAACATTCTTCTTCTCTCAAGCATGAAAATTAGTCAACATTATTCCTTCAACATTATGACCTACTTTTGGAGTGCTTTCCTTAATACATCTCTCAGAGTTAGCATAATTAGTTCCAAAATTTAGAGCCATGAACAAGCATTCATTATCTTCATCATTCGAATAATCAGATTCATCATTAGATGTACTGGCATCTTCTTTAACATAATAAATTCTCTTAACTGATTTGCCTTTAATCTCCTTATGTTTGTCATTTGAAGCTTTGGTAGGAAATCTTGAAGCATAATGACCTATTTTTCCATAATTGAAACATTTTCTTTTTTAAACTGCAAGAATCGGTCGGGTATTCGTCCCCCTATAAATTGCAGTGTTCCTGGTAAAATTTTTTCATGTGACCGGTGGTGGTGGCACGACACGCCCTCCAATACTACGGGTTTGGGGGGAGACTAGACCTTGTGACCTCTTTCCTGCAATAGGATGCTTTAGCCAATCAAGCTAGGCTCCCCTCCCCACAATTGAAACATTTGAAAGGTAACTTACCTACGTATTTTCTAGTGTCCTTTTTCAATCTCCTCACAAAACTTGCTTCTACATCATCAAGATCATCACGATCTGATTCCTCATTCTTCTCTACTTTTCCAGCTTTGAAAGTAGTCTCATTCTTTGAATCACTTGGACCAAACTCTCTCAATTCAGAAGTAGTTAAAGCACCATACAACTAATATCTAGAATAATTACTTAAATCCTAAGCTTCCTGAATAGCAGAAAGTTTATGACTATAAGTTTTAGGTAGAGTTCTCAATACCTTCTTTACCACTTCATCTTCATCTAGCATTCCACCAAGGCCTTTGATGGAATTGAATTCACCCACTTTGTGCATGTAGCTTGTAACATATTCATCCTTTGACATTAACATGTTTTCAAACTTGATCTTTAGATTCTGCATCTTCGCTTACTTGACCCTATCATCTCCTTCATAGACGATTTCTAGATTTTTTCAGATCTCACCAACAGTTTTGAGATTCATAACTTTCACAAGTTTTGTATTAGAAAGACCACTCAAAAGAGCATACCTTGCTTTACCATTGTTCTCATAAGCCTTGATCTCATCATCAGAACTCAAACCATTTGCAGGCATGGTTTATCCAGCTTCAACTAAATTCCAAACTCCAAATCCTAGGGATACAAAGAAACCTTCCATCCTTGTCTTCCATAATGCATAATCTAATCCATCAAACATAGGAGCCTCCTTGTACACCATCCCAGATCTATCTCAAGTGGTTAACCTTTCTTCTAAGAAACCTTGCTCTGCTACCAATTGTTGAATGCACAAGACAACTGAGAGGGGGGTGAATCAGCTGTTCATTAAAACATCAAAACCCTCATCAAGATTTAGATCCTTATTATCCTTATTAGCCTTTAATCTGTTAAAATGATTTAGCATGAAAGAACATAACGAAAACAAAAATGCAACAACACCATACACAACAAAACACCAGATTTATGTGAAAAACCTAAGAAGAGAAAAATCACGGCGAGGATTAGCTCACAATATAAAGTAATTGCAACACTAAATATAATAGCCTCACTATTGAAGGACTCACTGCCCAAAATAAAGAAGGGCTCATTGCCAAAGGCTCACTGCCAGATTACAAAAAAGAAGATAAAGGATTGATACAATGAGAAATCCATCTAAGAGTAATAGAAAAGATCCACCACTGCATCACCAAATCATTTGCAACCTCTTTGAAGAATGTAGACACCTTCTACTCACTACTTCCAGTAGTCTAACACATTAAATCTCACACTGCACTTCACACTTTCGCACTTCACATCACATTTCACATGATTCACACATCCTCCATCAATTCAACACTTATATATACCATTCACAACCTTGAAAACAATCTACAAGGTCGCTTATGCACCTCAATCGTGCAAATTGAAATTAGGTTGGCACCAAAAAATTCCCACAACTTGGAGAGGAATGAAAGCAAACCACATCACATCTTAACTCGAACCTAAATCCACACATACACGCCACACCACACTTCTACAAACATCGAAGCACATCCGCAATTAGTGTTAACACCCAAGGTTGAACGAACCTGTGTTAACACCATTAAACATTTAAGTACACACTTCCTTTGATCGAAAGATGACTCGTGAACCATACACATCACTTGAACACAATTTGGAATATTCCAACAACACCCTAAAATCCAACAAATCCTTCGCAACAACTTTCACCTAAAGAACATACTCATTTTGTACACCCAATTAACCTTCCACACACTATAATAGATGAATCCAACCTTGCAGAGCACCAAACCATGAACAACTTAGACGAAAGATAGATATAAACAATATAAGCATACTTCTAGATTTGCAAGACCAAAAACCAAAATGTGAAGAAATGCAAAGCAAAACCATTTCTCCTAGACAACACTGTTTTCACAGTTCACACACTGGTGAACACAACTTCTTCTATAGAGCGATTAAGAACATATAACTTTGGCTATAACACTTCTAAACACCTCTGACCAACATATCCGAACAGCATAAGCATAACTTCAACACAAAAGAAATGCAGAGCAAAACCAGATACTACTCTGTCATACATAACACATTTTATGGTCACACTGTTTTCTTCTCTTATTCAAATTTTCTCAAAAGCACTTGGAAACCAAGTACCATAAGCACTATCTCGTCATTTGCAACACTTTCTCAACATATCGACCACATAATAAGTTGATCTCCACAAGCACTTACTCACCATTGCTACATTAGAGGTTGACACCAGTGATAATACTGATGACAACATAATGCAACCAACCACTACCATCTCTACAACACCTTCACAAGCATCTGCAGTATATCAACAACATATCCAACAAACTTCTGTAAGCCTACTAAAGTAAAACATTAATGACAACACCAACAACTCCAGACACAACATCAATACTAGCAACATACCAACACACCTACTTCCTCAAGAGTTGACAACAATGTAACAACACTCTTTTGACATCAATGACAACACAAGCTTTCAACATTCCTCAAAGTGACCAAGGATCATGGCATGGTCAAATGGTCGCTTCCTCCGAGTGGGAGGTTGAAATTGAATTTTGATGGGGTTTTGAGGGAAAATCCTGGGGCCTTGAGGGCTTGTTATATAATCATAGATGATAAGGGAAATCTTGTATGTGTTGCATCTGTCAAACTTCCAGACGACACAGATAAGAGTATGCAACACTTTATAAAGGAATGCAATATTGCAGTAGTGACAAAACACATCATATAGACGTTAAGGGAGGCTTGACTATTGTGATTAGGGAAAATAGTTCTCAAAGTGCTCCTAGCCGGAAATCGAAGATGCAGATAGAGAAAATTTGTTCTCTTTTGAAGGAAATTGACAACTACACATTGACACATGTGTATAGTGAAGAAAATTCTGTTGCAGACTTCCTCTCTAACAGGGGAATTGATCAAAGCAAAAACGTCATGGTATCGAATCCGAACAAGGAATGGGATGGATTGCAATCAATCATAAAAAAAAGAAGCAACAAAGGCTTGTAATTAGAGTTGTGGTGGGCTATCTAAGGATAGTCTTTCCTGGCTATATCTGTATAAACGTCCGCTACAGATCCACATTGGGATTCGTTTCAAGCTTTTACAAGAATGGTTGAATGACTTTTTTAATGACGTGAAGATTTACCCGATTTATGAAAGATATAGGCATGGGTTGGCAAGAATTGGATAGATAATTAGCATTGGGAAAGCTCTAATATCGGTTCAAAATCCAGCAATAGTAGAAAGGACTACAATATCCACAAGGTAAGGACATCACATTTAGCTTTCCATGTTGGTTTGCCTTTATAAATTATGAAAACATTGCGACATGGCATTTAAATGACTCCCTTCCAATGGTGGATTTCCTTAAGATTCATGGTTGTAAATGTAAATGCAACCAAGCCAATATGTTTGTGCAAGTTCGGGAGGTTTTTGTTATTTTAAAATGTTACTGAATCTACAATTAGAGCCATCATCGGGGAAAAACATTTGGCGCATGCACACATTCACAATGTTGAAATCATGGAAAATTTTATGTACAACCTTGTGTGCACTTTGGGTAACTTCGACTAGGGGATGCATGCGATCAACAAATACATTCTCCCCAAATTCAGAGACACTACAACTCAAGCATATTATCAAATCTCAGTCGTCACCCGAAGGAGGGCCTGGTGGGGGATGCCATATGCATTCATGTGGCCAGGAAGAATGAATATATGAAGCAGGCCATCACCCTCATGAGAGAAGGATTAGAAAGGAATAATATGCATACATATGCTTATTTTTTCACCAACCTAGATTGAGAGGTTACAAGAGATATTTGAAGCTATTTGTCTCATGATCTTCACCTTAGGCCGAGTCATTTTCTAAATTTGTTTTATGTTATTAATGAATGGGAACTACGGGCCCTACGGTGGTAGTCTTCCAAAAAACAAAAAACCTTCATTATTGCATTTATTTTCTTAAAATAACTATTACAATTAATAGTAGGAATGAGTTTTCCACAGTCCATACAAATTAGATGCAATGTTTCTGGATTCAACTGTGTATCTATTTGGATCCAAAAACATTGCATCTATTACAATTAATCTAATTTATTTAGTCTGAAGTAACATTGATTAATTAGAGTAATGTAAACTTAATAATTAACTGCATATTTACTTAAATAACCTAAATTAATGCCTAACAAAAGTTTATTTCCATTTACAAATGTGTACATATTATTTTACAAGATGCTTGAAACTAAAAGGAGGACACAAAAAACATGTAAAATGGGTAGTAGAAATTTCACTTTATAAATATCATTAAATACAAAGAAATTAAAAGTAACGAAACATTCTCATGTGTATTTGAGATTAAAATGAAATTTGTGTTATATCATTTCCTTTAGACACCAATATTTTTAGACATATCATATCTGGGAAATCCCTATAGTTATGCAAGTTTCCTATAGAGGAGAAAAATAAAAAGCTTAAATATTAGTCAACGAAGAAATTGGAGCAATCATTGGATAGACCAGGCTGTGTAGATGCAAGCATTTCCTTATGTTTCACTATAACAATGATCTTCACCATGCTGAAGAGCTTCTTTTGAATTCTAGATGAACTCAATAAACTGTGAAGAATTTGGTTAGTAGATAGCCGATTTGATGAAGGGGAAGCAAAACCTTATCCATGCAATGCCAAAGAGTTTTTTAGGGCAAGTAAATATGAACAATGCCATCTTTTCATAATTGTATTTCAAGTTTTGATCTGTTATCTCGCTCCATCTGCATTACAAAACGCCAGGACATGAGCAAACATTATATTGAAATAGAAATGTGTGGGCAAAAGTACGTAGTCTCTTATTGCTATTTTTTAATGGATTGGGTGAGAGAGATTAAAAAGTGAATTCAAACTTAACCATAGCAGTGACTGTGATTGTGAAGATCTAGAGGAGTGCAATGGAAAACAAAAGGAAAATGGAAGGTTTAAAGGGTCCCACATAAGCCACCTAAGTGGTCAGTGTTTAGAGTGTGTTGGTTAAGCCCGACCAAATTTATCTATGAATGCTATTAATGCCATCTTGACCTTCAACAAAGCCCCCCACAATGGTTTGGTTTGTGATGCGATCAACAATGAAATCACTCAGGGTTGAAAGTTCCTGAAATAGGCAATCAATTTGTATAAGGAGGGGATCAAATGCAACAACATGGAAGTTTTTACCTTTTACATTGGCCACCACCCCAACCTTTTGGTTTTGGCATAGCTAGAAAGGATGATTGATAGAAATGAACTTCAATTATGACAAAATTTTGATTTGTGAACATTATGTGAATGGAATTACAACATTCCTATGAATTAATGTAGCTTCATTGGTTATTCTAGTAATATATGAGAACATAAGGATTTTAAAGTAATATCTTTGTTGAAACATGCATTCGTAGAGGTGAGATAAATCTTATTAGCATGCACTTAGGGTGTTAAATATTTTGAAATATACTCAAGCTATATCCTTACCAAGACAATTATAATATAGCCTGGAATATGCTTGGGAAATTGAAATTTTAGCATCTTATTCATAAGTGGAATATAATTGTTTTCATAAGTGTAGTTCTTCATGGAACCGAGTTAAGAGTTCCCTTGCTTAGCAGGACTATGGAAAAAACCATAATGTTTCTTTTTTTTATCGTAGAATATCATTACAACACTAAGGAAAAGATCTTTTATAATATTGATAGTTATGTTGAACTCAAGATTACTAGTATGTAGAGTGTGACACTATATTAGACTAGTATAGGAGTTGTTTATGTTTATTTGAATTGGAAAGTCTACCACTTAAGTTGTATCTTGTTCCCTTACTGCTAGTAAATATATCCTAATTGTGATATTTATTCTATTGGGTTATTCTCCTATATAAATGTTTAATGGGTTTTTCATTAGTATAATATAGTGATTCAAGATAACAAGAACCAATATACTTGTGATATTTAAGATTACCAAATCATGTTGTATATTACCAAATTCTAAACATATATAAAACCTTATGTTACACATTTTATGGTGTTATCATTAGGGTACCAAATGTTGCATGATATCCTTGATAGGTAATTGTAAGGGTTTTGGGATGCTCATATTGATTTAGGATTAATATTAGTGGGAGGTTAAAGTTGAGATCTGAGTAAGTCCTTGTTGTAAGCTCCTCAATACCGGTTTGCTATATTGTGAGCTTAGTTAGGTTTTCTTACTTGCTTTTAAGTATTAATTAAAAAAAATCATTGCAAGAATCCTAGGACAACTACATGCAACTTGGATCTCATTTGGAAGTAAGTATATAGGTAGTCCTTGGGCAAAAGATGACCTTGTGAACTCAAGTCCTTAGGGGAGAATTTTGGGGATAATTCCAAGGTTTTTGGTTGTTTCTAAACTTGATTAGTCTTCCTTCTTTAGTGTGCTTCAATCTAAGGCTAAAATTCACATATGATGGCTATGAATGAGTTAAAGAAACCTAATAACTTGTATCTAATAAATAATATGCTTTCTAATAATAAGTTGAATGAAAGAGTGGATTTGATAACTTTACAATTATTACTTTATAAGTCAATATTTATTTTACATATTGAGTAGAGGCCAACTCATGTGGGTTCATTGTGATTTTATACAGTTTGTAAAGTTCAACTATAGACCTATATGATTGTGTATAGGCTCATGAATCACTTGATTGCAATACATATCTAGATCCACTGGATAGAACATGTGAACCCTTGTGATGTGTAGACTAGGTGTACATGGCTATAAAATCACCACATGTCAGAATTGAGTCTAATATTGGAGCAATAGTAGGTTGTCATTAGACTATGCCAATGACGAACGCCTGGAGCTAGTGTTGTATCTTATGGACGAGTAACATTCACATGTATCATGGAGGTGAAATATTGTTAAGGGCTATCCTAGATGTGATACTAGAGCGATTGAGTTGGTTGTTACCTCTATCATGCAGTAACAAAATTGAAGCTAACCATTGTATCAGGAGGGTTAGTAGGAAATCGCCTATAACACAAAGGTGATTGATGCCAAGTGCTACCTATGTTGTGAAGGGGTTAGTAGACGATATCCCAAGGCCACTAGATGGTATATGCCAGATGCTAATACTTCCTAGGTGGATAGACTTGTTGACGATGGCCTAGGGGTGGTTGGAATCCATAAATGTGATGGTTTAATGGGTTGTGGGAGTCTTGGTAATGACATTATATGATGTGTTTATTACACTCTCCTATTTTAGTGATGATCACAAGTAGTATGGGATACTTTTGGTAATCACGACTATTGTAGAAGAGCAAGGAGAATGATGGGACCCACAATGTAGTATAAGATGCACTGACATGCTTTTTCTAGTTATGATGCACTAAAAGGGTAGGTGTTAGTCACTCATTGTGTATGTGTTAGTCACTCACTATGTATATGTTAGTTACTAACTATATACTTTTGTAAATGACCTCAAGTATTGTGCATATTATTATATTGATTCCCTTACCAATGATGATCTCAAGTAGTATGGGATACTTGATTATATCGTTATAGATGACAGTGGATTGGGAAAAGGATAGAACCCACAATGCACTATAGGATGCATCAACATTCCTTTTTTAAACGAGATCTACTTGTGGGTTTATGTGATTGTGAACTAGGTAGTGGGATGCTATATGCAACAGGTTGCATTCATTTCCACTATATCAATCGATCTTTGTGTAAACATGTGGTGTATGTGTGGATGATTCAAAATGGATATATGTGATGTATGTTTAAGCTAGTCACTAATGTACTTGTGATGTGTGTATGAGCTAGTCACTATGGTACTTGTGATGTGTATGAGTCGGTCACTGTTGCACCTATGATGTGTGTATGAGCTAGTCATTGTTCTATTTGTGATGAATATGAGCTAGTAACCCTATGTATGAGTGACCTATGTTTGAACCTATCATTGTGTGTGAAATTGAGATTTTGGAATGATATTTGACCCTTTATGATTTTGTGTGTGTTTGTACATTAATAATTGGTATGGAATCAACACTTGACCAAAACATGTTGCGATCAATCTAATGTAACTAGACTAATTTAAAAGCATAAGCTTAATTAATAGTCATGATTTAAAAGAGATCAAAGATCTCATGTACAAGAGGAGAGAATTAATTCTCTCTATCATTGGTGTATGAACTATGATGCCTTTGATTCCCAAAGGGGATACGTAGGCAGGGTCACCATGAATGAACTCTCGAGGTTTAGGTTTGGGTATAGGGATGACCCTAACATTGGGAGCTTACCACTTTCAAGTATAATCATATAAATGGTGATGTGGACTTGTCATCATGATTGTGGTTGGAAATTTTTTCAAGTTGACACTTCTAAGTTAGATGGAAGATTCTTGGTCATCTAAGTTAGAACTCTAAGTGAAAAAAAATATTAGTAGTAGTTGAGAGGAAATTTTTGTAGGATCTAGCTTTGCAAAGCACTCTTTAGGTTGCTTGACGATGAAACAAACATTTGAATTGTTGTGTTGAATAGTTAGACTAGAATCAAAATCAATATGGGTTTAACATAAGAAATTACATAACATACACTTGATATGATTTATATGGTGGTCCCAATGGAATGCATTCAATCAACAAAAAATGTTACACTACCTAAATAATGCAGAAAGAAATTTCAAAGAAAATATTAAAATATGATAATTTCAGTAGGTTTTATTAGTTCTTACATGACAATGAATAATGGTAGAATTTGAATATTCTAGCTATGTGATTTAAAATTTAATGGCTTTAACTTAATTTTAAAATATGATCAAGATTATAGGCTTGTGACTGAGCATTAAGATTTTGATGTGATTTTTACTTTTAGATGATTCATGATTCAATTCATTAGTTCCAAACTATGGCACCTTTGCCATATTTCCTATGCAAAGTAGGCTAAGAAAATGATGTTTTTCACGTCTTTACATTGTGGCAGTAGTTGTTCTCAATAGTGAGAACAATCAAGATAAAATTGTGCAATAAATAACTTCTAGGAACATTAAAGAGGAGTTTAGGCAAGGAAATTAGGTTCTATGCTTATCAATATTTTTATTTACATTCAAGTAAAAAGTATAAAATATATTATTATTTTAAATTTTGGTTGGAACTATTTAATTGAATAGAAATACAAATAGTAGAGATATTTTCTTAATCTGAATTCTAGATGTAACGAGAAATGAAAGTCTATTGTCAAAAAAATTCCCACTACCAAAGCATTTTTTCAATAGATGTAAGGTGAACAATGTAGAAACTCAAATCTTAACTAGCTCATGATGTGCCATAAAATTAGTGACAATCTGGCCTAAAAAGTCAAGATTCCAATGATCAAATGAATAATCTTGGACTAATACAATCATGAATTCAGAAATGGAACACTTTTGTAGGCAACATAAAAACAACCTTAACAATATAACAATATCAATAGGTAGATGAGATCCATAATATCAACATCTTGAGGCCTACCAAAGATCAGATTCTTTATCTTCGGAGGAAAGTGGTATAATTAACTTTATAGCAACACAAGACAATCCACATATTCCTTCATCCTTAGAAAATTAATTAAGAAATACAAGCATAATGGTATGGTCTTCATTCACAAAAGTAAAATTGAAAGAAGAAACAAAAACTTAGTACACTAAGTTTAAATCCTTGTTCAATAAAAAAAGAGATGAATTTTTCAATAACCAACCAACAAAGCTTATCCAAAAAAAGTGCACCCAAGATAGTACTTTGCAATTATTATTGCATCCAACATAAAGGAAGTTTGCCTAATTAAACTAGCACTTTGCACCCACACCTATAAAATACATGTTAGTTAATATGCTAAAAAGTAAAATTTCCGGTTTGTACATAGAAGAAAAGAGTGGACAAGAGGGCAAAAACTTAAGATCAAATTTGCACAAAATTAGGTCACTTGTCAAAATATATTAAAATGTACATGTATCAAAACATTCCCTTAAAATAAACACTAAACTAAATAAAAATAACATGTATATACAAATTTCACCATTATAATTATATTAATAATATATGAATTTTTAAAATTGTTACTTTTTAGATTTTCCTTAACCTACATTAATTCGATACCCCTAACTCTTTAATTTCCAATTAGAATTTGACAAATCCTAAACATATATTTGTTTGTTCTCCTTGAACAATTGTAATTACAAATAAAATTTATTTAAAAAAATAAAAAAATCACAATTTAATTGTGTGTTTAGATGGATTAACCATTATAAAATATATAGTATTTATACTTTAAAATTTCATACATCCTTAAAAGTTGATAGACTGTCTTTCAATAGAAATTGGAGGTTTTGGTAATTGGATATGGTTCCAACTAATTGCCTATTGAAGAAAAAATTCTAAAGAGCATATATGTTTCTAATGTCAATTGACAAAATCTTCAAAATATAAAATTTCAAAAGAGCATATAGCAAAGTGAGACAATTTATTCTTGTCCATGATAAAAAAATCTTTAAATGACAAAGGGTGAACTAATGGGGCCTAAGTTGAAGAATTTGAAGCAAATGCATCATATTTTTAAAAATAGTGAGAGCTTTTGTGGTTGGAAATGTTGCCATAGAAAACTAAGAAAATTGACAAAATTGAAGTGAATGCCCCATAGTTTTACGAATAGTGGAATTTTTTGTGTTTGGAGATGTTGCTATAAAAAGAGAGGAAAATTGGTTCAAACCATAGATAATTCCATTTGAAAGCTAATATCATTATAAAATGTATTTAATAGCTCTATCAATATGCTTCATCTCATCTTCCTTTTTCACTAGAGAAACCTAAGAACCAAACCCAATTTGCATTTGGGTAGTTATAGTTTCGAATAAAAAACATCTCATAATTGAATCCTCCCACTTGGTTTTTAGAAGTTCGTATTCATTAGATATGAATACACTGTCATAAAGTTGTATATACATATGGAATCTTTGTTGAACTAAAATCCATATTAAAAGTTACTAAATGTCATAGGAAGAAACAAACCATCTCAACAACTTAGAGCTCATTGATGTACTATAAACTAAATCTCCTTCAAGCATGCCATTAGAATTATTTTAATTTTGGTAAAGTAGTGAAAGCAATAAAAGTTAAATTAATTAGTAAACACTTACAAATGCTTCAAATCAAGATTAACAACTTGAATCATTTTCCAAATTTCAAGAGTAATCTATTATGGTTCCTCTTTTTCTTATACAATAAACACATTATTTTTCTTATATGTGCCCACAATTATTGATTTTCAAAGATAGGATGAATCTTTGAATTGAGTTACAAATGTATCAAGTACAAGACTTGAAAAAATATAGAATAAAGTAATTAAATTCTAGGAAAAATTCTACCCAACCTACATATCAAAATTTGTTGAAAAAAGTGAGTTAAGCATTGTGGTCCCATGACAAGTACATGCAACAATTTTATGTGCAAGTCAATAGCTACTCTTGTATTTTGCAAACAAAATAAACAAATTAACTTATTTGAAGTTGCTGCAAACTTCAGTTACCCATTGCTAGCTAGCACTAAAATTACTCTTCCAAAGCAATCATTGCTCAATTTTTATTATTTTAAATTCCATTATTTGTAGTTTTCAAATGCAACAAAGTGCATATAAATGTATTTAAGATATCTATACTAAAAATATATTATTTAAATTCTTTCCTCAAAATAAGCAAATTAAATTATGGGCGAGTTGTATCAAAAGATTTTTATGCAATCAATTTATTTGAGTAGAGTAAGGAGAACACAAAGACTAGAGAGTGACTATGGACCCTTATTTACTAAATTAAACACGTCATTTTAAATTATTTTTATTTAGTAAATATTTATTGTTGTAAATAAGGTGACTTTATTTTTCACTCTTATTCACTTGGTAGTTTGTCATATAGAGCATAACTTTGGTTTTGTGAGTGGGAAGGCACTATGCTGAATTCAAATCTTCATGTCATCTATAGGTAGTTTGCAACTCCCAACACAATTTCTAAAGAAAAATAAATAAATAATTGTTTTGAATATTTAATGGTATTGTGCTAGTATTGGCACACAAGCCAAGGTGCTTTGAGAGTTTTTTTTGCATAATCTTAATTTTAAATCATGTACTTTGGAATAAAGTAAGATCACAAAAGGGTTTTCTCTAGAGTAATCATAACATGTTTTGATAATTGCATTGAGATAACTACTACTACAACTCGATTGATGACCATGCACTTTGCAAAGTAATATGAGATTTGTTAAGAGAGAGAGACAAACAAGATCTTGTAAAGCTCTAATGTTTGACATAGCTTGGACTTGAGGGTTAGGAGATTTTGTTATATATACAAGCAAATTTGGTAAACTCATTGTATTGTAAAAATACCACCTACTTGATCATTATATTGTGGTTTATCGTAATTTTTAAAATGTAAATCTAGGAGCCATCTCACAACCAACACTCTCTAGCTTACACTCTATGATGGCTACCAAAGGTTGGCCAATAGAACAACCTCTTGCCCACCGCTAGGGCTCTATGGTTTGCAATCTACATTAGTTAGCAATGGTATTTCACAACCATTGAAAACAAAACTTCTACCCAAGATATTATATTGCCTTCCTGAGTTCTCCAAGTACAATGATTTAATGATTCTCATTAGACTTGGCAAATTTTCACACCTAAAGAACAATTAGACAAGCACACCAAACTAGAATGGAATCACTTGTTAAAAGTATGATTCTTTTCTAGGTTTATGAGATAAAATGACAAATGCTTTGAAATTTGAGGATAATTCATCATATCTAGAGATATATAGGGAGTGGGTAAGCTAATTTACCTAGTTCTTGGAGGGTTACTCCAAATTGTTTTTCTAAAATGCAAATAGAGTTTTTGGGACCTATTTGTAAATATTGAAGTTGGGCTAATAGGAATCTTTCTTCTTTAAGGCAACTAATGTTTCATACAAGTATGGACACAAGTTTCATATTTTCTATAAATTGAACAATGAGCAAAGGTCCAAGCCTTGACAATTAATGGTTGCATAGTTGCCAAATTATATAAGACTAAAAAGTAAAAATGTTTTAAGCAAAATGTATGATTACTTCTTTGTTAGAGCTCATAAATCAAGATTGATGGTAAGGCTCATACATGACTTGTATTAAATGGCATCAAGAAGAAACAATGTTGTGCACATTTCTATAATGAAAAGCAACTAAGACCTTTTAGGGGTACATAAAAAGTATGTTATGGGAGACACTTTGTGTGCCTTGCAATGGAAAACAACATTAGGAGGAAAAATCTAGATGATTGGAGATCACATGAAACAAATGCCAAATTGTGCAATTTTTTACATATAGATGTCTTGAAATCAAATTTTTAGAGAGAATTCTTCTTTGATAGAAACCTAATACTTTAAGGATATACTTGCTAGACATTGATGAAGAAGGAGACTCTCCCTTTCAAATCTAATCATAAACATACATAAAACACTATGCAAGAAGGAAACAAATTATCATGAAACACATAATATGGAAGAGAAATCTGCAATAGGTATTATGTTCAAAATCTTAAAATGAATTACATAAACATGGAGCTCATATGTTCACATACAACATGGGCTTCACACATACAAAAATCTGCAACTTAACATTTTAGCTTCATTCTAATAGCATCTGGGTATGCAACCACCAACTGTCTAAAAGCCTACTTCTCCAAATGAGCAAGCATCATTATATAGAAATTGCGTGAGGAGAAAACCACCATTGATTTTTAAAACAACCTCCAATAACCACCTTGAAATCCCATGCCCCATTTTGAGAAGAATAAAATATAAAATATAAAATTATTCATTGCAAATATGACCCACATATGGGTGCCTAGCTTTTGACCAATGATCTTTGCCAACTATGACGCCTTCAATGATTCCTGACAGCTCCAACGGCTCCAAATACGAACATGCATCAACATGCAAAGCTTGTGGCACAAACATGCAAATGCATGCATGTCATGCACTTGAACATGCAAGAACATGCACCCCAAGTGGTCCCCACCAAGAATGGGATGCCCAAGAGGGGTATTTTCCCAATTTTTCCATAAAAATATTTATAAGTGCATAATTCCCACCAAAATTACAATTACAAGTTTACCACAAGGGAAATTACAAAGTTGCAAATCAAAATATTTATTCTCCCAACCCCTAAGCCCTTATTGAAAATAAGCAAAATTGAAATAACAATATTTTTGGTGATGCAAGATTGCTAGTACCCCTAGATGCTCCTGCATCAGACACAATCATGTCTAGAATTGTTTCTAAAAGTATGTTGAATCATTGCAAATTGATGCAAAAGCATAGATGCTAGCTACATTTGTTTGTGGAAAGATCTCTAAAATGTGACACCCCTATTTTTGTTGAAGAACATTGACACGTGGTTTTAGAAAAAGTGTAATAATATCAAAAGCATATCTGTACCTAATTGTACCACTAAGTTCTAACCAAGTAACCAAGAATGTGAGAGGATGTGCCCATTTGGAAAACCAAGCTATTTGTCACTTATTCAACACTCACTTTAAAAATTTTAGTTATTTTGTGTCATGCCAATCCCTTGCATTATGGTGTTTGGTCTTTAAAGTGCAAGAGCACATATAATGGCACAAAACTGTGAAGAAATATGCTATATAACATATAAGGTTTGTGAAGAAGAATGTAATACACACAACTATGGTTGAGTGTGCCATTATACACAAGATAGGATTTCAATCAAAAAGTAAATTGGCAAACACATGGTCATTTCTTGTTGCATTAGGTGGGAGTGCTCGGTTGGGCAAGTATTGTCATGCAGTTTCATTTTGTCGATTGCACAATATTCGTCCAATCTTGCCCCCATGTACATGTATCGTCCAATCTCCTATGAGCTACATAGTATTTAGATTTAGTGTTAATGCCTAGGTAACATTTTAGTGAATGCCTAATTCATGTAGCATATGTGTGGAGACTTCCCATTGGTCAGGGGGTGGTAATGTAGACAACATGGATGTGTTTGGCACAAAAGGCCCAATTGTTTTACGCCAAGTGTATCCTAGCTACCAATGGTAGTGGGCTCGACATGTCTACTCAAGAAGCCCAACAACTTTTAAAATATGTGCTATGAAGTAGAGAAGCAACACAATGGTTTCTTAATTCACCAATAGATAAACTTGCCCCAACAAATAATTAATTTCACATCTTTTTGGCAATTACCCATTGTTTGTTGATTTATTCCTTCAATCAACATGGACTACCAATCCTTCACCCAATTCAAAATATTTAAGCAAAGGTTTGTGCTTGCAAGAATTTTACAAGTAATGTCACCACAATGCTAGGGTTTTGTGTAGTGAGGTAACAAATTCAAAGATGGAGAACTACACACGATTGTTGAGGTTTTAATGGTGACCTTGTGATTCAATAAGGTAATTGGATGGCCTAGGCGATGCATGAATGACATGCCAACTACTTGTAGAGACAAATCAAATCTCCCTAAGCCATGTCCTTGTGTGCAAAGGAGGTAGTTGGAAGAAGTTGTAGAGATGTGTATAGAGTTATCGTCGATTCCAAATGGTCACTTCCATAGTTTGAATCCCTAGAATGCAAATTATTAAATGAATGGCTTTTTGCAAAGTTTTGGGCCTTTTAGAACTCTTTCCTGCTGCAAAGTGATGATTGCTTGGGTCCAAATTTCATTTCCCTCATAAATCAAAAGACAAATCGAGCTTCAAGTGCATTTTTTAGTACTTTTCAGAATTGGCTACATGGTGTCAAGATGTGCAAGCACCATTTCTTTTCCTCCGAGGCTGATTGCCCACAATTGAAATCAATGCTAGTGTTGGGTAGTTGTTGCAACTAATTGGTTGAATATAACAAAAAATACCTTGATCAATTGACTAAGCACAAAATGTTGAGATAGATGTCACAAGCTCATTGGATCTCATAAAGGCATCTAAAGTTTATATATGTAAAAAAATCTGTATCGCAAGGGCTGGTCGAATTGAGTATTAGTAAAAGAGTTGTGTGTCCTCTATTCTCAATTAAATTCTAGGGTGTTAAATCTCAATGTGAGTCTATTTGTCTAGTATTTCGAGGTATTGTAAATCCTTAAAAAGGTTTTGAATGCAAAAACCTCTTCATAGCCCAGGTGTCTCCATGATTGTACAAGATATTTCAAGGAATTTGTCTCTCGTCCCATATGTTACGTTTGCTAACTTAATTATGGCATGTATTTAGTTTGTCATTGCAAAGACTTAAATTGCCTCAAAACGTTTTGAGGAATCTTTTCATTACGTAAATGGAATATCTTTGTTCATTTGTGGATTATTGAAGTAGTCCCGGTTATGAGTCTTTCTAGTAGATTTAGGAATGTGTGATGAATATACAGTCCAACTCATATGATTTCAAGCACACACCTAGTTCTCTTTTTAGAATTGGTTCACATCAAGCAAATATTTGCATACTTGTTTGTAACTGAAAATCAATCTTAACTTTGTCACCCAGACGATCAAGGCACCAATCTTACCTTTGTTTAAGTTTTTATTAGTTTTAGTTGTCCTACTAGTTTGCATAACCTGTAACATCTTAATTATTGTAGTCTTATGTGAGCCAACCTCTAAGTTCATTTTCATTTTCTAAGGGATATGGATTATTGTTTACATTTCTATTATGTATGCAACTATTTTGCTCTTGCCAAAATATTGCTGTTAAAAACAAGATAGATTACAAATGAGTATGATAATATGTCTACTATTTGGCCCAAAGGCATTTCTTGGTGGTCACGTCATCTGCTCTTGGTTCAGCAAAAACTCTTGGATGAAAGGTCTCTTTCTTTGCATGATCATTTGCAAGTGACAATGGAGGAAACTTTGAAGCATTTTGGTCAATCCACTAATGTTATGGGCTACTTGGAGAATGAGTTATACAAAGGAGATGTTTCTGTTATAGTAGCAGCTGCTGTTAACTCCAAAATTAATCGAAGAAGAGTCTGGAGACAGGTCAGAACAATTAGAAGAGGTTCAAGCATATTCAAGTTTACTTTTAGAGCTTGATGATTTTGGGAATTGTGGTTCTTCTTTTTCCTTTGAGAGTGCATTCAATAATGAAGGTGCTGGGATCCAATTACGACCTCACAGTTTAGCATTTGCATAGTTATCAGCAAGACATGTCATCTGAAGGTACATCCAAAAGAAGGATTCGTATTGCAGCTGCTAGCCTTGGTCAGGTTCACAGAACTGTGCTCCAGAATGAAGAATAGGTTGTTGAATTCCAAAGGCCGGGTTTAAAGAGACTTTTGACATTTATTTTGCCAACCTAAAGTTCATTGCAGAACTCTTTCAGAATAGTGAAATTTTTGACGGTACAACAACCAGGAACATGTTGCCCCAAATGTTTTATGCAGTTTACAAGAAAGAGACACAATCAGCAGTCCAAATGGGTACAAGGTAGGAAAAATTAACAGAGGTATGTTCATAAGAAGGGTGAAGAGTATAGCTGGCGATAGGTTGCCGATTGAAGTTATTTGAAACATTCAAAGACAAGGTATCAAATACATACTTCTCCCCTGCAAGCCAGAACGGGACCAAGATTTTGGAGTCATTGTGTTCTGTTATTCCAGATGTTATCATAGCGTTGGTCACTTAACTTATAGGCCAGGGCACAATAAAGGGGGGCAGACTGTGAAGGACAGTCTAACCAAAAGCATTATGCACAGTACATACCATAAAATGAGAATGACAGTGCTTCGAGGAATGCATAGGCAGTCATCACATTAGCAACTAAAAAGAACATACTAATGCTCAAACACCATGACAGTAGCAGGGTTTAGCAGCCAAGAAGGTATGTAAAAGAAACCTCATGCAGATGGTTTGAGACAAGAAGACAGCCGAGGTTACCAGCAATGCAAGATAATGATTTGAAAGGTCACTAACAGGTATATGTGACAATTTTAATGACAGATGCAAGGATAAAATAGACTCAAGCTTAGAGAAATGGATAAAATATGTTTAAGAAGAAGGCTCTTTGATGAAAAGATCATGCAGATGAACAAGGTCAACATGAACTGTTTTCTTGTAATATGAAATCTGATAACACTATTCAATTTAAGCCAATAGGTGCAGACTTAATTTCAATTGGCACAAGATCATAAAAGGAAAAGAGCTCAATCAAAGTCATATAAAGGGCAAACCTTTGGAAGGCAGTGGGCAGTAACAATGAAGGGTCCATGAAGATACAACAGTCACAGTAATGCACTTAAAGTGTCATGAAGAAAGACACACAGAAATTTAGAATATGAAAGGCAGTCTCATCAAATGAAAGAGGACTGTGCTACGAAAGATGAAAGAGCAGATGAAAAAGGACTGTACTAAGACATGAAGATATGACAGCCAATAGAAGGCTAAGAAGACAGTATTTTTCAAGGAGAGCAGCTATCTGTGAATAAATGTCACCTGGAGATGCTAAGTGACAGTCATAACTTTGTAGACAAATGTCAAGCCAAAATAGTAGCATATTTGTGAGTGACAGTCCATGAAGGTATTGAAGAGGACTGTCCTGGCAGTATTGAAGAAGACTTCAGAATACTTCGAATGCAGAGATTGAAGAAGGACAGTGTCCATTTGATACATGACAGTATCATCATGACAAAGTGCATACAGTGACAACAAAGGACAGCTAAAAGGGTGTATAACAGTTAAGAGTTGGTTTTCCTTGCACAAAAGATAGATTTAATATGACATGCAAGATATGCCAGTGATAATAGCTCTGCAATATGTTATTCATGAAAATGAATGCCTTGAGGGTATGGCCTTTGTTGACCTAACAAGAGAAATTTAGGCATCATTTGGTTTCTTGATGACAACCAATGCTCAAACCTGGAATATGCTTACTATAGCTTAACACTCATCTCTTGTTGAGCAATCTAGATAGAAGCATAGGAGGGCAGGCTTAAATAAACTACAGTGCCAGTTCATGACATTAAAAGGACAGTGCCAAGCAAAATGATGTTCAGTCCTATTTTCAAGATGACAGTCTAAAATCAGTCTAAAGGGGCAGGTCTGATACAAGAAGGTGACAGCAGATTGGTGCCGATGCTATGTTTAGGGGTTGTCTTTTGTCTAGGTTTGCGGTGAAGATGAAGTCAAAACACTTTTATTGGTTACTAAGGTTAGGCCACTATCTTTTTTGTTGCCTTCATTTCAAAATAGTAGCATATTTGTGAGAAAGACAGTCATAGGGCAGCAGCTGAAGTTGGATTGTAGGGGCAAAAGTGTAAACCATCACTTCAACAAGTTCAAGGCATACACCATTAAAAGGGGCAATAACCAAAGCAGTTTCAAATACCCCAGAAAAGAGAGTGATAGGGCAGGGTTGTGGCTCATTGCCACGACTTAATAATCAGACTGAACAATGGTAAGCAGTCATAGAAGAGGTTGAAGGATACCACAGGCCTATATTTAGCAATAAACTCCAGATGAAAGTGAAAGATGAGTAAGATAATTGACCTCAAAGACCCAAATTTGAGAAGAGTATCAAATATGACAGTCTCATGTTCAAAAGGCAGGGTTCTTATGAAGGGTAGATGATGTGAGGGTGAATGACAGTTAAGTTGAAAGAACTTGAGACACACAATGCCAAGGAACCTGTGATAAGTGGTGGCAGCCTATGCAAAGGTCCAGTGGACAGTGAGGACAGTAAATCTTTAAAGGGCAGTCAACCTTAGAAGTTGGTAAAGGCAGTGAACCCTGTGACTTTAAGGGGCAAGACCTTATAGAGGAGCAATAAAAGACAATAGAAAGTGACAGTGTAAGGTAGAAGACAGTCATTCACAGTCTTGAATGGCAGACTATTGTAAAAAGAGCCTCCATGAGCTTGTTGATCTGCTGATCAGAATACTTTTTTACAGATAAATTAGTTGATTGGGGGCAGCCATCATCTTATGATCAGTGGACGGTTAAGAGAAAGATTCATTTGGATGGTGCAAAAGAATGCAAGAGAGATAGCAGAAGGAAAAATGGACGGGAGACAATGTTTCACAATGCCATAAAAAAAAATCATTCAATAATGGAGTATTAAGCATTCCATATACAAAGGGGCAGAATTCTGTAAGGAAATGATAGCATGGAAGGGGTTAAAACTCCAAAGGAAGAACAATCATAGCACAGATGCATAAAGGACAAATGAAGGACAATGAAAACATAGTTGCAGGTGTATAGATGGCAGATATCTATGAATGACAAACCTTAATGCCTGAAGGGGAGAGCTTCAAATCAGAGTTAAAAGGACAGTTTATGCCAATCAACAAGAGGATAATCAACAACTTAATGAGCAGAGATGGTGCTTCATGAAGAACAAGGATAGAGATCCTTGTCAAAAATCATGAAGAGTTTTCAGGTAGATAGGAACAAGCTACAATCATGTCACATAAGGATAGAGCTCGGCATTTCTTAAGGGTAATGAAAAAAGCAAGGGGTTTTGTAGAGCCTATAGGGTATAAAAATACAGTCCATTAGAGAGACAGTCATATTCGTGAAGACAACAGGGTTATAAAGTACAGAGTACTGTAAGTAGCAATTTCATAGTGTGTCAAGACAGAGGTATTGAAGTCTCTATAATTGCATTTTGTTAAGGTTTGTGTACTTTTGTGTATGATAAAAGGTCAAAACAAATCCATATTGCAGAGATGCAACTTCTGATGAAACATGTGGTACCATCCTAAATGCTTTAAACAAACATATTGGATATAGAGGAAACAGACAAATGGTTTGAAGATTGTCAAATGATGGGCTTGTTTTGATGCCATTGAGTACAATTTTCATGCTTATGGCTCATGTAAACAGCAAGAGACAGATGGTGTATTTTCAGTCTTGAAGGGAATACTGAAGAGGTTGTTTTCCTCATGTTAGACATGACTGGTATCAAGATAAATATGGATACATTTTTTCAAAAGGCAAGTTGTATGAAGCTTACAATCTTGTGCAAAACATGAATGTAGTCTATGAGATGGCAAAAGGTACAAGGACCTCAATGGACATAAAAGGACAGTGAAGCTCATTTAGGCTAGGTGTAGGGCAGTCATATGACTGTTGAAGTAGATCACAAATTGAAAGGGCAGTCCACAGTGCAGCCACACAGATCACATGACAAACATTAGTGCATGACAGAGTATGGTTGCCAAGACAAAGAAGACAGTCAAGATAGTTCTTTACAAAGAGTGACAGTCCTTAGAACACCATGGAATGGCAGATCTCAGACTGAAGATGACAATGGTGTGCACAAAGGGCAGTGAGTTGGTGACAGTCAGCAAGAACAACATAAATAAGCTTCAGGACATAAAACATGTGTCATCTTTCAGCCCTTGAAGTTCTCCTACATCCTCCTAAGGAAACTGACTATTTCAAATCTTCTTTCCACACGCTCTATTAATATGTTTGAAGAGTAATGAGCAGTTGAGGATATCTAGAGCAGTTGAATGAGCTGTGCAATTGGTTGAGAGAATATAGGAGGCAGTTTTGACTTAGTTTGAAGCATTTTACAAGCACTTAGGAGCTGTTTGTGGTGCCTTAATGGTAGACAAGGTCAAGGGGAGAATTTTTCTTCATTCCAACACCTTTTTGGAGCACTTTTGAGGGCTGCAAAATAGCGTTTTAAGTTTTGGATGACCAAGAAAAGTTTGATTCAGCAAACACATGTTCCTATCATCTAGCAGTTGTTGAGGAGCATATAAGGCAAGCCTTAGGGCAGTTTTAAGTTAGTTCTTTCTCTTCTAGCTGCTGTATTGTAACTTTTTGAAGGTTCTTTCAAGCTGGAACAGCCTTGTAACTCATTTTGCAAGCATGTACAGCTACTTGTAACTTGTGACACCTTTTATCAATAAAATTAAGCATTTTTGGCCTTCTTAGAAGCTGTCTTATTGTGTGTAATCAGATGATTAATGAGTATTTATGTGAGTTATGTTGATTCTTTTGATATTTGTCTTATTATCAGCACTTTTAGGCAGAAGATATATGCATTATTGCAGGTTGTAGGTTGTGTAAATGATGCAAACAGTTCAAAGTTGTAAAAAAATGGTAGATTTTCCTTCTAAGATTGTGAACATCATAACCTTCCTATGAAATATTGATGCATGGTCATATTAAACCTCTGAGTTGTGTATGAACCAGCTTTGTTGTTGATCAATTGTGCGTGCAAAGATTGTTGTGCAGGTTTCAAAAAACCATTTGGTGCATCACTGTATTAGAGTTTAGGTCCCATTAAATGTTATCCTTCTCTTTTTTCTCAATAAGCATCATTAGTTTACTTAGTCTAGGTGATAAATCCAAGGGAACCAGCTCTCTTTGGAGGTTGATCTCCACAATCCGAGCCCACACTCAAGGAGATCGTCCCATGTTTCACGAGGTGGCTGAGTGATTTTATCAGTTCAGCAAAGGGTGCACACTTTCGTGACAACAGGTAGAAGTAAGCAATGTACATGCATGCAAAAAGCCTTGAAATCGAAGTAGAGGCTTACAGTCTGCTTGCCTTCTTCCTATTCGTCAAAAATACATAACAATCAATAGATAACCTCCAAATAATAAATGATAATGAAATGTTAAAGAAAGATACTATCAGTTTGCGGATATGTTGAGATTTCATGAAGTTAGGACAAAGAATTTTGAACAGTTCTACACGTTTCTATCCATTAGTGTTGCTTATACCTTCAATTGTGTATTTGCTTCATCTCACAAGTAGAGAATAAGTTCACATTTATGCCAAATTATCCAAGGTCATCCTCTGTCTTCAAGCTTGATGTGAATTTTGAAAACATGGAAGGTACATATTTTTCCAATTTCTTTCTCCTTTGCTTGATCCATTCTTCCACTTTAGTCTTGGATCAATTATTTCAACTTGTGATAATCACCTAAACTCTGAAAATGGAGAACACAATTTTGATTTGCATCAGAATCTAGGGCATTGAACCAGTATATTAGAGCATTCCGTAGAGAAGTGTTCCCTGCCCTTGGGGGCTGATTTGAACATTCTGAGACATGGGAATGCAGAGAAAAATAAAAAGAAGTAAAATATTTTTTTAATCCAGCTTGACTTATTTGTTTCCCTGTTGGCTATTTCGCTATAGAGTTTGTTTTGCCAAGAAGAACATCTGTGTGATGCTGTTTTTGCAGTGTCTTTCTATGTTGACAAGATAACAAGGTAAAAGTAAGGAAGCATGTTTAAGGTTTGTACAGTCGAACAAGTATTGAACATGGAGATACCCCTGGCAACAATGCATGCCCCATACAAGACTAAAGTGAAGGACCCTGGCACATAGGGTGTTTTGATTTTAGTATTTTACAATTCTTGCTATATAAAATCATTACCCCTTGGTTATCGAATGCAATTGGTGTTAATTTGATTTAGGGTTGGTTACAAAGTGAATGAACTACAAACAAGAATTTGGCTTTAAAGAGGCAGACTGACTTATGAATATTATGCATTCTATTAAGAATCTATCTTATGCAATTGAAGTTTTGCATGTCACGCTATTTAAGAATATGAAAATAAAATTCTTTTGGAATTGTACCACTCGTAGGATTGTGAAATCTATAAAATACCTTCCTCAAGAGATAGGGATCGAAATACAGTTTACAAAAAAATTATCATTGCACAGAGTCAAGAACCTAAGTTTGCAAATGAGGAAAGGAGTTGGGCTGGAAACCGACAAAGAGAAAGATAATTAAAACTATATGGTTATTTATTAAAAAAACATACATTTTAATTTCTTAAATAAAATTGTTGTGTAAGAAATCTTCAAGCATGCCAATTTCTTCTTCTTCTTGACACATAAGAACCTACTCTTCATACGTAAGTTTGCTCTTCTTCTTGATAGATAAGAATGTGCTCTTGATGCCTAAGAATATGCTCTTTTTAAGCCTAGCATGGCTTACTCTAACTCCAAATGTAAGAAGTAGCTTCTATGTTGTAAGAGTTGCTAGGTTGATCGAAGTATGGGCTGAATAGGATATATAGTAATCTGCAAAACATCTTCTCCTAAGCCTTTAATAGTTGCAGAATTTGAATTCTGTGACCATATACGAGATACTCCCAATATAATGGTCCGAACATATGCCAAAACTAAAACGTATCCAATTCCAACTCTAAAAAAAAAGAAATTAAGTCTTACACAAAACATCCTGCTCATAAACAATTGAGAGTACAATTTACAGCCATTAATCCATATAATTTCAAATTATATGAGAGCAAATATTCCAGTTTGAACAGACTTACATTCGAGTTTCACACTTTCCTTGTAACAGACAACCACAACATGGAAGCCCACTATTCCAACCCATAAGTCTCCGTGCGTCAAACCCCAATTTTAAAAGGTACACAAGACATGAAATCCTAGACGCCACCGTAACCAAGCCCTAAACCCCAATTGTATCAGGCCCTACTTTACAACTAAAAAAAACTAAAACAGCAAAAAACTATAGAGAGAACTTGCAAAACAAATAGTAATCATTATTTATCCTTGGTTGAAACCCCGTATTTTTCCTGCATCTTGACAAGCTCGTCTTCTTTTTTCTTGTGATCGACCTTCTTGCTCATCTTGGCTTGCTGGTAATACAAAACAATGAGATACCTGTTGGCCACATTAAAGCCGGAGAGATGATCGACGGCATTCTTAGCATCGTAGATATCTTCGTAAACGACGAAGGCGGTGCCCCTGGTGTCCTTGTTCGTGCCTATGCGTATTTGGCGAATCGCCCCATATTTGCCAAAAATGTCATACATCTCCTCGGAGGATATGTTGAAGGGTAAATTCCTCACGTACAGAACCCTGTTCACTTCAGGCGGTAGCCTTGTGTTGGCCTTTCTCAGACTGATGGTCGCCATTGGAGTCCGGGACAAGCCCAACCCCAAATTCTTCAGTCACCAGATTAAAACCCCTAAATTCGTAACCAACGCCCTTGGGCTGAAAAAATTGTTTCGTCTGTAAACAACGAAGGAAATTAGGCCGATGTTGGAGAAAGCATTTTAACGATTGCATAGCCATGCCCTTTTCCCGTATGTCCGATAGTAAATTAATATTGTTATAGTTTGATTTGAGAAAATATATTGTTTTATTTATTATTTTTAAAATATATTAGTCTTTGTTACAGTAGCATTTGTTATGTTACAATTTTCATTTTTTTAAAATCAAGATATTTAAACAATTAATGATTGTTGAAATATAAAGATAATAAGAAGTTATACTTTGAGTATTTGTTTCAAAATATATTTTAGAATTAGTTTTTGAACCTTTTAATAAAATATCGTAATGACATAATAAGCCTATATTTACATATAGACTTTATTCACATTATTTATAGACTTAGTTTTATGTTTATTTACATCTATTATTCCTTATAATTGGTAATATGCATTTGGTGGTTCCATCATGAAATTAAGAGTTATGTCTATATAAAACTTATTTATAATTTATAAGGGTGATACACTTGGACTTGTTATATTATTAGTGACAAATATAAGTTTCATAAATGAAAGTTTTTAGATTTGATTGTGTAAGTTTATATATATATATATATATATATATATATATATATATATATATATGCAATTTTACCTTCCTTTTATTCTTATATATAATAAATATAATATTGCAATTATATCAAAGCTATTTAGAGTATTAATTTTATATATATGTATAATTATTTTGATATAACTTTTTTTGCATCTTACTATTATTCATTTACTTTCATTATTCTTAGCTTTCTTTCTTAATTTTTAATCAGCATTAATCCCCCTCTTTAGTCTTTGTTCTCTACACCCTTTTGTCTTTCTAATAATTTTTCTTCTCTTTGGCCTTTGTTTCTCACTTTGTATTAGGTCTTTGTCATAGGTTTTCCTTCTTTCTCTTTGGTCTTCTTTCACCTTCTTGTGTAATCCCTACCCCAACTTATTTCCTTTCCTTTTATGCAATGCTTGCTCTACAACTATTCATTCTCCTGCTCTCTACTTCATCTTGATGATGGATCATGGAGTGTGATCTGAAACGTTGATGCAAAATAAACTTACACAATCAAATCTAAATTTTTTACAGCTAATATAAGTTCTAGTTATTATAAAATAATACAATTATAAATATTAAGAAATTTAAGTGCACTTAAGTTGAAGTCAAACAAGTGATAGTTGGAGGACAAAGAAAACTACTTATGAAACTTATGGTTAGGTGAAGAGCCAAAACCTTTAAATATGAAATTTTAAGGAAATAATGTAACTACAATAATCAATATCCTTAAAAAGAATTAAAAACCTAGTAGTTAAAAATATGCACACTTCCCAAAAGCTTTCAAAGAAAACCAAAGGAAGCAATAGACACAAAAGGTATGGATAAGAGGGATGAAATAAATTAAGCTAATATCAATGTCCTTTAAGGTTGTCCTAAGTTCTAAATATTTTCTAAATGGACTCTACTGGATTTGGCTTCTAAGCATTTGATTGTCAATAAATAATTAATGTGCAATTTAGAGCATGAAGCAACAAGCTTTGAGAGTAATCTACAAGAAATGAGAACACTTAGGAACATTCAAAAGAGGTAAATGAAACAAATGGTCATTCAAATCATTTCTATAAAGATAGCATCTTTAATGCAATCAAGTTTTCCCCATCCCTTCTCCTTATTGTGGTTCTCAGGTCTACACAAATGACAATTCCAATAGCATCAATAAGATAATTATAGGTGATGTGCACACTCTCATTGAGAGGCATAAAAGAGAACTAATATTTTTGAATTGTGAGTTCATCTTTAGAGAGAAAAATTGAAATATTCAATTTTGAAATTTCAAGTTGGCCTTTAGTTTGTTTTACAACCTATTATCGCTATTAACAATCCACATATTGACATAATGAAGATCTACAACTTCATTGAAGCAAGTGGAACATACCTCAATGTATTCACAATCTATAACATCAAAGGAAAATATATATTCATGTCTCTTTTGTGTGTTCAATTGGTGCATTTATTTTTCATTGTAACATGACCCTTTATAAGCAACCTCATTGGGAATGGATTCAAATTCTATTAGGATTCACATTTGAGGTAATTTATTTCATGTGTAGAGATGAACATATTCCTGAACAATATGGGAATGGGGGATGCTTTATGGCCTAGGTCATAGAACACCACTATTCTCCAATTTCCATTCAAATATGCCCTAGGATCCCAAAATTGGATTGATTATCAACAAAAAGGTGAGTCAATTCTCAACAAGGAAGACCTAGGAGGTGGTTCTTTAAGCTTCAAGGTGTTCACCACCAAGCAAAGGCTTGGAAAAGACAACTTAACATTCAACTCACAAAACCTAGTAATGCAAGTCAAATGAGGAGTGCAAATGATGAAATTAAGCAACAACAAGTTAGGCTATGTGTACCTGGGAAGTCTGAAAATGTGGTGAGGATTTGGAAATGCAAAAATGTTGTCAAAATATGCCAGGGAGTACTAAGACGCCCTTACTATTGTCTTAGTCCCACTGCTATTTTTTGGGGGAAACGCGAAATATTTGGATGTCAAAACAGAATCTGAAAGAATCTCTACAAAATACCCCTGAGAGGACTAAGATGCCCTTGCTACTGACTTAGTCCCATCTTGAATTTCTTAAATCTTTAAATGTGATCTTGAGGCTCAATGTCTACATTTCCTTCTTCTCCCATCTCAGGTCCTAAAACTTCCAGATCTGGCCTGTAGGTGAGTTTCAGTGAAGATGACAACTTTGTAATGCAACTTTGCACTTCAAATGATCTTCAAGTCTTCAATCTAAATCTGCAAACACAAACATGTAAGAGAGGAAAAACTTGTTGATTGTTAGTAAATGGGGGTTTGCCTTGGTCAAACCCCTTGTTGGTAATTAAACCTTGGAATGAAATGAAATAATGAAGGGAAATGATGAATGAACAAAGTGCTATGTTGCAACTCCCAAAACCCTTGTTATGAAATCTACAAACTTGTGTGAAATGGCTAGCTTGAATGTAGATCTTGAAATACTTGATAGATATTGACTTGAATTGCTTGCTTGAATCAAAACCCTACATCAAAAATGTTAGCTCAAAAACACACATGATGCAAGAGTATCCTTGATATGATGCTTGAATCTTGACGATGGCTCCAAATGCTTAATGAATTGCTCTTGAATGCTCGAATACTTGGATACTTGGATGCTTAGATTGCTTGTTAGATTGCTAGGTGAAAATATGAGTGAAATAACCTTGTACTTATACTTATCTATGCTTAATATCCTAAAATTACACCACAACAAGCCAACATATGAATTCATTAATTAAAGGAGGCTAAATCTCGCCAAGATTTGAAATTAAATCCTGAAAATAACTTAAGGGGGACTAAGACACCCTAGGTGGTGTCTTAGTCTAAGGCATAAAACCCAGGGCATAGACTCCAAAAAGGGGACCATTTAAGGCACATTTGAAAAGAGGGTCCCAAGACCTTTGGAGGACAAAGATGCCCTAGGTGGCATCTTAGTCCTAGTCAAAAAATTAGGGACACACAACTAGAATCATTAAATAATTATCATTTCCCCTTTGATATTTGTCAGGATTAGCCATAAAAAGATATAATTCATTAGGCTTGTGGATGCAAAATAGGACCAATTAAGACAAAAATAGGGATAAACAAAGCAAGGTGGGCCCAACAAGTGTGAAAATGCAAGGGTATACATTTTCCTACACTACAATTCCATATAATGTTCTTTGAGGAGATAGTTTTGCTAGTCTACCATTCTTAATTAAAATTTGAGATAGACTACCTAAGATTCCAACATGTTGTACTTGTGGTCTTGTTCTTTGAAGAGGTAAGTTGGCTCACCAATGATATCATGGTGGGGTGATCCCACAAAGCTGGTTTACAATTTTTTGGGAGATTCTATTTTTTTGCTGAAATCGCATATTTTTAGAAAATATAATGATTTAAGCCTTAAAAAGTTCCATTTAAAGCATTCCAATTAATGAGGGTTTGATAAAACTACCTTAGATCAAACCCCCTTGGATAGAACCCCACTAGTTTTAAACCATACCTATAACAGAGTCTCCTTTACACCTATCCAATGCTGATAAAAAACCACTTTTGATTTACCTTTTGGGGGATCAAATGAATTCATTTTTTTTTTTTTAAGTATGTAGTCCTTATTATAAGCTTCCAAAAAGTATAATTTTAAATAAATTTAATTTAATTATTATATTTATTTTTATTTCTTGTGAATGTAGGTTTTTCAGAAAATCAAGCTCTTTGTTGCACATGTGGAAAAATAGAAGATTATTAATTTTTTTGAAAAATATGAGTGCACAGATATTGAAGTCCTTGATCCAACAAAAGAAATAAAATTGAATTTCAATACATACAAAAAGTTGTGTTATATAGTGCCCTATGTCGAATTGTAATTGGTTTGACTTCAAAACTTGATTAAGGAAAAAATATTCAATAAAACACTATGAAACCAATTGGAAGCACTAGATATCATAGTTACAAATATAAATTCAATTTTTTTTTTTTTTTACCCTTCATGCAAAAAAAGTTATGTGTTATATGGTGAGCGTCACTCCTTAAAAATGGTGTTTATTGAAAAAAAACTAGCTTTCAAAGGAGATGGAAAAAGAAGTGCAATCTGATTCCAAAATTTTTGAAAAAAATATATTTAGAATCTACAGACAAAATTCCACAAATCACTCGTTTGGATCATCTTCAAATTCCTTACGGTTTAGCCAGTATAGGTGCTCGAAAGTGAAGATATAGTTAGAAAAAATTAGTTCAGTGTCTAGTTTAGCCAAAAATTATAAACCAGTATTGTGGGATCACTTGGTGCAAGCATGTATTTATAGTTGTGAGATCACAATCCACATATATAAGTATAATGAGTAAGTAGTTGTTGTGACAGGGATTTGCAACCGATGGCAAGTTGAAAACTTAACAATCTTGTGCAACATGGGACTACTTTTAGGCCGTGGGTATCCTATTGTAAAAGCAGACCTCCAGATTATGGGCTGGCTCCCCTTTAGATAACTTGGAAAAATTGAAATGATGACAAGGAAAAGAGTGAGAAGGATATGCTTATAACTTAAAACCGATTGCTAATAGGTGATACACCAGCTGAAAATGATTTGTATTTGCTTTTAAACCTCACAAAATAACCCAACAAATGAAGTTATAAGCATTCACTACTCAAGTTAATATGTTTTACATAAATGATTCATATGAAAGGTTTCACCTCTTGAAGTTTGTTTGAAAGAAAACAGTGATGTTTTCATAACAAAAATTCATCAAAGAAAAGATACACAATCAAAGACCTACATTATAACATACTGCATCTGAACTAGACACTGAAGGAATAAGATTAAATAAAGGATTTCTTGATAGAAATCACAATATTTCAATCTAAAGACTCACATACAATGCTTGAGCAAAACATATCTGAGAAGGAAATAAACTTCTTTATTGAAAATTAGGAGGTATCTGCATTACAAATTTGTAAAACAATTACTAGTACTAAAAAAAAACTCTAAGGAATGAGTTACAAAGTCTATATGCTACTGCAATAGCAATGAACAAAACTCTGAACTAGAGAAAAGAGATGAGAGAAGAAGACTTATAGAAAAGGCTCCAAGAATTCAAATTTTGAATTTTGGCTTCAAAACATGATGTGCTATCAAAACTCCATCTTCTCCCTCAAATCAGGTATTTGATTGAAGGAAAACTCCTCCAAGAATGCATAAGGAGTTCTAAATCTGAAAACAACTCCAAGGGTCATATGTAACTGAAAACTACTCTAAAATAGGGTTGTAATTGAATGAAACAAGGTAGGTGTCTCAAATTGCTCCTTGATTGAAACTCAATCAATTTGGACTCTTAATTAAAGTAGAACTCTCAATTAAGTACTCCAAAATCCCTGATTTAGCTCCACATGTTGGCTAATCTTCTCAACCACCTCCTAGATTCAAGTAAAACTTCAAGGCTTCATCATTTAACTCTTTCCTTTTGACTATCTCCCATTAGCATTTTATGGTATCTCTATTTTTGCATTTCAAATATTATTTATTTAAAGTGATTTATAATTATCACTTAAATAAAGATTTACAAATTTGAATTAAAAAATGCAAAAATAAAGGAGTTTGATAAAATCAAACACAAAAGTCTTATAAAATGCTAGAAGAATTACAAAGGCATAAAGAAATGCCACGACATAGATACATGAATAAAGTTTTAAATAAAAAGTTAAGGCAAAAATGCCTTTACCCATCGAGCGGCCTTCCTAGGGTTTCAAAGCCCTAAAATGAATGAAAGACATTCATTTTATCTTGCTATTTTGCTACTCTGAAGGCGTCGCCATGGAGAAAACCCTAGGCTGAGCTTTGTGCTTAAAATTCTCCATTTTTTTTGTTGTTTCAAAAGGTTTTCCACATAAAATGAATGGTAAGTTTGATTTTGTCTTCCGATTTGGAAATTTTCCTCCATTTTAAAAATCTTTTGTGAGCTTTTTTGGACACGGCCTTGAGCAAATTCTGATGATTTTTATGGTTTCTCTGTGAAATTTTGTTTTCTATTTGTGTTTTTGCTTGTGGCCGCTATGAGTAAACTTTGGCCGAGCTTTTCTAAGAAGAAAACTAAAGAGGAAGCTCGTGGGTTTGATGAAGCTTTTCATATAGAAATTTAATTAAGTTTTTTTGCTTACAAAAATTGATCTCCAATTTATTTTCCTGGAAATGAACAAAAGAATAAATATTCTTTGTCTCTGTGCATTCATCTTTCATGGGTAGGGTGCCTTCACACACTGCTAGGTATTTTTGATTTGTTCATCTACATAGGCCGCGACCAAAAGTAACTTCTGGGTATCTCTGTATGATTTCTTCAAGCTGAAGCCACAACCATATTTCTTCTGTTCACTATATTTTTCTTATGTGAAAGTAGAAATAAACTTCCAGGCCTCCTATGAGAAACTCCTGCAGGGTTTAGAGCTTAAAATGTTTCTATGGCTTTGTATTTTTTGTATTCTTAGGAAAATAAGCAAACTTTCAAGTCACCGTGGATTTTATGTATATTTCTTGTTAAGGGTTCAACCCTACATTCATAAAAGTTCAAACCCTCTTTTAACTTCAGGCAACGGCCTTAATGATAATTTTGAGTTTCTTTTCAAACAGAAACTCCACCATTCATGAGGGTTTCTACATATTCTTCTCCTCCTTATGTGTATTGATTTCTTTCTGAATAAGTCACGACCATATTGAATTCTTAATCTGGATATTTGATGTACTGGCCGAAGGTTTCTATAAGGCTTAAATAGAAATGTTATTGTTTATTTATGGAAAACAACATGGTTCCAATCAAATGCATTTGTAGCTTATTCATCATTTTCATTGAAATAACAAGGATATTGATTCATACTTAGATTACAAGAAAGAAAAACCTTTATTTTGTTGCTTCTATAAATGAGTAAAATCCCTCTTTTATGGCTGCCTTCACATTTTTGACATTCAATATTTAATACTTTTCCTTTGCATTATGACTGAAAAGTAGTTGTAGACACAAAAAATATACTAATTGATCCTATACACCTGATCCTGATTTTACTATCACCAGTTCGTCCTGAATCATCTCCTTTACTAACCATTTAATTAAATAATCTTTATTTAATTAAATTCATCACATTTCATCTTTTAATTAAATAAATCATTATTTATCCGATTAAGTCATCATCTCCTATTAATTAAATAAATCATTTTATTTAATTAATCTTATAGTCTCCCTTTAATTAAATAATTCACTTTATTTAATTAATCTCTAAAGTCATTCTATTAAATTAAATAGATCAATCTTTATTTAATTTAATCTAACATCATCTCCTTTTAATTAAATAAATCAAAATCTTTATTTAATTAAGTCTACATCATATTCTTCTCATTTTGATTTAAATTAATCCAAAAATCTAAATCAAAATGGTCAAATCAACTAATCTCCTTTTAAATTAATCAAATCTTGATTAATCTTAATCTTAATCACCTAAATCCTCTAGATTTTGCAACTTGCTCATGAAAATCATTTCAATTGATTTATTAAATCCTCAATTACTTTCAAATAGGCATCAATGTTGGAATATTCTCCAAATTTGAAAACTCCCTCCAAAAGGGTTTGTACATCCAACAAGGCATTTAACCCTCTTACATGTCCTTTTGCCTTGAGCCAAGTGGCATTAACTTCATTTTCTGGACTCCCTCCAACATGTCATTTCATCCATTTTGAAATTCCACCTAATTGCATTTAATTGCACAATGACAAAAATGTGCTCCACCTTTGTCCACTCACATGTTGACAAGTGGCACTTGGTCATTGGTTGGTGTTTGATCCCACATTCATCCCTTTTGCCTCATTCTCCATCACTCTCATCTATAAATAAGAGGCTCTCACTTTGATTTTGGATCCACAACTTCATGCAAAGACATTGTCTTGAGATTTTGAATTTGCTTCATCCATTTTCATAGTTTTTATCAAGTTTCATAGCTAGGTTATGTCAAAATTGCATCAAGGAGCTTCAATCTTCATCAATCATCACCAAGCTTAAATAAGGGATTGGGAAAGGGCCATTTTCCACATCAAAATGACACCAATTCCCCCATGGGATTGAGAGTTTTCTTGCATTAGATAGGATTTGATAGTTTTTGATTGTGTTCTTCATTTCCATTTCTTATTTTGTGCATTTCAAATGAATTCTATGGGGAATGTTGATTTAACTTGCATATTGATTTAATTGTGTGATTGTTTCTCATGTCTGTGTAGGTCTAACATCAACATTTCGCAGTAGTCAAGCTAACCTCCATCACTATCTATTCTTCACCATCAAGCTCCTTCACTTCATTGTCCCTTGCAAGCAAAAAACTATCATATATGCATAACCTTGTATTGTTCTATGGACACTTTTGAAATCTGTCCATGCTTGTAAATAGAATATCTTTGAACTTTCTTTAGGATCCCTTGTCATGCACAGGCCTAATGAGTATCTTTAGGGTATCCTCATACCTCAGATTTGAAACTCCCTTTTGAAATGTGAGGGCATGGAGACTTGAATGTTTACTTGTATTGGTAGCTATTCAGGATTGTATCTTCTCCTTTATTCTCTAAATTGAAATAACTGTTTATTCATATGCATAGATGTAAACTATGTTTATATGTTTTTGAATTAACAACCATATTTGTTGCTCAAAAAATATGAAGAACAACTACTCTCAATGCTACAGAAGGCTATCCCTCATATACAATTACTTGCTTACCAATTGTAATACTTTGTATTGATCACTGTAATGCATTTGATTCCCTTTAATGTTCTGGGATATTCCATGATATGATCCCATTATATTAATCCTGACAATTAAAGATGACTATTCTCTCACCTTTTGTTGTCTTGAATGATTTTTATTCTTCCAAAAACACTTGCTCCTGTTGTACAGTTGCATTCACAATATCATTGTTACCTTTACCTTATGTAGTTTCTCCTTGAAGAGATGCTTTGTGAACTTAATATGTATTCCTTTTTCACTATCATTCTATTATCCTGTTGATATAATAGCTTTAACATTGCATTTCCCTCTTAAATAAGTTCAAATGAGCTCATTATTTGGTAAACTCAACATGCTGGGCTCAACCCTTGTGGGAGCCACATTTCAACCCACATGTTGTAAACAGATGAAACAAAACAACATTACTTTTCCTATATCTGCACATGAAGCAAACAAGTTAGATAAAAATAGTGAATTTGATGATTCTGGTGATTTGATCTGGCACTTTATGTATTTATCTTTCTAATAATGGCTGAGTTGATTTAATTTGATAATGGCTACAAATTATATATTTGTTGATGAAGCATATAATTAGATTTCATGCCCTGAGCTCTAACAAAAACTCTCAATCAACTGCAGGTGTATCTGGAACTTGGGAGCAAGAGGAACTGAAAACACTGAAGGTCAAGTTGAAGACTAAAGAGTCAACCCTACATCAGCCCTTAAGGCAATGACAGACATGACCTCCTCCTATGTGTTTTTCCTTTAATTGATCTTCAGATGTATGGATTACATTCATTGTTGAATTAAATCAACTTAGTCATTCCCATGACTTGTGTGGGATTATTGAAACATTGCTCTTAATAAATCAACTATTTCATATCATGTAATTATTTGTGTATTCAATTGAACTTGTTTTCAATTACACAATATGAAATAACTAAATAAAAATGTTTTAAGCACATGCTTTGTAATCAAGATGAATTATAATTTCCACATACCTTTCTCTAGAACTGCAATTCTTTTTTGATAAACAACAGTAACATAAACTACATAAGATAGTTCAGCTTAACATAACATCCTTTGAATGTTTGTTTTCTCAATGAAGTCTATTTGTTGCTTTGTCCAAATTGTTCAATAGTTTCACTAAGAAAAGGTTCATTGGATGATCTATGCATCAAAAATTTTAATAGCCCACCAAAAAATTGCCCACTAAAACTTTACTAATTTAAGCAGAAAGCTAAAAATTAGTAACAGTAATATGAATAAACACACATTAAATAATGAGATCAAGAGTGTTAGAACTTCTAGAAAACTAATTGATATGTTGTAGGAAATCAATTGAATATATTGACTCACCTTGACTTGCAAATAATAGGGTAATTGTATTATATCAAGAGTAGTAGCGATTGCTTTTGGATTTTTCTTTCAAATTTATGAAGTGATTATATTTTTTTGGAAGTGAAGTTTTTTTCTTATGAATTCCATTAGAGATCATTTTATGTCAAGTTGTTGACTCAACAGCATGCCCAAACTCAACAATATCTAATACTTGGAGACATGGTTATAAGTGTAGGTTTCCATCATCGATCATTTTTATTGTGTTCAGTCAAATCATATATTCTTTTGAAGATGTCTATTCCTATAAAAGTACATCACATGTGACAAATATTATGTGGTTAATATAAACCTAAAATTATACTTTATGAAATAGACATTGAAGATGTAGTTGAAACCAATTTCTCTGTGTGTGTGTGTATATATATACATTATTTCTAAATTAATGTTAAAAGAATATGCGGTTTATGTAAAAATAATGTAATCATGAATTAAATTTTGAAAATTAAGTGGTTTTAGATTGGCTATAGAAAAGTTACTTCAATGATAAAATATTAAGATATAGACTATTACTATGGATAAAATAAAAATATTATAATGTTTCATTTTTAATATTATGACTCGAGTCATGTTTTGGTAAAAAATTATGTACTTAGGATCTAGTTTACATAACTAAGGTTAATCTTGAAAAGACGAGGAGATTGTGGTCAATTAAAGACAAGTTAAAAATAATTGTTGATTATCGATCTAAAATAACTATATGTAGCTTTGGATTTTGAAAAAAGTGTAAAAACTAGATTTTTGTGATAATTGTGAAAAATATCACAACCACAATAATTTGAGATCTTCATCAAGAATAAAATATCTTATAAAAATAGACAACCTGAGATGTGTCATTAAGAAATTCATCCTTTCAAATTTAAGACAATAGAACAAGCTATATGTAATGTGCAATTAGAGATTGACTACTTACTCTAAGGGAAGATCTTATTGCCTAATTTATTCAATGTTAGACCAACCTTCCAACTTCCAACTAGTGTAAAAATAGGCCACTCTTGAAGGACGAGTGTAGGTAATTATTAGACATGGAGAGTCAGTGTTTCTCTTCTCTATAAGAGGAAACTAAAGATGATAGACTACACCCAAAAAATAGGGTATCAAGACATAATAACCTGACCACAATAACCCTGGACACAATAACCCTATCATAATAACCTAAGGACAAAATAACCTAGGGTCATAATAACCCAATCCAAAATAACCTGTGGTCAGAATAACCCATGGACATAATATCCCCATAAGAATATAGAGAAAAGAAAACAAAATTTATAAATTACATATGGGTTATTTTGACCATAGGTTATTTTGTCCATGGGTTATTATGACACTGGGTTATTTTGTCCTTGGGTTATTGTGGCTGGGTTATTCTATCCAGGGTTATTTTGGCTGGGTTATTATGTCCTGTAACAAAAAAATAGCATATGTGAGGTGCTATACTCATTCTCATGGTGGATCAGTTTCTTTTTTTAGATTTAAACTATCTTTTCCCATCCTAGACAAATAAGGTGGGTATTTTAAAGATAATAGATTACTTGAAATACAATAAATATAATTAGAATAAATCTTTGTTTGCTTCTTAATAATATTCCTAAAAATTTAGGGAGTGACACATCTCACCTCAACTGTCTAAATAAGTCATTGCATGGATGCCATCTTGCTCGATACAAGTAAGCCATGAAAACATAAAAGATCCACCATTTCAATAAGTTTAAAGAGACACATCTCATAATAGCTTTGTAGTGTGGCCATGTTGAAACACTCAAGATTTTGATGAGACAAGCCAAAGAAATATGAAATGGAATATCAAGAATTTCTTAGACATGCAACTTATATGGGATATAAAGGTAAATTTTCGGTTCTAGGAAAATTCACTGCCAACAATTTATCGTCAACAAATTCACCTTCAACAATTCATTGTCAACAGTTCATCGTCATGAAAATTCATCTCATGGAAAATTCACCACCAACAATTCATAGCATATTGATGTCGGTGAATTTTCCACGAGATGAATTTGCCATAACAATGAATTGTTAGAAGTGAATTTATTGACGGTGAATTGTGAACAGTGAATTTACATGAAACCAAATTTACACATTGAACAAATTTTAAGCCTGTAGATGCATCAAATATATTGACATCAGGTATGTGAATGTAAGGCATATGTAGTTAAGGCGATGCTTGATTGACAGTCCTGCCAAACTCGGTTGCTATAGAGCATTGGGCACTTTACACTAAATGCCATTCGCTCTGTTAATATACTGGATCAACATTATAACTTGGATCCAGAACTACTATAAAATGATTAAAAAAGTATGTATTTTACTATTATTTTTTAGGATAAAACAAGCTTGAAGAAATTGTAGTATTGCTATGCATTTACTATTGAAAACATGTGCTTACTATTGCTCTTCAATCGTTGCTTGTTCGCCTACACAATATTCATTCTATTGATCAACATTCCTTGTACAGTGAATGCCAGCTAGCAGTGAATCAGATCAACTGATCTTCATATGACATTTTATGCCACGATAGCAATCCGATCTGCCAACAGTAAATTGGATTTTCTGTAAATGCATTTGCTCCCAATTTTTAGACTGGAGAATGACCACAAACATCTTCCCATTTTTATGAGTAATTATTTCCAGCATGAGATAATTTGTTGGCTAAAATTCATATTAAATATAGCTTATTTTGATGATGGATCATGGAGTGTGATCCAAAATTTTGATGCAAAAATTTACACACAATCAAAATTCAGAATAAACAAAATTGAAAGTATTATGGATTGTGGAAACCTCGTAGCATTAACCTAGTAATTATTTCCAACGTGAGATAATTTGTTGGCTAAAATTCACACTAAATCTAGCTTATCAGGTGAAAAACTTGTACAAAAATGTAATGGTAAAATTTGAATATCACGCTAACTCTCATTTAGTTTTAGATCAATTATAATGACATATCTTAATTTGACATATCATATGGCGATGAGGCAATTTTTTTGTATTTAATTTGATTTTTTAAACTTCTATTTATTTTCATTTATTCTCATTTACAAACATTTTTTATATATTTGATTTTTTTATATCCTACAATATTTCCATAACCTCGATCCTTTTTTCAAAATCTTGGGTTATCTATGTTAGTGTGAGTTGTATATTCTACCTATTTGGTTTCTTTTTGGAACTTTTTCACACTAACTTAGTTAAGTCTACTAAGGACATTTACTTGTGTGTCTCAACTCATAAGATTAAGACATGTGTCATCATATTAATTTGTCTTATGGTTTGCCTTTGCCTATATATACAAGGGTTCTCTTAATATAAATGAAATTTTGTAATATAATTAGTTTTGTATACATTGTATTAGTTTTGGCAAATATAGCATAATCATTGCTTCTCTCTTGTGTGGAAGGTGATTGGTGTTGAAGATGATCCTTGGCTCCTATGAGCCCTTATGGTATCTCTTGCATGGTATTAGAGTTTCAAAATTTTACACCCCCATATATATATATATATGGGTTCTCTCATTATAAAAAAACAAAAATTAATGTAACTAATTTTGTATGTATTGTATCATTTTTGATAAACATAGTACAATCATTGCTTCTCTTTTATGGAAGGTAATTGATGTTAAAGGTGATCCTTGACTCTTGTGAATGCTTATGACTTTTCTTACATGGTATCAAAGCTTCAAATTTGTCACCCCCTTCTCATTTATGGAATTTTTTTTGTTAAAAAATTTCACAAGATGCATCTTGGAGGAAAATAGACCTCATAATTGAATAAAAAATCTATGGATCCATAGTAAACTCGATAGGATTTTAACAAATTTTAAATTTGGCACTTTTAGGACATCAAGATTTTTTATCATACAAATTCATTAGTCTATATTGCATGATCCATACAATTTGTAAATTGTTTGATAAGCATTAGTGACTATACCAATGACATCTTTAGGAAAATATTCCTTTTATGTCAAATCTACACTACTAAGGTAAGAAGGTATGAATTTTACTAGGTTAAAGGTTTTCATTAGCTATTTGTATGACTACATGGTACTATCATACCTTATTTGTTACTATAGGCATCGTAGTATGACATGAGTTAGAGCTATAATTTGTGTTAGCACAACTAGAGTTGTTAAGATCTCTTATTCATGTGGGGACCAACCCCCTATCATTCTTAGCTAGTAAGCTTAAGCCTTGTAGCTACAACACCACCCAACATCACCATCAAACCTTCACTCCATCATAGCAAACCTCTGGTCTACCACTACATTTTTATCACCTCTTTGTTTAGACAATTGTGCCACCCATTCCTACCACCACCACTCCACCCATTAAGTTGTACCGCCTTTAGCCACCCTAATAGTGCTAGAAATCAATCTTTTGATCTATAAATTGGTAAATTTTTGTGAAGCATAACTTTTACCAACAAAATCCTTTTTAAACTTCTTCTAAGTGTTGGAAATGTATTTATAAGCATTTCATATCCGTCCACTTGAATTTTTTATATATTTTTCACTACATACCTTTTATTTTAGTTTGAAGTCAATTTCTATACTTTGGCTTGTATTTAAGAAAAAAGTGAACATATAGGACCATCATTTTTTGCTATAGGGGTTCCATTTCTATCTTATTGAATATCTACTTGATTAAGGAGGATTCTATCTTAGTCAATAATGTGTTTTTCAATCCATGCTTTTGTTATCATTATTAACAAAGGGAACTATAAGTCTTGGCAAGACAACATTCTAAAACATCTCAAGTGGATTCATCTCTTTCCCCATCTCTAAAAACTTGTCCCTAAATGAAATACTTATTGGAAGAAGCAATAATGGGCTCATGAGAATGATCATGTCCTAGGATTGATCAATTGCAATCTTGATCTTGACACTATGTGTTCCATCTCACATATTGAGTGTCTACACATTATTTTGACTAGAATTTAGGAGGTACATGGAGATTTGTATCAATATCTATTCTTGATAGCTGTTGCTACAAAAATCTTGTACTTCTTAATTTTTTATAGCTTGAACTATATGACAAATATACAATAGAAGGGATTACTTATTTGAAAATTCAAGTGAAAGTTGTGAGATGACATTGAGGCTTCTCTCCATGCCCCTTCTCCTCCTATAGATACATCCATAATTGATTCTTTAGCTTCTATGACTTCTAATTGAAATTCAAGAGTAGTCTTCTTTATTTACAAATTAGTAGATCATGAGGTTGATGGTTCTTGGATTCTAATATTGCTACATTGATCTATAGGTATTTATACTTGTAAATCTTGTTTTGACACATCATTATGGGATGAATAGTATAGTTGGGTGTCATTCATTAAGATAAAATCTCCATCATATCTTGATATTTTATAGTTAAATTTAACATATCCATAACTTATAGTGATTTAGTATAATAGGATCTTTATATTAATCTTCTAGTAGAGCTTATTAAGATGAGTACTTGATAGATATATCAAGTTTATTTTTTGAGTCTCTTCTAATAGGTTTGGTAGAAACACTTGAGGGAATTCATATCTTCTTTGATGTTAGCTCCTATAGAGTAGTATAATCTTCTTTGGATGTCATGAGGGAATATTCAAACCCTTTGGTTCTTTCTCTATCTATTCGTTTGTCATAGTTTGGAATTGGCTTGAAGGTCCTTGAGTAGAATTTAGAGGATTTGTCATCATATTGGATCTTGTTCTTAATCAATTACCACAAGGTTCTATATTTTTGTACCCTTTTTATCAATCAGGCTTGGAGCTCCGCGTTTGATGGTGATATTTTTTTGAACCTACATGGTGAAATTTGAGCAACTTTTAGATACGTAGATTCATAGTTTTCTTCTCTTATATTCCTATTTGGAATCAGAATCTCTTGTACATATATATATGAATTTATTTATTCATAAGGTTAGAAACATTATTCGTTAGTTTTGGATCATTGGTAGCATTCATTATTGAGCATCTACCATTAATGTAGGATATTATACATTGAGGGGGTGTTGCATGGTCTCTCTTCATCTCTCTTAGTGGGTTTTTTTTTTCCTTAAATGGAGTTTTGTTATTCTCATATTTCAAAGAATATCTTTTGTACAAATTGGTGAAAGAAAATTTCCTTGGGGGTTCATCTCATCTTGTTTCCTCCTTCCTTCCTTTTATTACTTTTATTGTTTTGTCTCTTTTGGAGAGGGGATTTTTGGACTATGGATTATTATCCTTTTAATATTTATTTGTGAAAGATTATTATGTACATGGGTACCTTATCAAACCTTATTTCCAAGATGGCCCATCTTTGTATTTTTACATGTTTGAATTTTCTCATTCTCCCTAAGTTGTAATTAAGGGAATGTTGTTGTGAATGAGATTTTCTACCTACCTAGTTTCCTTTTGAGACATTCTCACACTAGTTTAATTAATTTTACTTAAGGAATTTACTTTAACAAATCCTCAATTCATAAGGTTAAGACACATGTCATCATCTTAGTTCATTGTATGTCTCAACCTTGCCTAATATACATGGGTTCTCTCATTATGAAGTATTTTTGGTAATGTCGTCAATCTTGTATATTGTTTAGGAATATTGCATAATCATTACTTCTCTTGTGTGGAAGGTAAATGGTTTTTAGGTGATCCTTGGCTCCTATGAACCCTTGTGTTTTCACTTATAGCCTATCTTGGTTTAATTACATGAAAAAGGGATCAATATCACATAGTGTGGAACTAACATAAAATTTTATTTTTTAAATTTTGAAGTATCAACTCCCACCCTTTCCTATTAGTTATTTGGAGATGATGCAATACATGTTTGTGTAACTATGCGTTATTTATTTGGATTCAAATATATTCATTGAAGTATTTAAGCATCCTCATAAAATTAAGTAATCCTAGATTGTTTGAACTACAAGGGGCATTTAAATTTGTAGAACATTTTATAATTTTAAAGAATTAAAAGGAAATAAAAGTTACATCAAAATCATCTAGGACATTGCATGTTTGATTTTTTTTCCTCAACAATTCACCAAAAAATATAATTTTAAACCAAGGTATTGATTAAAGAGAATGTGAACCCTCACAACTTAATAGTTTCTCTTAGAATTTTTGAATATTGACATTTATTTTGCTTCAATAGATAGTAGGGACAAGTGAACCAAGTCACAAAAGTACACATGTATTCAAATCAATCATGTGGGTTTCAAGATAGTTTTGTTGAGCAAAGGGTCAACCACAAATGATACAAATTCATTCTACATAGACTTCAAGAGTATGTCACAACTTCTAGATAGCAATCACATCAAGAATATCATTTTCGAGTATTGATGATCAGTTTTATATGGCATCCAAGTTATTCTTCCATTGTAGTTCCAAAACCTAGATACCTCTCTCCCCTCCTTTAGTTTAAAAAAAACATTTATTAAACATTTATCATTCCAAGTTATAATATTAATTAATATTGATTAATTTTTCTTTGTTGGGACACACTTATTTAATCATCCTATATTTAGATAAAAGGTATTAAATTTACAAAATTATTGTAGCTAATTAAATGGATGTAATTAGTCAACATGAAATAAATTGAGACAATAATGTTTGGATAGATAATTGAAACTATTAAAATAAATATAATAAAATAGGATGATAGGTGGCAACCCATTAAAAAATATCTTGGCCTTATGACAATGGGGTAGGTGTGGGATGGGATTTTAAGAGATAGCCTAGGTTGCTTTGTGGAAACTTATGTTGGGTTCTTAGGTTATTAATCCAATCATGTTGTAGAAGCCTTTATTACTTTTTGGGGCATCCACTTGGAAAAGGGAATTCAAGGTCTTAGACTTAGTGATTGAAGGAAACCCCCTCAATGTTCTCAAATACATCAAGCACATTTCTCCCCCCTCTTAACATATTTTAGCATTATTAAAGACTCTAAGGAAATTATTCACTCCTTTAGTGAGGTGAGGATCAATATTTTCTACCATTAAGGTAAGGGGATACCTAATTCTTTAACCATATGGGTTTTTTTGATGGAAGAGTTCAAGCATTGGTATGATGTTGAATATTTGCCTAATGATATCATTTATGGTGTTAATTGTGAGATGCAATTTGGTTTATGATTTTATGCTCTTGGGTCTCGACTTATTTAATAACTTGATGGTTGGTGGAGCTTATCAAAAAAATTATTTAGGGCACTCCTTTGGATTTACCATGATCTACAACTTGGAGGGTTATTATATCATCATTATTCTCTCTATTTGTATAGTATTATTCCTTTCAATTTATCTCCTTATTGATCCCTATTTGGGGATTGATTAATTTCTTATTTTTCTAAGAAGACTTTAGAATTTCCCCATTCTATAGTTATTTATAGATTGAAGCTTATCATGTGGGATGAGAGATTGTGAATAGATACTTCTTGTAAAGAATCCAAAAGCATTTTTATGTTTTCTCCATACTAAATTAATAATTTCACTACCACATCCATCTTGAGCTTAGAGCTAGTGTTACTAATGGCTACCATAAGGTGTTCCCAAGAGTCTAGAAAATAACATAAAAGTTTAATACAATGATTAACCTCACCCATTTTCACTCCAATAGAGTATAATGTGTCATGATCATACTGAATGTGTTCATGTGCTTAACTATAGAATCATCATCATCCATCTTAAGGGTAAGTTTTATTCACATAGATTTAGTCTAATGAATTTCTCCCAACTTCTTCGATGTGATTCTATGGTGGATTCTTGATGCATATTTAACAAAATTAAATCTACTAAATAGTTTCTAATAAGACCCTTCACATTATTATCTGATATTCCTTAGTCTTTTTGTTTGATTGTAATTAGTTTGGATCTAGGCACAACAACCATATATATCTATCAATGATAATATCCTCCACCTTGAGTTTCCATAGCTCAAAGTTAGTTCCTATGAATTTATCTCCATATATATCCATATTATTCTTTATTTTTTCTTGCATATAGTTTTCATTCTACACAAGATCCTACTCAATCCAAGATTAATATGAAAATCATGTCCCTAACACCTATAATTTGAGGTGATTACGCTTTGATACCAAATGGAAGGAATCAATGGTGTGAAACATGATCCCTATGCTAAACTTTGAGGGGAGGTATGTGAAAGAAAAAAACATATTACAATTTTAGAAATAATACACAAAGAGATTATACCATAACAAGATTATTTATTTAGGGAAAATCTTTTGGGAGAAAAACCCTACACTCTTGTTTAATGGTGAAAAAGAGAGTGTTAGCATCAAGATGATGAACCACTAATATTACACCATAAAACATGCAATTATGTGTGTGATAAGGTGCCAATAACAAGCATACCCTAATTGTTATAGCAACTATGAGGGAAATTTTTAGAGCTCAAAATGATGTGTACCTTGCTGCAAGAAGGCTATTTTTAGGGCACCAAGGACTCATTCACCTTTAGTGGCGAATGGGTCCCTGTTAGCGTTTCTAAAATTGAGATCTGAGTTATTTTCCCTAATCTCTGCACTCTCAGATCCCTAGTTGTCAACTCCTGAAAACCTGTAATAAATTATGGAGCCTCCTTTCTTTGTTCCTGCACTACAAATGACAATCTTGCAACTTGACAACTTTTGTATAATTTTGCTTCAAACTTCTTCTCCACTTGATCTTCAACCTATAAATTTGAAAACACACATTCAAGAGGAGAAAAAATTGTTGATTGTTAGAGAATAGGGGTTTTCCTTGGTCAAACCCCTTTTAGGTAATTAAACCAAATGGTGAGATAATGAAATTGAAGCATGAAACATGAAATATGCAATTGATGATACCTTGGATGTTGGAATGTAAATCTGCAATCTAACATGAAGTGGCCATGAATAATGTAGATCTTGATCCTTGAATAAGATGTGAAACAATGCTTGCAAGTAGATCTTCAATGCTACATCAACTATCTTAGCTCAACAAGATGCATGAATGCACTATGCCTTAGACATGATGAAATGATCTTGAATTGTTGCAATAAAAATTTGATAATCTTCCTTGAAATGCCTTTGAATTGATCTTGTAATGCTCTAATGCTTGAAAACTTGAATGCTTAGGCCTCTTGTAAACTTGCTAGGAGAAACTATGTGAATTAACCCCTTATTTATACTAAATCTAGAGATTAACCCCAAAATTCAAATAATTCAAGCCAACACCAAATCTGGAAATGAAAATGATTAAAATCTCGCTAGAACTAAATTCCAAAAGGGGGTCCTTTTTAAGGGAGGACCCATTCGCCACCTAGGGTGAATAGGTTCTGGCACAATTTTTTGGGACCTTGCCTTTGGGGGGTGAAAGAACATCAAAAACCCATGTCAAATATGCATAGAAAAGGGTGTCCTATTTGGAGAGGACCCATTCACCACTAAAGATGAATGGGTCATAGCACCAATTTTTAGGACCTTTATTTTGCCAAATTAAATGTTATGTAATTCAAATATTGAGTGTCGGGATGGATCCTTCGAAAGGTGTCATAAATAAGGCTTAAATTTGAATTAAAGGGGTTAATTAACTCTAATTAACCATAATTAATTAATGAGACCCTAGATAAGTGTGAAAGTGTGTTACAACACTTTACAACACCTTAAATAAGGTACATTTTATTAAAAAGGGCCCTAGAATAATGTGAATGTGTACAACACATTGCAACATTAAACTTAGGCATTATTAAGTTAATTCAATGTCAATTATTTCCAAATCAAGTAAGGAAAAGGGAAATTTTTTCCGTTACTACAACTCCAAAGAATTTTTTTTTTAATTATTCAATAACTATGGTGTTACATTGCTAATTTTAAGCTATGTTTTTACATGAGTATTGCCAAAAATATGATTCTACAATAATTTTAATAGCATAATACTACTTGTAAATCAATCATACAACCAACACATGACTCCAATTTAGTCATCCAATATAAAGGAGATGTAAAACAAGAAATCATAAATGGTAAAATAAAAACCATGGGTCAAAATCATGACCTAGACATGGTGCCTATTAGAAACTAGGAGAATCTAGGAGATAAGATAACAAGCACAAATGAGTAATGCAACATGATTGTATTTAGACAACCCAAATGATAATGAGTACAAGGCCTTGCATATATATAGGAAAGGATGATGCAATGCACCTATGAGGCAGATTAACAAGTGCTCTGGTGAAGTGGCACAAATAAGTAGACAAGTGTCCTATAGGTGTCAACCATAGGAACACTTGGAGTGTGCAGACCAACAACATCTATGACCAAGTAATCAATCTTGTGTGCCAAGTGTTGAGTGACCTTTGAGGTGAGATAGAAAGTCTTCCAACCTCAAAAGGTATGTGCATGAGGTTAACCAAATAACTTGGTAACCTCTAGAGGTTTAAATGTTGCACATTTGGTTAGACAAGAAGTTATCTAACCTCATCAACCTAAGTACACTTTTGTATAGTGAATAGATTAATTATTCACACTAACACCCCCCCTTAAGTGATACTTGGGGAGATAAAAAAAATTGCAATAAAATAGAAATGGGTCCCGGTTAGGGCCATGTTAGGTACCCATGTACATTGTATTATCCCCTAAAGCAGAGTAAAGGAGAAAACCCAGTGGGAACAAAACTCTTCTCTAATAAAAGAGAATTAGAAGGATTTAATACCTTCTTAAAATATACCCCTTGATGAAAGGAACATGATGATGAAGAACTCCTGAAACATGTCAAAGTTGTAAACTTTTCCAATGATGAACTGGTGTTTGCTGGAATCAACAAATCTTCAAGTAGTGTAGATCAAGATGTGAGATACAAAACACTACATGAGTGAACATATGAACACTACTCAACCAGTATACACAAAGTTTATCAAACTCTATGAAGTCAATAATATAGATAGTATTGTGATGAGGAGTACAAGGATCTCAAATTGTGATCCATTGAATTAAATCTCCCATACGAGAGATCATGATAGAAGGTTCAAGGTGCCTCCCAAAAAGAAGATTCTGCTTCATTGAAAGAAGCATTAGCATAACACATCATAGTCCCCCCTTAATGCTAAGAGAAATAAGTAGACAAACTGAGATTGAGAGTGTGTAAGGAATGCAAAGATGTACAAGGTGTGCTTGAAGGCACACTCACATGAGGTGAGAATCACAAGGATCCATGTTGTGATGGCATAGCTCCCCATTACACTTAATAATTTAGTGTATGTACAATAATTTACCAAATTCCCTCCTTAAGGAACATACATTCAGTATTTGTGGCACTTTATTTGAGTGCATTTACTATCTTTTTTGCTATTACAAGTTCGTCAAAGTTTATTGTCATGAGGTGGACATAGATTAGTTTATGTCTTGCAAACCTCAATAAAAGACCAAAACTATAAAATTACAACCCTTAATATGATGACCCCCCCTTTTGCCAAATTCACTGTAGAAGAGAAAATTGACTCCTCTTTTACAAAATTTTAACTAAGGAAAAAAATTTCAACCTCCCCCTTCTGTTTGAAAAATTTAAAAAAGCTCCCTTTATCACACTCATTGCAAAAGAAAAAATTGAATCTTCTTTTACAAATTTTTAACAATGGCAAAATATTGCACCTCCCTTTACAAGCTTTTGGCAAAAAAAAATCTCCCCTCTTTGACAAGCTTTTAAATAATCTACTTAGTTTTGCAGCTAGCAGTATACAATGTCAAAATAGGGCAATATTTTGACCAAGTCATTAAGACACCATAAAGAGCTGCCTAAGTTGAAAAAATCTTTGACACTCAAAGCAAGAAAACACCTGCGCAAGAGGAGAAAAGTTATCCTTGCACTAGTAAAACTTGCAAAAAAGAAGTGAAAGGCCCATTGAAGACATATTTGGTAGGTGTGAATGGTCGGAGAATGCATGAATTAGAGGCACCTTTGCATGCGGGAGAATGGCTGACGTAAAGGCGCGACAATTAGATGGCTCTACCAAAGGCTCACGACCTACATGTATAGAATGACCTTTTGAATGGACAAACCTGTAGGTGGTGCGAAATTCCACATGCCCAATTCCAATGCCAATGGTTGCAGACCCCTCCATGAATAGCCAAGTTCCAATGCCAATTGTAGACCCCTCCAAACAAATCGACTAGGATGAAAGTCAATAGCAGATCGATTAAATGGGGAAGCTTGGGCGTGAGCAGCAAATAAAGATGGGTGATACAAAGGTAGGTCACGCAGGATGCAACAAATAATGGAAGGCCGCCACAGATCATGTCGCCTGCAAACTACCACAACAAATTATATGAGAAGTTTGAGAAGGTTCTATGGAAAGGTGCGCTGAAGAGTGAGTGACTCATGCAAATAGTCCAAATACTAGGCCAGTTCCTCAAAATGGCATGGCACGTAGACAATGAAGTCACCAATTATGTTGTCCTACACATAGATCTGCAAAAAATGGTGGGTCGAGAGAGGTCGAGGCAAAGAGTGATGCTTTGCTCAGGACATGGGCTGAGGATCTTATGCCATGCCCCTCTTCAATCCTTAAACAATGCAAATCTTTGCCAAAAAAATGCACCAAAAGAATTTGTGCGCTCAGTATTTTTATCTTCCTAAACTGAGATGCTAGCTTTGTGTAGAATAATTAAACTCCAATGATGCCAGATATAATGTGTAGGTTGAATTCTCAACAAAATAATAAATCAAATATTCACTCAGAAAGAAAAAACGATGCACAAAATCCCAAGTTCTTGCTGCCCAAATTTGGGGCCAACAAGTTTTCTACACGTTATTAACAAATAGCAATGAGACTAGCCAAATACAATCAAATTGATTCACCTATAGGTCTGAAACTATCTCCACCTAAAGCTCTGATACAATATAAGAAACTAGGAGAATCTAGGAGATAAGATAACAAGCACAAATGAACAATGCAATGATTGTATTTAGACAACCCAAATGATAATGAGTACAAGGCCTTACATATATAGGCAAGGATGATGCAATCCACCTATGAGGTGGATTGACAAGTTCCCATGAAGTGGCACAAATGAGTAGACAAGTGTCCTATAGGTGCCAACCTTAGGAACACTTGGAGTGGGCAAACCAACAACCTCTATGAACAAGTCATCAACCTTGTGTGCCAAGTGTTGAGTGACCTTTTGAGGTGAGATTAAAGTCTTCCAACCTCAAAAGGTATGTGCATGAGGTTAACCAAATAACTTGGTAACCTCTAGAGGTTTAAATGTTGAACATTAGGTTAGACAAGAAGTTGTCTAACCTCATCAACGTAAGTACACTTAAGTATAGCGAATAGATAAATTATTCACACTAATAGTGCCCAAATTCTAATGCCCAATCCATGTTGAGTTAACATGCTAATAATATTATATGTTTTTGCATTGTCTTAATGTAAAATATTTTTTTTATAATCTACTTACAAAAGTGGGCACTCCATTTCAGCTCCATAATATCCCCCAAAGATGTTATATGGCACAACATCATAACATGTGCCATAAAGTTAGTCAAAATTCTTACTGAAAAATAATAAATATTCCTAGTGAATAATATATAACTTACCCACCATTATGCTCGTCTTAATATCTCTTACACCATTATCTTTGTCAAAGATGTTCTTACACATTAGTCATGACAATATATTCTCTTATACACCATTATTCATATCATAATAAGGTATAGGCCAAGTCATAAATGGGATGCCCTTTTTTATGGGCTCACAAACAATTAATAAAGTAATATTAGATAATTGTTTTTGAACATTGGAATCACAAGGTGTGTGACACACCTATCCGAATTATACTCCCATATAAACTTGTAATTTTAGACTTTGAAAGACTAAATATGCTAATTTTGTAAACATTTGAAATTTTTGGAAAGAGCTTGAAGAGGTGAGATCTCTTTGTTATTCATGATTATTTTCTTGGTTTGAAGAGAGATTCTTAGATACTTTTGGAGCTTACAAGATGTAGGAAAAGGCTTCATGAAAAAGAAAACTCATCCACTTCCAACAAATTCATTTTAAAGAAATAAGTACTTTTCCACTTCCAACAAATTCATTTAAAAGAAATAAGTACTTTTCCAATTTCATTTCATGCATGTGGAATAAAAAATGAGCTCTCTTGTTTCATATGAATTTTGAAAAATAATTTCTCTTCTTATTTTATTCCAATTTCTTGCTAAAGAATGACAAACCATTAGTGACCTTACGCCGCTAGGTGACTAGTAGCTGGATTGGCCCCCGATTGGTTTTGTACTGTGTTATGTTTTTTGCTTCTTTTTGTTGGTCTTTGTGTAATTGCTCCTTTTTTACTTTCTGGGTGTCTCATGTCTCGCCGCTCCCCACCTCTCCCTCTCCCCTCCCTCTCTTTGACTTCTATGACTGTTTTGTAAATGGGTACGAACCCTTCCTAACTTTAATCTAATCAAAACATTAAAAATGAACTCTCTTGTTTTATGTGAAGTTTGAAAAATGATTTCTCTTTATTTTTAAATATAATATTTTGTTTGAACGTAGGTACCAAGAAACAAGTAATATCTTCTTTTATATATCCATTCATATATATAATAGATTAAGCAAAGAACTAATAAATTAAATTAGAAACCAAACAAAACATCGTTTGAATTAAATTTGAAAACAGACCTCAACAAAACATAGTTTATATCATTCTCAACCACATGGTTTTCATGCCCACAATAAACATAAAAATACATTAAACCTTACGGCTTTGCAAATTGTGACTCAATCGTTCACGTCATTCGGTCGCTCCGAGTTCACATCATTAAATATCATTTAATTTTAAGATCAATAAAAAAATCCTACCAACTTCAACCTGTTTAAATGAACGTCAGTTTGCACGTAAAATACTTTTTTTGATTTTGAGTTTTACCGTTTTCTGTAACTTGTGTTAATGAGTTACATACATATATAGAGAGATCACAAGGATCGTTCAAATGCGTGTAGCGTTTCTCATAGCTCATTTCCTTTTCCCTTTCCAGTTAATAGAGATCTAAATCTAGGTGACCCATTTTACAAGACTCTGTAATGTTTAAGCAGTCATGTGCTCCATTCTGGCCATGGGTTCACTGTAGTCACGGCTGTCACCCCCAGCGGTTACAGTGTTGTCACAGAACATTACATACACCAACACTTCAATTACTCCAAATATAGTGGCCACTGCATTGGGGATCTACAAACGAATCCATTCCAATCAGCCTTCATTTAAATGTTATATTAGCTTTAGGAAAATTCACCATCAACAATTTACCACCAACAAATTCACTTCAACAATACATCACCAACAATTCATCGGCATGATAAATTCATTTTGTGGAAAATTAACTGCCAACAATTCACCAGCAATTTATGACAGTGAATTTTCCACGAAATGAATTTGTGATGGTGATGAATTATTAGAAGTGAATTTGTTTATGATGAATTATTGATGGTGAATTTACCTGAAACCGTTATATCTAATCAGAACCATAGAATGTGTTGAGGACTTACCATAGTAGCCTTCGCGTCCTTGTGAAGGGCACTGAATGCCAGCCATACTGCAGCGTTGAGCAGACTGAAGAAAGAAACAAGAAATGGCATGCTACTCACATCATTGGTAGTGATTACTTGCTTCTGCAACATGTTGTAAAACACAGACACAAGGTCACATAATATTATCACTCTGCATTGATTACAAAATGAGTGCTAGCAATTTTTATATCTCAAGACAGCTGAATCAAAATTTTGACTACAATGTTTTGCAGTCATTCTAACACATTTTATTGAATTTGTTCTGTTAAAGTCAAACTCTATCTTCCATCACATTCATAATTGAATTGCAAGGAAGAAAAAATTATCCTAAAAACAGATGAATCGTCATGGTAATAGATATCGGATTGATCAAGAGATTAATTTGTGAATAAGTACCACAACAGATAAAGGGGCGGCATGCATAACAATGTTGAGAACTCCACAAGCCCATCCAACTACTGTGACTCTATCACTTTTCGGAACAAGGAAAATTGCACTTGCAATCATTGTACCCATTATTGTCAATGATGTAACTTTAAACAGGACAACCCGAGCCTGCAAAACCACAACATGAGTAATGTGATTAGTTGCTGCGACACAGAATTAAGATAGCTATTGTTTATGATATTGGTATAAATTGTTTTTGGATTTGGGCGTGTGAGTTTTTTTTCAATGTTAAGGATCAAAATCCATGATCTATCATCAGGAGTTTTTTCTTCTTCTCTTACTTTCTGATTTCTGATGATAGATCATAGAATTTATTCCAAAACACTGAAAAAAAAATTCACAGAGTCAAATAGAAACAATTCATACCAGCTTAAATTTAACTATTCTTGTAACAGTTTGCTTCAAGATCAGTGTTTGGAACTTTCAAATCTCAGCAGTTGGAATTCACCTTCTGGACACACCTTTAGTGGAGAAGTGTTCCGATGTTTTCTGTAAGTTTTAATTTTTAAAAACTTAAAAAAATAATCTTTTAAGTGTTATAACTTCTCCAAAAGGAGTGCAAACAGTTGAGCAAGTAGCCCACCTGTTATTCTCCATTTTTATGAAAATGCCATTCTTTGTGATGGTCAGACCTTTCTCCAAAAGAAACCAAAACAATGGAAGATCGAAAATTTCTATTTTGGAACTTTCAAAACTCTGAATGGGGAGTCCCATAAGCAAACCCTAGAAAGGTATACACAGTAAAAGCATCAAAACACTGAATTACCTTTTCTTTCTGAGGAGCATGGAGGTAATGAATTGTAAGGTATCCAGCATGCAGAAGTGCTCCAAGACCATTGACGTAACTGATGAGGAATTTATTATTTTGGTCTAAACGCACACCATAGAACGTCCAGAGCACACAGTTCAATATTGTGCATATGTAATTAAAAGCTGAATAGGATCCTGTATCTTTGTCATTTATAATGGCCTTTACTGTTGGACTGGACATGGACATGCACCCAAACAAGAAGCCAAAAAATTGAGCAATTTTACAACAGCATTTCATATTTGAATTGAATATAATTAATTTTCTTGCTAAGCCCACATAGCCAAAACAAAATAAAGCAAAGCAATCTTACAAGGGTGAGAGAAACAAGGTGACGCGAAGTATGTTTCCTGCAGCAACCCAGGAAGAAGATTTGGCTTCTAGTATAGATTTGAATGGATGCATGTTTTATCAAATGAATCTAATTAGATTTTCTTTGCTTACGATGTACATGGCATCAAAATCTTTCCATGAACAAAATCAAATAGCCTGTCAATTAGAAGAAAAAACAAAACCATTTAAGCAAAACCCAATAAGTTCAGCTTCCTTGGTGGATATGTACTTATTACTGACTACAACATTATTTTCATACAAAGAAATTTGGTGATTTGTTGAACTGCATTGACTACATCGTAGTTGTAAACTACATGCTTGACTAGATGCATTTTTAATTGTTTTAGTCTCACTTACTCATTTTTTTATTTAGATGGTTTGGTTTGTTCAGCTGTGCCATCTACTTATTTATACCTACTTGAGAGCAACTTTATTCTGTCCTATATGCCCTTGTGACCTCACAGAAAGGACACTACCGCACGCTTCTCTTGGTTAGAAAAATCATTGGCTAAAACCTGTATAGGGAGAAACTTAAAAGAACCGAGAGTTGAAAAAAATAATATAAATCTAAACAGAATAACTCTCTCTGGCCTCTGGCTGGAAAGGTGCATCGGCTCAGGATGGTGTGTTTGAAAGGGAAAAATGTAAGTTGTTATCTCGAGGGAAGGAGGGTATGTGTGACAAGCACAAGCTTTGCCTTTATATCAAGGTTTTAAGTACGTACATCCATAGTCTAACCATATTCGCATATGTTGGATGCTCACTCAGAACAGAATTAAAATAAAGTTATGCTGCAATTGTCTCCAAGACTCCAGCTGCAAGTGATTATTATTAATAATATCTATAGGTATGGTCTTGGGTTCAACCTCCGTTCTTGCTGTTGACCGGCAGGTCTGTATGCGGGCTATGACATCCACCTGCAGGGGCTAGTCTCGCCCCATCTCACCCCAGGTACCCAAGGTATGGGCTGCTGGGCTGTTGGGCTGAGTCACGGGGACACTCTTGCGGCATAACCCAAAAAAAAAAAAAAAAAAACCTATAGGTACTTTAAGGAAAGATTGATGAGTATTGATTTAAAGTCCATTTGTTAGTATTATTATAATAGTGACCTTCCTTTTATTTATTAACTCTTTATTATAGAAGCAATCATTGAACTTCCAGAAAAAAATACAAATGTAAGGTCATATTTCTATTTCAACTCTTTATCATGAAAGCGATTATTGAACTTCCAAAAAAAAAAAGACTTAAGATCATTTTTTTCTTTTTCAAATAGTCATTATAAGTCAACTAAAATATTACATATTTTAAATTATATATTAGGTTGTTAAACAAAAGTGCCAACCTAAATTCATTTTTATCACTAGGACTTAACGAGAAATTGTAAAAAAAGAAGAAATATGAACATCAAAGCATTATATACTATGATATAAAAATTACATCAATGCTCTAGAAATATTGCAAGACTATTGCTGTCTTTTATCTTTTATTTTATACCATTGAATTGGTGATAGGGGTTTGACCAAAGAAGAATAACCCCTTCTCAAGTAAAATCTTAAACATTGTTTATCAACATCGCACACCTTCTAATATAGATTGCAAACATCAAGGCAACCATGTTTCATGTTCTAAACATTGAAAAAAAAAGACTTAGATCCATGGGCTAGGTTTATATCCATGATGCACAAGAGTTATATTTACACTTACAAAGGTCATTCCATAGTTGTGAAAGTGACAAAGAGTGGTAACAATATTTTTCTTAGTCTCAAGGTAGTTGTCTACTAGATCATATTTTTTGGCATAAATTGTTGAATCAATTTGATACATGTATGTCATATTCAAATCAACATTAGACCTAGAGCTAAGTACCAATGTTATTATTATTTAATTTTTGTGCATTTATTTTTATACATTTATTGATCCCCACTCATTATTATAGATTAGGTTGATAATCATGACAATTTATTAATTTACACTAGGATATTCAATGATGATTGTTTGTAAAAGTTAAATAATATATTAAATTTATAAAATTATTTATTATTATCATTGCTAGAAATGATTTCGGCATGATTATTGTCCTTTTAAAATTGAACCATTGAATATTGATTTTATTTTCCATGTGATATATTAGAAGCTAGTATACAATATGTTTTTAAGTCATCCATGGATATGTGATATGAGGGTCATACCATCCACATTGCATATGATTGTAAAATTTTCACATGATGATGAAAGATATGTTATACATGTAAATGAATAGTCATATAGTCATTGTCAAATGGTTAACCAACCTAAAAATATTATTGCTCCGAATTAACCTAAGCAAGAGATTTCACTAATTTTTTTTCCCAAATTAATAAAATGTTGTATTGATTTGTTGAGAATTTTCTAGGGATTTTATGGGCTTTTCATTCATAAAAATAGTAGAAATTTTGTTTCTCCACTTACAACTTAACTCAAATCTAGTCACACTTTTAAGAAGGTTTTGTCATCAAAGAATTTTGTCTGGAATCATTAAAAAAATGGTAGAATTTCAAGTAAACTTTATGTCTTCTTAAAAGTGGAACAAAAATAACCTAAGCACATATTTAACTAAATAAGTTGTTAATGATATGTTCTATCTATATAAATATGTTTCATGTATATATTGGGGTGCTTTAGTAAGGTTTGAGCCATCCCAAATCTCTTCTAGCACACTTTATTAGTGGATAAACCATTAACCATCTACACCACGTTGTCTTATTCAATCTAAAAGTAAAAATATAGTTTATAAGGAAATAAAAGAAAAATATCTAACATCCATATAAGAAGACTATTCATATTTCAAACTCACCATACTTAATTATTATGAACAAATGACAAGGTTTTGACATCAAAAATAAAAATAAAATTGAGAAAGGCATCTCCAAAGGAAAGATTCATGATAGTTTGAGAAGGATGTTTGACATAGATTACAAATAGTGAAAATAATGTGAACTAAATTATTTATATAAGTATTTTGATATAGGTTTGACTAGTCATTGAATACATTTGTCAAGTTGTGCACACCATATGAGCTCTTATGGTGTTTTACCATTTTTTTTTTAGAGGTTCAACCATGGATTTTTCAACTTCATCAAAAACCTAGGCAGTGGTTCTCATAGTGTCATTAGATAAAAGGAATATGGTTTCAAATTCAAAATGATTGTCATATGATCATCATAGCAAGGGTTTTAGTATTAATCAAAAGATTCACTAGTTTTAATGTAGAAACTATTTCAAATTCTCAAGTCATTTGTGTAACTTATGATTTAATAGTGACCATATCTAATAGTGGTTATTTTTAAAGTTCTATTATGGGTAATTCATAAGGACCTATTTTTAGGTCACTTTAGTTATTTGTATTTTTTTTGTTATTTTAAGATATTTTTTTTTAATATTGTAATTTTTATAACATGTGGATAAGATTGCTTTAAGGAAATTATTTTTGACATATATTATTAATATTATATTATTATTATTATTATTATTATTTGTTTTGAGAAAATAAATTCTTATTGATAGTTGAAATTAAACTTATGTTTTTGATTAAAAAAGAAGGGAAGAACATTCTTGTTGATAGTTGAAATTAAAATTATGTTGCAAATTTTGGACAATTCAAATATTTAATCTATATTTTTTGTATTCTTATATAAAACATTCATAAATGAAATATAGTAAAAAAATGTATTAAATATGAGGATTTAATTTCTTTAAATATTACACTAAATTATTTGATTATTAAAATGAGCTTATTTAATCTTTGTATATATTTGAATCTATTAATTTCTATTTTTAATCAATAATCATTCATGTTTTATTTAATTTGTTTAAATTGTATGCTTCATTAACCTTCAATATAAAAAAACGTAAATCAACTTTGCTTTGAATTATTTATTTTAAAACAAAGTCCTATTAATAATCTTTTATAATTTACATAACCATTAATTCTTATTCATAAATTTTAATTTTATAACAATATTTAGTTTAAGGAAATTTTCCTACTAATTTAAAAATGGTTTAATTTTTTATATCATTCTATTTTATAGTGGTCTCTTAGAAAAGTAAATTAAAATGATAACATCATCACACATATTTGATGGTTGCATAACCACTAGAAGAGGAAGATTAGATATGAGATTTCTCATCAATTCAATGAACCTGTGCATATAAAAAATGACACATTGTGGGGAATCATAGATGTTATCTTTGTCATCTCCATGTTGTGGAAGCAAAAATATAAATGTAAACCCATAAATTTAAATAATATTGCAGCAAAAGTTAGTTGTGAAATGTCCTTTCTACAGCCTCTCTGTTTCCGGGTTCTTTGGCGTTTTTTCTCTTTTATTTGTAAACTTTGTGGTTTCGAGTCCCTGTAAAACCCATTTTTTCCTCTTTCAATTTTTTTTATCAAGATATGAATTTACATGGTAAAACCTTGACAATATGCTAAGAAAACATCCATAGGGAAAAGTATCGATATTATTATTGCTCAAGAAACTAATTACAATCTTCATGCAACTACTACTATCCAATTACATATTTTCCATTAAAGACTTCAAAGATATATAATATCTTCAAGATAACAACCACCTTCAAACTTAGAAAAAATATAGATTTTTTCCCTTAAGGAAATTACCTCTTAAAGGAATTACCTCTTAAGGAAAAAGGAGTTTTTCAGAAGATAAGATATTTGTTTTATCTTTTTCATAAGATATATTTTTTTTTTTATTACTTTAATTATTGTCATTATCCAACAATATCCACCTTGAAAAAAATTTACTTGATACTTTCTCATGCCCATTCATCACCTTTTCTACAAGCCAAAAGAAGCCAAACTCCATCTCAAATTCTCTAGCTGTACTAGTTTTGTAAACATGGCTACACAATTTTATGGTGTATGAACCTTCTCAAGAGCTACTCCACCTACATCAATAACCTGTCTTACAAAATGGTACATTTAATAATAATATGCTTAGTCCTACTATATGGTAAGCTATATTTTTAGCTAAATTGATATCACTTTGACTATCACAAAATACAATCAACTTTTCTTGTACTTTTCCAGACTCGCCTAAAATACCCTTTAATCAAATTACCTCTTTGCATACATGTGAGAGAGCCATATACTTAGCCTTAGTAGGGGATAAAGTAATTGTTTCTTGAAGCTTTGACATCCAATAAATAGGTCCTCCTACAAGAGTAAAGACATAACGTGAAGTAAATCTCATTTTTTCTAAATCACCTACAAAATATGAATAAACATAACCACAAATAGAACCACTATAACTGGATCAAAGGTGATACAATAATCACTTGTGCCTCTAAGATACCGAAGCACCCATTTCGTTTCTTCTCAAATGCTCTTTACTTGGATTTTCCATGTATCTATTGATAACACCAACTGCACATGTGAAATATCTAGTCTTGTATATACCATCATATACATTAAAATTCCTATAGCATTAGCATAAGGTACACAACATAAAATCACTTTCTTCTTTATTACTAGGACATAAAATTGAATAAATCTTAAAATGAGAAGCTAAAGGGATATTTACTAGTTTCACATTCTTCATACCAAATATTATGAGGATCTTCTCCAAATATTTCTATTACGATAACCAAAGCTTATCATGTTCACTGTCTTTGTGTATTTCCATGCCCAAAATTTCTTTTGCTGCTCCTAGATCCTTCATATCAAAAGTCTTAGCCAATTGATCCTTTAGCCCAATGTTATCAACTATGCTTTTCTTTGCTACAAGCATATCGTCAAAATATAACACCAAGATAATCAATAAACCATTTTTCAAAATTTTAAAGTAAACACAATGGTCATACTCACTCTTTGTAAAATTTTAGCTCACCATGAAGGAATAAAACTTCTTGTACAATTGCTAGGAAGATTGCTTCAGAAAATACAATGTTTTTTTGAGTTTGCAAAAAAAAAAATATTGTAATATTGAAAAAACTGTTTTGATTGTCCCACATATATCTCCTCATCCAAATCTCCACATAGAAATGTTTTCTTAACATCTAGTTTCTCTAACTCAAGATCAAGTAATGCAACTAGTGCTAATACAACCCAAATAGAAACATGCTTAACAATTGGTGATTTTTTTTTTATGAAAATCAATACCTTCCTTTTAAGAATACCCTTTTGCGACTAGTCTTGATTTGTACCTTCAAGTTTATCTTAACACCTTTCTTTAGTTAGTAGATCCATTTGCAACCAACAAATTTCCTACCTTTGGGAGTTCTACTAGGTCCCATATTTTATTCTTCTCCAAGACATCCATTTATTCTTTTATTACTATTTTCTATTTAGAATTTTTAGTACCATCCATTACTTCTTGATAAAATTAGGTTCCCCATTATTATAAATCAAAGAAACTGATAAACATAATTATCATACTTTTAGGTCAATTTTTGACCTATATAGATCTCCTTATATCTAGTTGTGGAATTTCCACATTTTCTTGTATATTTTCTACATCCTCATCTTCTTCTTTGTAAGCTTCTTCCTGCTCCCTATTTTTTATAGATGGTTTTAGCATAAAAATATTACTGTTATATACAGAGGTTACGGTTAGTCTTGCTGGTTAATGCTTGTTAGAGGTAGTTATATAGTTATCAACTATATCTCCTTGTATAAAGTCTCTTATGTTCATTGAATGCATAATTAATTATGATTTATCCCTTCATATGGTATCAAAGCTACCCACTGCTAGGACATGGGGATGAAGCATTGAAGGGGTGTGCAAAATTTGTGCCTTAAGGCATTGAAGGCATTCGACATTAAGATACATGCAAATGAGAGCTACAATGAGAGATGGCATAGGGTTTTTTGAAGAAGAGTTGATAAAGTGCTTTCCAAGCACTATAAGTGTATACCATCCTCTCAAATCATTTTCTTGTGCATATTCATTATGAGTGATGGTGGTGGAAAACAAAATGGGATGAAGCCACTACTCACATCACCTTACCAACACTTTACTTCCATTTCCACTTCCATAATAATCTACTTCTTATAATTAATCATCACCCTTAAAAAATAAATAAGTCTCAAATCCATTTTGATTTCCATTAATAGTGGCCACATGGAAGAAGGGCAAGATTTGGATTTGCAAAAACTCTTTTTCTTTTCATGTTGTGCCCGATTTTCCCAAGCCTAAAATTATGTTTCAAGACATAAAAATGTTGCTTCTTAATCACAAGGTATATCAAGACACTATTGGCATACTTATTATGAAGAGAAACTAATTACAATCTTCACACAACTATTGTTATTCAATTACATAATTGCCATTAAAGGCTACATAAATATATATAATATTTTCATGATAATAAGCACCATCAAAATTTAAAAAGTCCAAATATTTTCCCAAAAAAATATGAATTATTAAAAAATTAATTTTCATGTAATAAGATTATTGTTTTATTGTTTTATTTTTTCATAAGATTTTATTTTTGTTTCATTGCTTTAATTGTTATCATTATTCAATACTCCACGAGAAATTCACCATTCGAGTCAACAGTAAACCATACACTTATGACTTGAAAACGTGTTCTTACATGTAGCCCTGGAATGCGTCTTTTACCTTTTCATCTCCATACCAGTCCCGTTTCAATTTCGGTCCAGACGGTCCATCCTCTCCTGAAAACTGTCGTGGCAATTCAATATACCCTCGCAAGCTCGAAGTGGGATATTTGATCTTGGGTCCCCATTTCCTTCCATAATTCAACCACACTGGTTCCGTAACGTTTTCACTGCTCTCTATGGCCTTGAGGTACTCTGCAGCCACAATCTTATACTTTATGCTCGTATCTAGAAAGCGCGCACTTTTCTCTGAGTAGCTGGCGATTCCCACTCGGAGTTTTTGGCTCCCCTGAACAACCACACCTGCCCTAGAAAAGACGGCATGCCCATTTTTGGATGAATAAACCACGGCTTTCTTACTTCCCTCTATGTATTCCAAATCCCCAGCTTTAATCCACTGCCCTCCACTGTGCTGAGACAAGTAAACACCCCACAACTCGCCTGTGAAGTTGTTTATACGTAATGTCACGTGCTCCCAGTCACCCACGTGCTCTCCAATCTTACCCAGCGGTATTGACAGTGCCCCCAGCAACAGCAGAGTGCCGGGGCCGTTGAAGGGATAAAACATCCACATTACAACATCTGTAAATGTTCCTCCTAGGACTGTTTTCACGTGTATATATGCTACTGCGCTCTCTAAATCTCCACGCCTCACCATTTTAGCTTTGGCAGAGTCCGTCGGCAGGTCAATCCAGTACTCGTCGTCTGCCCCGCCGCCCTGTGGGAGGTTGGAACCGTCCTCTGCAATTGCATCAGGCGTGGATGAGCCCCTCTTATATAATAATGCCCCATTTTTGAAAAACCACGTAATTGATGAGGGGAAGTAAATCTCCTTGGGATGGAAAAACACAGTGGGGCCATACTTGCGTATTATAGAATGCAATTCTTCTAGACTTGGCATTCCCATCGGTTGGGAATTCGCCTTTATTAGACAAGCCACCTGAAACTCTGAGATTTCATTTTTGCTACTTGTGGTGCAATGAAACGTTCCTGCAAATACCCCATTTGGTTGCTTTTCTGGATCTGGCATTGTACTCCACACTTGGATTGAAGCACCGTGTTTTTCGTCATTCCAGATGCTGATGTCAGTATTACAAACGCCAGTTAGGTCGGATCGAACGCATCGGACCTCTTCCAAAGATGGTTTCTCCGGAACGTTTGTGACCAGGTAGCCCAGAGCTTTATAACCTTGAGGGGCGATTGGTCGCCAGAAGAAACCATTGCCCCCCTTTTGGCCATTCTTTGACTCGCTACTCCACACCAACAAGTAGTCCAACGGTTTTACTAGTGGGGGAAGGGACGAGGGCCCCACCTTCTTGTCTTGATTAATATCCTTAACCACAACAAGCCAGCCTTGAAGGGAATCAGTGCCACACTCAGCGTGATGACCAAGAATAGAATAACCAGGAGGAATGCCAACAGGCTTGTAGAATGCAGCTCCTCTCTTATTGCTGCCTCCGGTGTTACTCCATATCTTTTCTAACGCTGAAACATGACGTACTTCAATTTCTCCAAGCGTAATCCTTCCCGTTGCAAATCCTGTATCTGCAAAAAATTCGTTGATCCACGATGACAACTAAAATATATACATATTCTTAATATGGATGACAAAAGCTTAGAAATATTAAAAACGATAACAATAGAACTCTCAGTTCTAACAGGTCCGAGAAAATGTTATTATAGTCTGTACTAGACGTTTTCTTCTTCCAATGGTTCTGTAAACTATTGAAGACTTAATTTTGTAGATTTATTGTGTATGGTGCCACCAAGCAAAGGAGAACAATTCGCAGCAGTTCTAAGTTGCCAGTCAAAGACAGAAGGAGATTGACTTGCTGCAGTCCAACAACAGCTACCAAGTGTAGAATATTTTAAGCCCAGCTGCTAGGAAGGCGGACTCGCCTCATTCAAATCTCAGAAAGCTGCTTACAAATAGATTGAAGGTTTGAGCTACCAATTTGATAGAGAAAGAAGCACCGACCAGCATAAACTGCCCAAGTCAGTGTTGACTGTTGAAGCTAGCCGCTGTTGACCATATCGAAAACTATTCAGTTGGCAAAATGGAATATATGCACGCGTGGCAATTGGCAAGAAAAGTCTTCATTTTGACGTGGCACTTATTGTGAAATATATGATGGCAATCGGTAAACAAATAAAGGCAGGAAAATTAAACATGGCACAACATAATGTTGTTTAATATGAATCAAATAAAACTTGCTTCGGCGGCAGTGTTTGAGACCGTAATCTGACAGACTGAATGTATTATTTATTGTCCCCTGCTTTTTCTCGCCAAGTGTTGGCTTTGCATGGCGGATTTCAAATTGTGATTAAAAGGAGTTATGTTTGTGGGTATTGTTTTAGACCTTGCAAACTGGTCTTTGGTTCATTTCTTCTCTGCGAATACTAAGATAATTCCTTTCTGCAAAACAAAAATCATTTGTTGAGTATGCAAGGTTACATAAACAGGTATGAGGATCTGGGGCAAATTAAAAAGGAGGAACTTAACAGGATCGGGCAGAGTCTTGGGCATCACAGGTATGTTGAGCCGAGAAATTCAAAGGGCACCACAGGTAAGAATTTTCAAGACAGTGAATTCTTTGAGCAAAGTTGAAGTTTGTTGAAAACTGAAAAGAATACTCGCACAGTTACAGTAAAGGTTTTTTTTTCTTGAAAAAGTTTCTCAGTTTGTTGCACAAGTATGAAAGTTTTTAAATGCTTGTTCAAATCAAATACACAGTTAGAATTAAACTGTTTTGGGTCTAATGAAAATGGCAATTTTTATGGAACAGTATTCATAAAATAAATGAAATATTGAATGAAGTTTCACCAAAGTTTGTAACAGCGACAAAGGAATTTGGTCTGAGATAAAAACACTGTTGATTTGACATTTTCAGGTTTTGCATCTTTGATATCTTCTAAAGAGGGTTTCAAACCCGGAATATTTCTACACAGTTTTAGAAGATTGAATAATTTTGGGTGTTAAACCTAGGATATTATATGCAGTTTTTTGTTCAAAACAAAAGGAAATGTACAAGCATTTCCAGTCAGTTGCAAAAATGACGTTGTGGAAACTATTTTCGAGTATCTCTAAAATGAAACACTTTGGAAGCTTATAATGATTACCAGATTTGAGACAGGAACAAATCCGAAAACTAAAACTGTTTTGTTAGTTTCTCAAAAAGCATTTTTAAAAGGAAGTTTGTGTAACAAACTCTAAATGGTTCAGTTAGATACATGTAACTGATCAGATTCGAATTTCATTTCTATAAATATAGCATTTGTAATCATTAGATACATGTGAGTGTGTGTGAAAACATATTTATATGTATCTAAGGATAAGAGGCTTGAAAAGTTTTATCATAAACTTGTGTACATATATAAGTGACATATACACATTTGTATATGTATATGAGATGTATTTACAGAATTGAAAAGGATTAAAATCTCTGAGCAGTAGTTGCTGCTGATTGTAAAGGATTGAAAATCAATAAAGGATACACGTTTATGGAGTGGTTTTTCTCCCTATGACGAAACCGTGAGGTTTTGGAGGGTTTCCCACTCGGCACAAATTGGTGTCTCAATCTTTTGTGAGTTGCTATTATATTTCTGTTCATGATGAATGTATGTAATTTCAGTTCAGTTGTTCAAAATATTCTGTTCAGTTGATCAAAATACTCTGTTCTGGTTTCATAATTTCAGTATATAAATTCAATTTGTAAATTTTGTGATTAGTTCTGATTCACCCCCCCTCTCAGAACTTGAATACTTCCAACAGCCGCTTCATGGAAGATCGCAGATCATAAAAAGGTTGATTTGCATATAGAACATCACAGTTTTTAAGAGAAAAGAGGCCGCAGTCCTAGGAGAAAATCAGAGAGTCAAATGGAAGATCGCGGATCTTGTAGAAGCCGCAACTAATAAAGAGAAGCAATCAATCACTATCAAAGAAGTTAGGAAAAGAAGATCGCTGTTTGCTAGAAATTAGTCTAAGCCACCGACGTAGTTGTATGAAAAGTTATATCCTAATCTTACAGAAGTTCATATTTTCAGAAGAAATTGAAGCCCTCTGTAGGAGGAGAGAAAGCGTGGATCCCTGAAGGAGTCATAGGGAAGAAAAGTGCAGTTCAAAAGGAGATCGCCACATGATAATAGACACCATGGAAAGAGAAGCCTGCGGAAGTCGGAGGAAAAATTGAAGTCAATCGTGCAGATGTTATTGAGAGAAGATCCGAAAATCACAGTCATAATTGGTTTGGTGTTGTTGCAATTAGTGGTTGAAATTAAGAAAGAGTGTGGGAAAATTCACTGTCGAAAAATTCATCGTCATGACAAATTCACTCCATATAAAATTGACTGCCAGCAATTCATCATGACGGTGAATTGCTGGCAGTAAATTTTCCCAGAGCCATTTTATATGAGAATAAAAATATAACTTTTTAATATAGAATTTGCATGTTAATGCTTAGAGTTTGTAATTTGTATGGAATTACATAATAAGCTTTTAAAAGTCTTTAGATATTTCTAAGACTTCTGTATAATAAGACGTTTGTAATTCATTCATAGTCTTTGATTTCTGATCAGTTGATCAAACAGTAGAATCATGACATTATTTGATAAGATGATGTTTTAGTTGAATGATGTAACATTCCAGACATTTTTAATGTTTGAGATTGAGTAAAAGAATCTTATATATCTTAAAAACAATCTCATTTTGTTATAGCAATTTATGTGTTAAGTTACTCCTTCAAACTGGATTATTGAGAAAAACAATTTCATTCACATGGTTTATCAGAATAAGTAACAAATGGAACAAAATATGACAAACAACTGGGGCAATTACCATGAAACCCGGGAGGCAGGCGGTGTTAGTATATATTGATTTCTCTGTTACGTAAAAAATGGAACAAAATGATATTAATGTCTTATCTGTTCTTCGTGTACGCCGTGATCCAATTGTGGGGTACAATGCCAATATTGTTAATATGTAAAGATTTTTCTATTCGACTGTGATTGATGAAATGATATAATCTAATAGGGAATAAATTGATATTAGACTACACCATGCTTGCAGTCTAATTGAGATAAATTTCTCTTCTATCTAATCTAATCTACTTACCATACATTTATCCACATGCACTCGTATCTTCAATACCTACTTTTCAAATATGCCATCTGTTAAAAGCTACCATAGACAATACTTTTTCCTTTTTCATGCCAACAAAATAAGATTGGTTTAAAGAGAAAAATAATAAATATTACCTGAAGCAAAAGTAAAAGGAGACATGAGCAATAAAAACGCTATAAACACATATATACTCTTGGCCATATTCTCTGGAACTACAGATGTGCAAATGTAGTGTATTCCGTGGCAAAAGAAGAATTAGTGGGGATAATATTTATAGCCGAGGCACGGCATTGAAATCTCCAAATGTGAAGCTTCTTCGTGTGGAACGCTTATCTTTATTCTCAGGCTTCGTGGTATTCGTACATTGCTGTATTTATTTCTTGGAAAGTAAAGATTAAAGTGATTCGTTTCGTGTATTTAATACATTTATCAAATCCGGCTGTTACAAAGAATATACGTGAGGATGAGATTACGAAGATTTTGTCATAGAAAGAGACGGCCTCGGCCATGCTACATCACACACTTTCCTATGTTAATACCCACACTTTATTTGTCTTGGAAAGTTGATTGGCCACGGACAGTTGTCTGCAATTTAAGAGGTTTTTCTTTTGTCTATGGTGATTGGATTCTACCATTCTATTTTGCTCTATGATAGAACGACAATGGTTGAAGCCTTTGTCTTAGATTTTTCTATTATGCTATTTGATTATGTGTACTGTGTGGTCTTATATCAAATTGTCTATGCAGCCATCAGATTGTACATTTGACCGTATTTATTAATTTATCGAAAATCAGAATACAATGTATTTTTTATTTTCAATTAATTAATAAATACAGTCAAATGTGAACCCTGATGGCTAGGTAGACGTTGCCATCTTATACCAAGTGCTTGGGCTAATGTGTTTTATTGGTTGTGAGACTAGGACATGGGTATTTAGGACTTGCTTCATAAAGAGCTAATTTTTGTTATACAAATGGTCCACCCAATGATCTATGTTTGGTGGGCCTAGTGTAATCCAGAGGAAGTGTTTTGTAAAGGGGAAGGTGGCTATGGGGTTGCCTTGTGATGATATTGCATTTGATCATTACTCATTGATCTCTAATCTATATCTAAAGTCATCCAATTTGTGAGGAGTTGTTTGAGATTTGTGACAATATCAAAGGGTGAAGTGGCCACTTCTGATATGAATCTAGCAAATGTGGTAGGATCTCAGCGATTGGTAGGTGGATGTGCATGGAATTTATTTAGCGAACCAATGGTAATTATCATGTGATTTTAGGTTTTAGTGGATTTGCATGGAATTCCATTCATGTGGTAAAAACACATTAATCCAATTCAATACTCAAACCATTCACAATTTTACTAATGTCTATAACTTGGATCACAATATACACATAGAACACATTTAAATAAAGTAAATAGTCTATAAAGAAACATTACTACCATTTTATTCATTTATTAATGTGACTAGAGAAATTCAATATATAATGTAACTATCGATGTCCTTGCCATCCCAATTTCATGACCTATTTTAATTGCCCCAATCATTTGTCATATTTTGTAGGAGATAAACCCTGCATTTAATGATAAACAAAATAAAAAATATGAATATTTTTATTTATGCACATGTTTAAATCACCATGAAAAATGAAATCTATTCTTTAGAATTTGAACAATGCATGTTCTAACACACTAACAATGAGGTAGTATATATTAATAATGAGATATACTATTTATCTATAAAATATAAAAGTGCGTATATTCTTGTAAATAAGGTAAATTATAACATATATAAAACATTTTATAAGGTTTCATTCACATCTGCAATGTACCTATTATGAAGGAACCATTTACTTGATTTCAAATTTAGAAATAAAATATAATTAAAAATAGATTTCTCTACATATAATTTATTTTGATAGGAGATGTCTATCCCATAAGGAAAATACTTTATAATATTTGATTATTGGGTTTTATTTATGTTTTCAACATGATTTATCTTTATTGAATGAGAATATAACTACATTCTTCTTTAAATTTTCAATGGAATACAAATTCTTATTTATTTATTTATTTATTTATAAAAGGGGTTAATATTTTTGATCTGGAGCCATGAATCAATGAGGTCACAAACATGAGACCTTATCCCCAACATGAACACTTACAATAACATCCAAATGAGTTTTGAACCTTGGTGGTAAGAATAACAACAACACATTTAAATCATCACATTATGTCAATATCGACAATTGAATAAGAATACTTAATATAATATTCAAATTTAAATTAATTAGAGATGAGACAAAAATATATTTGATGAGACAAAAGTATATTTTTTATTAGAGGGGTAAATGCTTTTGACTTGGAGCTATGAACTGGTGAGGTCACAACTAAGGGACCTCATCCCCAACATAAATACTCAACAATTACACCCTAATAGGATTTAAACCTTGATGACATGAACAACATCACAACAACTTAACCATCACACCATGCCACTATTGACATGAGACAAAAATATATAAATGATTAAAAATGATAGATTTTTTTTATTAAATAAATTATATTGTTAATATATGTTCAATTTTTTCTATTTATTGTGATTGACAAATAAAATAAAAAATTTAGTAATAGATCTATACTATGAAATTTAATGTGTAATATAAAGAGATTAAATTTATATTAGATTAGAACATGCTCATGGTCTGCTTGAGCAAGATTTTTGTTTTACATTATTATAATGTACTTGCACTACAAATTTGTCTCTTATTGGAGAAACCTACACTCCTATATTCACTATCTATTTTTGAAAGGCTTTGTGTTGAACATAAAGTTGGACATGTTTTAAAACAACAAAAAGGTTTTTGACTTCTATAATCAGAGACAATCCCCTTTACTAATAATACAAAATAATAAAAAACCAACTAAATGATGTAATTCCTACAATGTAAGTGTTGATGTCATAAATTAATTATTGTAATGTTAATTTAAATGTTTTATGTTATGAGAGACCTAAATACTTTCTAATATGATTTTTTGATGATAAATTTTAATCTAAGAATCTATATAAACATAAAATCCTAGATATTCAACTTAAGGTATTTTAGCATAAGTGTTGATGAGGTAACGTTAAATTCCTAAAAGCATGATTTAGAACCTAGGAATTTTAGATTTAAAAAATATATAATAGATAACAATGACATACAAAGGACCCTAATAGTCTCATGGAATGCCATAAGGAATGAGTAGTTTGGACCATTAAGAATTGAAGTAGTTGGTTTATTAAAATATTCATACCTAGGATTGGTTTGTACATCAAAAATAAATAAACTAAACATTGTAATAATATTAAAAGTAAATTTAAAATGGAGTAAAATGGAATGTTATATTATGTTATCTTCTAAAGTCATCAATAAAATCATAACACTAATTTTTTTTACTATGTTATCTTCTAAAGTCATCAATAAAATCATAACACTAATTTTTTTTACTATGAAGTAATTCTTATCATAGATTTTATTTGACTAGGGAACTCGTCTATGATGTGAAGGCTAATATTTTATTAGATTTTTGTATACATAATAAATTTAATTATTCAAATTAGGAGCGTGCTATTAAATTTTAACTATAAAATATAAAATTGTCATTTTATCATATTTTTAAAAACTTTAATATTGTTGTAATGATGATGTAACAGTGAAAAATTAATATTAAATTATCAAAGGCTCTACTTGGGGAGGTTATTTTGTAGGTGAATTACCAACCTTGGTCTCAGTCTATCAATTATGAGGGTATTCCCTTTTGATGTAGACATTGCTTTGACACTAGGAATTTAACTTTAGACTATCCTTGTGCTATCCATAAGTCCTTATCTTCTACTTAGTACCTTGAGGGATTAGTTTCTAACTTAGGAGAGTCATCATATTCCAAGACATAGTCTCACTCCTATTGTTGACCCTTCCAAGCTTGGTGAGGCTCATATAGATCCATTTGATCCTATTGATAACTCTCCTATAGCTCCTAATCTAGGTGATCAAATATTGATACAAGAGCATATGAGTCAATAGGTAATACCACATCATCAAAAAAATGTTGGTTTGTATTCGTTGGGACACAAATATTTAGTTGCCCCTTTTTTCTTGAGTCCCTTTGATTTCTTGCACCTTAGCCATTTACCTAAGTTTATACTACTTTGAGAAATCAATCATGCATGGTATTTTGTCAAAATTTATTAGCATATTTCATTAGAGCATGAAAAATTAAGCCTAGTTGGCTTTTGATTTTTTTGAAATTTGTTAAGGAGTAGAAATTATGCCCATGCGGGTTTTGTCCCTTCATCCAGTTCAAGTCCAAGTCCCCACAAGTGTTTGGTTTGCATGTTTTTCACTATTTGTAGAAAAGGTTCATCCATTTGGTCTTGTGAACATTTCTAAGTGAGCTCATTTTTACATGTTGACCATTCTTTCACATTTTCCACTTTCTCAACACTTTCTCACAAAAACATTTTAAAATCAACTAAGTAAGGTTTTGTAGGCAAAAGAAGCTCATCTTCTCGCCTATTGACATCATCATCTCTTCTATGAGAATTTTTGAGTAAACTCTTTTCAAGTGCACTTTCAAATTCACTTTATTTCCTTTGCAATATTTCTTTCACCTTTCTACATTATTTCATTCAATTCATATGACCTTTTTTGCAAAACCCGATCCACTTCATTTCCCTACATCCATGCATAGATGATGTCATGATGATGTCATCCCCTCTCACTTACATCATTTTGATATGAATAGCGAGAGTTCCTATATGATCAAACATGTTGTTGAGTGTAGGTGCATTTGATCTTTTTGAACATTCCACTTGGAGGCCAATTTTTTGCAACAACCCAATGGAGCCTTCTAACCCATGTGAAGCTAATAAAAATTGCTAAGGAATGAGAATAGTTTATGGGTGTTCTGAGGTGAACTGGATATATCTCCCGAACGTTAATGTTCACTTGCTCATGAAATCTTTGCTCAGTCTTGATGGAGGTCATTTTTCTATGAGAGGGTTGTTTTGATTGTTTGGAGGTCATTTGGGCCAAGTTGTACGGAAAGTGGTTCCATCTAAGCTTTTCCACTTGGGGCTCAAATTTTTTGCAATTAATGATTTGGTGGTGCAAAAGGTTGTGTGACTCATTTTTCAACCTCCTCCACCTACCAGTATTTATGGCACCATATCTCCATCTACTTAAATTAATTGCAACGAACACATTTTTATTTGCAACATCCATTTTGGGCATGATTTATCCTCTATCATCCATTTTGAACTACTATAGTGTGAAATGATTAGGGTTGGCCACTTGGGTGTATCTGTTTCCTATTTTGGTCATGTTTGGGAGGATGGTAGTTTTTTTTTATGTTATCTAGATGCCAAGGAAGTTGTAGGGAATCCATTAATGCCATAGTCCACTGTATTGAGAGATTACAAACCTAGAATAGAAGAATCATAATATTGTAATGAGATTTTTTTGTTGAATGTCTCCATGAAACTTTGTATGTATCTAGGAGATTTTCTTAGCCGTAGCTACATATTTTCCCTTGCCACATTTTTTGGTATGCTTGTAATATTGAGTTTGATGAATGTGATAGCATTCTGAAGACATTGCAAGGCTTGTAATAATATTTCTCAGTTTTATGTATGAATATATGTATTTGTGTCTAGATTACTAAGTATCTTCTATTACAAGTTTTTGTATTGATTGTTATATGTTAATACATAGTTCAATGTTCCTCTTTTCCTACTTGCTCTTGTCTTAATATTGTGACTATGTTAGTCAATAGATAAGTACCAATTTGGAACCATACACCAATGCCAGATCTATTAAATGAAACTTGAACCAATAGTATTGGAGTAGGAGTATTATTTTCTTGTATTCATGACCTTGTATTATAGCTAGGTATTTATCTTCAAGAGAGCTATCCAAATGAAACTATATCATTTGGTTCATGATTTCATATGGTTATTAGCTATATAGGGGTTATATAGAGCCGGTTATTCTTAGTCTAGTGATAGTCTTTGGGGCTATCATTATATTGGGTTTGATTTTCCTTGTCTCTTTATTAATCATTTTATGTGATTTCAATAGCTATTAAGGTATGGGTTTGTGCACAAATTTGTGACACAAAAAATATACCAAATTGAAAAAAAAATGCCAAAAAAGACCATTTTGTGCACGCCAAATTTGGCGAGCGCCAAATGGTCAAGCCATTTGGCGAGCGCCAAATGGTCAAGCCATTTGGTGCACGCCAAATGGCTTGACCATTTTGCTTGCACCAAATGAAAAAGTTAATAAAAACAAAAAACAACCTTCAATCGTTATTTTCTACTCAACCCACAACTTGGTTTGGGGTTTTTCATCTCTGCAACTCGTGCTTGCCAAATCTCTTCCATTTTTTGCACTCTTAGCTTACAATTCTTCACAAGGATGTCGCCAAGATGTTAAAGAGGTCGAAGATTACGAAGAGGTATGGGTAAAAACACAAAGCTGTGTCACACTTTCAACCAACTTATTAGCACAAGTGAATTTAATTATTTCTAACTAAAAATATATTTTGGTCAAACATGTGATCTTTTAAGATTCATTCTAGCTAAATTAGACATATCCATAACTTTTCCAACTAAAATTGTTGGCTAAATGCATATGTATTACCACTTTGAGGCCAATTTACCAAAAAAATAGATTTATTTGAAGAAAATGATGTTTCAACAATTTCTACTCATGTAAATAACATTTTTTTTAAAATATAAAAATACCCTTTTGTAGATCCATAAGTCTAGTTTTCACACACACACACACACACACACACACACACACACACACACACACATATTAATAATTAAATTATTATTTATATTTTCCTTTTTATTTTTACTAAAAGTAGGTTATTAACACAAAATATTAGGTTGATTACCATGTCAAGGAAAAATAGTAAAACTTATTTAAATTTTTTGAAAAAAATATGATGCACTAGATAAAATAATCTATATCAAGAGGGTGTAATTTTCTTTCCATTTTAGATAAATAGATAATATGAAAGTTGATTTCGAATGGAAATAATTATGTTTTAATACATGCAAATTTTAATATTTATTTAAAAATATATTTATCAAAATTGGAAAAAAATATATCCATGCACTAAAGTTTCAAGTTATAAATACATACAAAAAAATTGAATGAGAAAAAATAAAAATTAATATAAAAAGGTTGATGTCTCATGTAGCTTCATTTTTCAGCAACTAAATTATAATGTCAATCTATAAAAAACTATATTCAAATAATTTTAATTTTATTTTTTTTAAATACAATCATTAAATATAATAAAAAAGAAATATTTTATTAGTTTACATCATTTCAAAATTTGAAACATATATGTCACTTTTTAGTGATTCAAGCTTAAAAGTTGGATCAGTGTAGGTTGTTTCCTTTAAAAAGTGTGATACAACTTTGTACTTTTACCCTATGTATTTCTATTGTTTTTATTTCAAATCTAAATTAGAATGTAGATTGAAATAGGTTTTTTTAATAAAAAATTGTTCTAATTCCCAGGGAATGAATCTCCACCTTCAAACATTGAGAATTCATAATCACCCCCTCACGAAGAGCCTCTTGAACAAGAACAACCTCAAACCCCTCCGTCGATTTGTAGGAATCGTCAAGGAACACAAGAAAATATCCTAAATCAAATTGAAAACAATAAAAGAAACATTGAACAATTAATTGGGAGATTAACTGAGCATGCTGAAACTCACCCTTATAGGAGAGGGATTACCAAATCGTTGAAGTCAATTGTCTCACATGTAGGAGAAATGAGTGAGAAAATCAATTTTTGGTCAAATAAGAGGGATGAGTTAAGACAATTTTATGCTAGTGGTCTTTCATATGCAGATTTGAAAAAAATAAAAAATTAACAAAGACAACTTGTGTGCCCTATTTACAGACCCGAGAACCAACATACCTTTATCTCATGCATGCAGGAGGTTCCCCATCTATTAGTGCCACCATGAATTAATTAAAAACAAGTTTTGGGAGAGGTGGTGGATAGTATTTGGCCAACCTCCATGTAATAACCATGAGGCACCATAGTAATTTTTAAGGAAACTCTATTGTGAGTTTGTCCTCAATAAGATGCCAAATTATTTTGACATCTTAGACTTTTAGGGTAGAGGTGGGGGCTCCACACATGATAGACCAGGTACACGACATATCCACAGTTGGCACTGAGACCCATGACCAAACCCATGGTGGAGCATGTCATCGTTCCTTCCATTGTTAAGGATAGTGTCGAGGTGGATGCTGGAGTCGACAAGCTTGCTCACTCAGAACATTTTATAGTGTGTGAGGCCTCTAGTAGATCCTAATGTGGACGAGACTTGTAGGCCTCGAGTTCCACCCCACCATCAAGGTGATTTCGATGTTGTTTACACGTACAATTATTAGAGTGTTTGGTATGTAGCTACACAACTTGTATCAGCTGTAGTGGCAATGGTTATGACAGATGAATTGCTGAATAAAACATTTGGCATTAATACTTAGGTAAAATTCAATAAGTTCATTTAATTTTGTTTATTAAATTATATCTTGAAATTTAAGAATAACTAAATTAGTAGAATCAATATGATGAAATTTCAGGGTTGCAGTGTTCATGATACGTGCACCTTTCTTACAGACCCTTATCCGTTCTTGACATTGAGTCCACAGGTATGTAACTAGTATTGAAGAAATAATTATTGCATGTGAACAATTGAATGTTATTTGAATGTTTGTCTCATAACATGATTTGGATGTCAAATAGTTTCCTAGTGGACCTTCGAGCTCCACACCTCGCTATTCATGTCTACAAACAACTTTCACTTAGGCAACCTTTATTCATTAATGGTGTTGTAAAACAATGTTAGTTGGTTTTCATAATTCTATGTATATAAATTTAAAAAATTGATGAGAAACACAAACATTGGTTGGTCTTGTGAGATCCTAATTATATTTACCATTCAATTTCCATCTCATTCTTCCATTCCTGTCATCACACATATTTTAACCATTTTATACCACATATCCCAATCTTTAACACCTTATATATTATACCACCTTCCTCCATATTTCATCTTATACACATATCATTACAAGAAACCTTTCCTTCTGCTCATTATTGACCAAATATCTTATACATTATTACTACACACTCAAGTTCCCACTTCATTTCCTATATTCAAACCTTAAACACCACCTAAGGGTATGTGCAGGATCATGATGGGCTAAAAAGTGGCGATATTATGGGTATTTGTAGGGTATGTGGCTGATGACTTTTTTTTAACCCAAAATTGATGAAATGAAAAGGGTTTTTAAAAGAGATTCTCAGCTTTCCACCAATATAAATTATGCTTTACTTTGAATTTAATAAATAATTGTGTTATTTTCTATTTAAATTCGACTAAAGTCTGATTGAAAAAATCTATAGCTTTCAACACATTTTTTGAATCCAAAACATCTCACATTCTGCTTTGCATACTATAAGAGACAAAAGAAAAAATGATTTCATTTGACCAAATTAAGTGTTGACATATGAGTTTTTATATTTTTAAAAGTTGTAATAAAAAGATCATAATTAATTGTTACTTGGAAACAAATTACACAAAAATATGCATCACATCCGAATGGGTCTCTTGTGTCTAAAATACAAAAAATATTATCATTTTATTGTGGTTTGAGTGGTCGGAGGTACCTTCTCCTTATTTTTCCCGAAATTTAAGTACTACTGGATTGAAATTTCAAATTTCACCAAATAGATTTTTTTTTTAAAATAAACCTAGTAGTTTATAAACTACATTCAATTTTCTACAGACTCTATTCTTACATATTTTTGAAATAATATAGATAACCTATTCAAATTTTTATGTCAAGTTGTCTAACTCTGATTTTTCTAAATTTTTTGCCACTTAAGGGCCTATTTTTTCCATGATGATCCTGCACATACCCCTAATTCACTTTATGGTCTAATACTCCCTCCTAATTACTTCCCATTAACCTCTTGTAGTTCACCTTAAATGTTTTATTATGCCATCCTAGCTCATCCAATTAATCTCTAATAGTTCCTTCTATGTTCCATAATCCCCTCTTGATCATGTCCCATTACCTTTTCCTAATTCACTTTATGTTCCTTTATTCCTTCCTAATCCAATCCCATTAACATTTAATAGTTCACCCTATTTTCCATGATCCCCTGCTAGCCCATCCCACTAATATCTACTAATCCATCCTATGTTTCATTATCCCCTTCTACTCCCATATCATTGTACCCTTTATTATTTCACCCTATGTTCCATCATCCCTTATGTTCCTTTATCCATTCTATGTTATACCATCTTTTTCCATGTTTCATCCTATAACTCTTCTCCATTATTACTACACATAGGTCAAGTTCCCAGTTCATGTACTATAGTCAAACCCTAGGCACCTCCTAATTCACCCTATGTTCCATTATTCCCTACTAATCCCATCCCATCAACCTCTAATAGTTCACCCTATATTTTGTTATCCCATCATAGCCCATCCCATTAATCTATACTAATCCATCCTATGTTCTATTAACCCCTTCTATTCACATCCCATTACCCTCTCTTATTTCACTGTATGTTCCATTATCCCCTCTTGGTCTTGTCTCATTATATTCCCCTAATTCACCCTATGTTCCTTTATTCCCTCCTAATCTCATCCCATTAACCTCTAATAGTTCATGCTATATTTTGTTATCCCATCCTAGCCCATCCCATTAATCTATTCTAGTCCATTCTATGTTCCATTAACCCCTTTTATTCCCATCTTGTTACCCTCTCTTATTTCATTGTATGTTCCATTATCCCCTCTTGGTATTGTCCCATTATCTTCCCCTAATTCACCTTATTTTCCTTTATTCCTTCCTAATCCCATCCCATTAACCTCTAATAGTTCACCCTATGTTCTACGATCCCCTCTTGGACCATCCCACTTATCTCTACTAGTACATTCTATGTTCCATTACACTTTGACTCCCATCCCATTGTACCCTCTATTATATCACCATGTATGTTCCATTATCCTCTCTTGGTCTTGTCTCTTTATCCCTTCTATGCTATACCACCTCCATCCAAATTTTATCCTATACACATACCATTACAAGAAATCTTTCCTTCCACTCATTATTGACCAACTCTCTTTTCCATTATTGTTGCACACCTCAACAACCAACTTCATGTGCTATAGTAAAACCCTAGACACATCCTAATTCATCCTATGTTCCATTATCCCTTTGAAAGCTGTTAGTAACATAGTAATCCTCACTTCATTCATGTGAACTTCATTGTGGCATTATCACTATGTTGACAACATGCCCTCATTAACATTACTTCATCAACATATGCAATTTGAATCTCAGTGAGCACTGAACTTTGGCATTTGCAAGAGTTTGGACTATCCTAGTGGACTTAGTACTTTCACCATTTTGTGATCTATAAGCACTATACTATAGTCTCAACTGATGCCAACCATTTACTCTTTCATGCAAGGCCACTACCACCAATAGGGATTGTACTATTGCATATACTTCCATCACTTCCCAAATTTTTCTTAACATTAAATGTTTCAAGTTCTTTCAACTGTCATTGACCTTTACCTTGTATTGATTTTTGTTATCACTATCACCATTCTTGACTAGCTTCCTTCAAAAGTTTGGGTAGTGTTCCTTTTATACAATCAAGCATCATGGACTTTCAATGCCTTTTTGTACTATCATATTTTGAAAAAAGGTGATTGTCTTTAGTGATTTTTCTTTTGTCTTGAAGAGACTTCATCTCTTGGTGACTTGACTCAAAAAATATTTTTCCCTTTCTCCTAGGTGAAGAATGTTGTCTCAAATCACAATCTAAAACCTTCAATGTGCCTTTTATGGTGCACTCTAAATTTCCATTGTATGGTGATTCGTGAAGATTGTTTTCTTCTTGTTTGCATCCCTTGTATCTCCTATTAGCACTTAACATTTCTCACTATTTCTTCAAAAATTACTCCTTCTGACACATGAATTTTGTTCCTTCATGGTGGATTAAAGGTCGTCCTCTTGATTTTGGGGTATTGTAACTGTTTGTCCTCTTCATATAATGAACTTGTTGCTCTTTAGTTATATGGTGGAGTATCCATTAGTTCATAACTATTGCCCTCATGATTTGTGATTTTTCTGCCCTTTTTCTATGAAGTTGCACTCATGATGCATGAATTTTCTGTATTTTTATCTATGAAGTTGCTGCACTTTCACATTTTTTAATTTATGCTCATTTATGACAGTCATATTGCTGCTCTTTTCATCTTCATTTGTTGCTCTTATGATAGTTATATTGCTGCTATTTTCATCTTGGTATGAAGACAGTGATTGCCTCCCTCTATGCACATGCTGTTATCTTTTGTGGCATAAAGAACTATTATTGAAGGTTTGAAATTTCCCTTTTTAGTTCATGAAATTATTGTGCTAGGGCTTATCAAAATGTTTCCTTTTAATGTACTGTCCTCTCTTTTTTTCATTTTCATTTATCATGCAATGCCTTTTTAACCTTGTGTGATGTTCTTAAGACTACCATACTTTATGGGATCTGTCAAGACTTGATTGTTGTCCTTTCCCATTTATGTCTGATGGTTACTAATATGCCCCTTTGCAAATTGAATGCCCTTTATGAGAGATTGATGTTCTTGTATCAATGACTACTGTGCTTCAAAGAGAAATATACCACTTGGTTTCTCATAAAACCAATTTATAAGAATCATTTGAATTCAAACTAAATTTATCTCCATTTCTTGCATTTACAACATGGCCACTGTGTGTTCTTATACTGCCTCCATATGCATAAAGGGACTACTTTCTTGTTTATATGACCGTCAGATTTGTTGTTTCATTTTCAGATGTTGACATCAGACAACCCTAGTGATGTTGGTAGCAAGATGGACCATGGAGTTGCTACAACAATAGCTAGTTCTGATCCTTTGAGAGAGGTATGCAACAAATTAGTCAATTTGACATTATATTTTCTCTTTTATGGTCTATTATTGAAAATTTTCATGATACTTGTATGTAGTTTAATTTCTATCTAGATGGTTTCTACAAGTGGTTGTTACTCTAGATTGTGGACGTGGTAATGTTGTAAATGTGCATGATGACTATTTGTATGTGGTAAGTGATTATTTTGTTATATGTCATTCCATAATTCAATTTCTATGTATTAACATCTATACTTTTATTGTATCAATTGCAGCTCTAGAGGAGTGAAGAGAGGAGGACTAGTGAGTGTGTTCAAAAGACAAAAGAACCAACATGCACTCCATCTAGCTAACTGTCAAAGGCAGCACAAGATCTTTTTCCTTCCCCTAGAGGGAAATGTATTAGGGTCGTTTGTTGTATTCCTACACATGGAATTTTGGAACATATGTTTTGTACTATTGATAAATAAGTTAAAAACCTCCTCCCGTTTTCTATGCGTGAAATAACATGACAAATCATTGGGAAACATGGTCCTATAATTACCGACACATCATGTTTTATAACTCTAAAGCATGAAGAACCATACTTCATGAATATTGAATATTTGGATTCAATGTTTCACTAGTAGGCTGAGTTTTGCAACTCAGTAAGGGTGCACTATTTGGTGACAACAACTACAGTTTGGACTCTTAAGGGATTGAGCCAGTTGAACATAGCTCAGAGTGATTCGACGTGTTTGGGTATGATAGAGGACCATTCCTAGCATAAGCATACCCATTCGTATGTGTTGGAACAAGCTGTTTAGTCACATGAGTTACAGAATGAAAGTTGTAGCACTTTGCAACTTTACACTACTTGCATTTGACAACTTTTTCCTCAACTAAAAAGTCGTCACCATGGGAAAACATCTCTAAGATAGCAAAAATAGAGATAGGTTATTGTAGAGGGGCCCAACACAATCCCATAGCCTCAGACAAGAAGTTTCTAAGTTTCACGGTATCTGAGTAATAGCACGTCAAAGATTGTAGCTATTTTGCACTTTGGATTCTTAAAGGATTGAGTCGATTGAACATAGCTCAGAGTGATCCTACATGTTTAGGTGTGAAAGAGGACC
>VDFB02047397.1:12681745-12815820 GCA_007258455.2 Sequoia sempervirens | reverse complement strand
GTAAGCCTACTAAAGTAAAACATTAATGACAACACCAAATTGTGTTGACATCAACACCAACAACTCCAGACACAACATCAATACTAGCAACATACCAACACACCTACTTCCTCAAGAGTTGACAACAATGTAACAACACTCTTTTGACATCAATGACAACACAAGTTTTCAAGATTCCTCAAAGTGACCAAGGATCATGGCATGGTCAAATGGTCGCTTCCTCCGAGTGGGAGGTTGAAATTGAATTTTGATGGGGTTTTGAGGGAAAATCCTGGGGCCTTGAGGGCTTGTTATATAATCATAGATGATAAGGGAAATCTTGTATGTGTTGCATCTGTCAAACTTCCAGACGACACAGATAAGAGTATGCAACACTTTATAAAGGAATGCAATATTGCAGTAGTGACAAAACACATCATATAGACGTTAAGGGAGGCTTGACTATTGTGATTAGGGAAAATAGTTCTCAAAGTGCTCCTAGCCGGAAATCGAAGATGCAGATAGAGAAAATTTGTTCTCTTTTGAAGGAAATTGACAACTACACATTGACACATGTGTATGGTGAAGAAAATTCTGTTGCAGACTTCCTCTCTAACAGGGGAATTGATCAAAGCAAAAACGTCATGGTATCGAATCCGAGCAGGGAATGGGATGGATTGCAATCAATCATAAAAAAAAGAAGCAACAAAGGCTTGTAATTAGAGTTGTGGTGGGCTATCTAAGGATAGTCTTTCCTGGCTATATCTGTATAAACGTCCGCTACAGATCCACATTGGGATTCGTTTCAAGCTTTTACAAGAATGGTTGAATCACTTTTTTAATGACGTGAAGATTTACCCGATTTATGAAAGATATAGGCATGGGTTGGCAAGAATTGGATAGATAATTAGCATTGGGAAAGCTCTAATATCGGTTCAAAATCCAGCAATAGTAGAAAGGACTACAATATCACATTTAGCTTTCCATGTTGGTTTGCCTTTATAAATTATGAAAACATTGCGACATGGCATTTAAATGATTTCCTTCCAATGGTGGATTTCCTTAAGGTTCGTGGTTGCAAGTGTAAATGCAACCGATCCAATCTGTCTGTGCAAGTTCAAGAGGTTTTTGTTATTTTAAAATGTTACTGAATCTACAATTAGAGCCATCATCGGGGAAAAACATTTGGCGCATGCGCACATTCACAATGTTGAAATCATGGAAATTTTTTTGTACAACCTTGTGTGCACTTTGGGTAACTTCGACTAGGGATGCATGCGATCAACAAATACATTCTCCCCAAATTCAGAGACACTACGACTCAAGCATATTATCAAATCTCAGTCATGACCCGAAGGAGGGCCTGGTGGGGGATGCCATATGCATTCATGTGGCCAGGAAGAATGAATATATGAAGCAGGCCATCACCCTCATGAGAGAAGGATTAGAAAGGAATAATATGCATGCATATGCTTATTTTTTCACCAACTTAGATTGAGAGGTTACAAGAGATATTTGAAGCTATTTGTCTCATGATCTTCACCTTAGGCCAAGTCATTTTCTAAATTTGTTTTATGTTATTAATGAATGGGAACCATGGGCCCTACGGTGGTAGTCTTCCAAAAAACAAAAAACCTTCATTATTGCATTTATTTTCTTAAAATAACTATTACAATTAATAGTAGGAATGAGTTTTCCACAGTCCATACAAATTAGATGCAATGTTTCTGGATTCAACTGTGTATTTATTTGGATCCAAAAACATTGCATCTATTACAATTAATCTAATTTATTTAGTCTGAAGTAACATTGATTAAATAGAGTAATGTAAACTTAATAATTAACTGCATATTTACTTAAATAACCTAAATTAATGCCTAACAAAAGTTTATTTCCATTTACAAATGTGTACATATTATTTTACAAGATGCTTGAAACTAAAAGGAGGACACAAAAAACATGTAAAATGGGTAGTAGAAATTTCACTTTATAAATATCATTAAATACAAAGAAATTAAAAGTAACGAAACATTCTCATGTGTATTTGAGATTAAAATGAAATTTGTGTTATATCATTTCCTTTAGACACCAATATTTTTAGACATATAATATCTGGGAAATCCCTATAGTTATGCAAGTTTCCTATAGAGGAGAAAAATAAAAAGCTTAAATATTAGTCAACGAAGAAATTGGAGCAATCATTGGATAGAACAGGCTGTGTAGATGCAAGCATTTCCTTATGTTTCACTATAACAATGATCTTCACCATGCTGAAGAGCTTCTTTTGAATTCTAGATGAACTCAATAAACTGTGAAGAATTTGGTTAGTAGATAGCCGATTTGATGAAGGGGAAGCAAAACCTTATCCATGCAATGCCAATGAGTTTTTTAGGGCAAGTAAATATGAACAATGCCATCTTTTCATAAAAGTATTTCAAGTTTTGATCTGTTATCTCGCTCCATCTGCATTACAAAACGCCAGGACATGAGCAAACATTATATTGAAATAGAAATGTGTGGGCAAAAGTACTTAGTCTCTTATTGCTATTTTTTAATGGATTGGGTGAGAGAGATTAAAAAGTGAATTCAAACTTAACCATAGTAGTGACTGTGATTGTGAAGATCTAGAGGAGTGCAATGGAAAACAAAAGGAAAATGGAAGGTTTAAAGGGTCCCACATAAGCCACCTAAGTGGTCAGTGTTTAGAGTGTGTTGGTTAAGCCCGACCAAATTTATCTATGAATGCTATTAATGCCATCTCGACCTTCAACAAAGCCCCCCACAATGGTTTGGTTTGTGATGCGATCAACAATGAAATCACTCAGGGTTGAAAGTTCCTGAAATAGGAAATCAAATTGTATAAGGAGGGGATCAAATGCAACAACATGGAAGTTTTTACCTTTTACATTGGCCACCACCCCAACCTTTTGGTTTTGGAATAGCTAGAAAGGATGATTGATAGAAATGAACTTCAATTATGACAAAATTTTGATTTGTGAACATTATGTGAATGGAATTACAACATTCCTATGAATTAATGTAGCTTCATTGGTTATTCTAGTAATATATGAGAACATAAGGATTTTAAAGTAATATCTTTGTTGAAACATGCATTCGTAGAGGTGAGATAAATCTTATTAGCATGCACTTAGGGTGTTAAATATTTTGAAATATACTCAAGCTATATCCTTACCAAGACAATTATAATATAGCCTGGAATATGCTTGGGAAATTGAAATTTTAGCATCTTATTCATAAGTGGAATATAATTTTTTTCATAAGTGTAGTTCTTCATGGAACCGAGTTAAGAGTTCCCTTGCTTAGTAGGACTATGGAAAAAACCATAATGTTTCTTTTTTTTTATCGTAGAATATCATTACAACACTAAGGAAAAGATCTTTTATAATATTGATAGTTATGTTGAACTCAAGATTACTAGTATGTAGAGTGTGACACTATATTAGACTAGTATAGGAGTTGTTTATGTTTATTTGAATTGGAAAGTCTATCACTTAAGTTGTATCTTGTTCCCTTACTGCTAGTAAATATATCCTAATTGTGATATTTATTCTATTGGGTTATTCTCCTATATAAATGTATAATGGGTTTTTCATTAGTATTATATAGTGATTCAAGATAACAAGAACCAATATACTTGTGATATTTAAGATTACCAAATCATGTTGTATATTACCAAATTCTAAACATATATAAAACCTTATGTTACACATTTTATGGTGTTATCATTAGGGTACCAAATGTTGCATGATATCCTTGATAGGTAATTGTAAGGGTTTTGGGATGCTCATATTGATTTAGGATTAATATTAGTGGGAGGTTAAAGTTGAGATCTGAGTAAGTCCTTGTTGTAAGCTCCTCAATACCGGTTTGCTATATTGTGAGCTTAGTTAGGTTTTCTTACTTGCTTTTAAGTATTAATTAAAAAAAATCATTGCAAGAATCCTAGGACTACATGCAACTTGGATCTCATTTGGAAGTAAGTATATAGGTAGTCCTTGGGCAAAAGATGACCTTGTGAACTCAAGTCCTTAGGGGAGAATTTTGGGGATAATTCCAAGGTTTTTGGTTGTTTCTAAACTTGATTAGTCTTCCTTCATTAGTGTGCTTCAATCTAAGGCTAAAATTCACATATGATGGCTATGAATGAGTTAAAGAAACCTAATAACTTGTATCTAATAAATAATATGCTTTCTAATAATAAGTTGAATGAAAGAGTGGATTTGATAACTTTACAATTATTACTTTATAAGTCAATATTTATTTTACATATTGAGTAGAGGCCAACTCATGTGGGTTCATTGTGATTTTATACTGTTTGTAAAGTTCAACTATAGACCTATATGATTGTGTATAGGCTCATGAATCACTTGATTGCAATACATATCTAGATCCACTGGATAGAACATGTGAACCCTTGTGATGTGTAGACTAGGTGTACATGGCTATAAAATCACCACATGTCAGAATTGAGTCTAATATTGGAGCAATAGTAGGTTGTCATTAGACTATGCCAATGACGAACGCCTGGAGCTAGTGTTGTATCTTATGGACGAGTAACATTCACATGTATCATGGAGGTGAAATATTGTTAAGGGCTATCCTAGATGTGATACTAGAGCGATTGAGTTGGTTGTTACCTCTATCACATGCAGTAACAAAATTGAAGCTAACCATTGTATTAGGAGGGTTAGTAGGCAATCGCCTATAACACAAAGGTGATTGATGCCAAGTGCTACCTATGTTGTGAAGGGATTAGTAGACGATATCCCAAGGCCACTGGATGGTATATGCCAGATGCTAATACTTCCTAGGTGGATAGAATTGTTGACGATGGCCTAGGGGTGGTTGGAATCCATAAATGTGATGCTTTAATGGGTTGTGGGAGTCTTGGTAATGACATTATATGATGTGTTTATTACACTCTCCTATTTTAGTGATGATCGCAAGTAGTATGGGATACTTTTGGTAATCACGAATATTGTAGAAGAGCAAGGAGAATGATGGGACCCACAATGTAGTATAAGATGCACCGACATGCTTTTTCTAGTTGTGATGCACTAAAAGGGTAGGTGTTAGTCACTCATTGTGTATGTGTTAGTCACTCACTATGTATATGTTAGTTACTAACTATATACTTTTGTAAATGACCTCAAGTATTGTGCATATTATTATATTGATTCCCTTACCAATGATGATCTCAAGTAGTATGGGATACTTGATTATATCATTATAGATGACAGTGGATTGGGAAAAGGATAGAACCCACAATGCACTATAGGATGCATCAACATTCCTTTTTTAAACGAGATCTACTTGTGGGTTTATGTGATTGTGAACTAGGTAGTGGGATGCTATATGCAACAGGTTGCATCCATTTCCACTATATCAATCGATCTTTGTGTAAACATGTGGTGTATGTGTGGATGATTCAAAATGGATATATGTGATGTATGTTTAAGCTAGTCACTAATGTACTTGTGATGTGTGTATGAGCTAGTCACTATGGTACTTGTGATGTGTATGAGTCGGTCACTGTTGCACCTATGATGTGTGTATGAGCTAGTCATTGTTCTATTTGTGATGAATATGAGCTAGTAACCCTATGTATGAGTGACCTATGTTTGAACCTATCATTGTGTGTGAAATTGAGATTTTGGAATGATATTTGACCCTTTATGATTTTGTGTGTGTTTGTACATTAATAATTGGTATGGAATCAACACTTGACCAAAACATGTTGCGATCAATCTAATGTAACTAGACTAATTTAAAATCATAAGCTTAATTAATAGTCATGATTTAAAAGAGATCAAAGATCTCATGTACAAGAGGAGAGAATTAATTCTCTCTATCATTGGTGTATGAACTATGATGCCTTTGATTCCCAAAGGGGATACGTAGGCAAGGTCACCATGAATGAACTCTCGAGGTTTAGGTTTGGGTATAGGGATGACCCTAACATTGGGAGCTTACCACTTTCAAGTATAATCATATAAATGGTGATGTGGACTTGTCATCATGATTGTGGTTGGAAATTTTTTCAAGTTGACACTTCTAAGTTAGATGGAAGATTCTTGGTCATCTAAGTTAGAACTCTAAGTGAAAAAAAATATTAGTAGTAGTTGAGAGGAAATTTTTGTAGGATCTAGCTTTGCAAAGCACTCTTTAGGTTGCTTGACGATGAAACAAACATTTGAATTGTTGTGTTGAATAGTTAGACTAGAATCGAAATCAATATGGGTTTAACATAAGAAATCACATAACATACACTTGATATGATTTATATGGTGGTCCCAATGGAATGCATTCAGTCAACAAAAAATGTTACACTACCTAAATAATGCAGAAAGAAATTTCAAAGAAAATATTAAAATATGATAATTTCAGTAGGTTTTATTAGTTCTTACATGACAATGAATAATGGTAGAATTTGAATATTCTAGCTATGTGATTTAAAATTTAATGGCTTTAACTTAATTTTAAAATATGATCAAGATTATAGGCTTGTGACTGAGCATTAAGATTTCGATGTGATTTTTACTTTTAGATGATTCACGATTCAATTCATTAGTTCCAAACTATGGCACCTTTGCCATATTTCCTATGCAAAGTAGGCTAAGAAAATGATGTTTTTCACGTCTTTACATTGTGGCAGTAGTTGTTCTCAATAGTGAGAACAATCAAGATAAAATTGTGCAATAAATAACTTCTAGGAACATTAAAGAGGAGTTTAGGCAAGGAAATTAGGTTCTATGCTTATCAATATTTTTATTTACATTCAAGTAAAAAGTATAAAATATATTATTATTTTAAATTTTGGTTGGAACTATATAATTGAATAGAAATACAAATAGTAGAGATATTTTCTTAATCTGAATTCTGGATGTAACAAGAAATGAAAGTCTATTGTCAAAAAAATTCCCACTACCAAAGCATTTTTTCAATAGATGTATGGTGAATAATGTAGAAACTCAAATCTTAACTAGCTCATGATGTGCCATAAAATTAGTGACAATCTGGCCTAAAAATTCAAGATTCCAATGATCAAATGAATAACCTTGGACTAATACAATCATGAATTCAGAAATGGAACACTTTTGTAGGCAACATAAAAACAACCTTAACAATATAACAATATCAATAGGTAGATGAGATCCATAATATCAACATCTTGAAGCCTACCAAAGATCAAATTCTTTATCTTCGGAGGAAAGTGGTATAATTAACTTTATAGCAACATAAGACAATCCACATATTCCTTCATCCTTAGAAAATTAATTAAGAAATACAATCATAATGGTATGGTCTTCATTCACAAAAGTAAAATTGAAAGAAGAAACAAAAACTTAGTACACTAAGTTTAAATCATTGTTCAATAAAAAAAGAGATGAATTTTTCAATAACCAACCAACAAAGCTTATCCAAAAAAAGTGCACCCAAGATAGTACTTTGCAATTATTATTGCATCCAACATAAAGGAAGTTTGCCTAATTAAACTAGCACTTTGCACCCACACCTATAAAATACATGTTAGTTAATATGCTAAAAAGTAAAATTTCCGGTTTGTACATAGAAGAAAAGAGTGGACAAGAGGGCAAAAACTTAAGATCAAATTTGCACAAAATTAGGTCACTTGTCAAAATATATTAAAATGTACATGTATCAAAACATTCCCTTAAAATAAACACTAAACTAAATAAAAATAACATGTATATACAAATTTCACCATTATAATTATATTAATAATATATGAATTTTTAAAATTGTTACTTTTTAGATTTTCCTTAACCTACATTAATTCGATACCCCTAACTCTTTAATTTCCAATTAGAATTTGACAAATCCTAAACATATATTTGTTTGTTCTCCTTGAACAATTGTAATTACAAATAAAATTTATTTAAAAAAATAAAAAAATCACAATTTAATGGTGTGTTTAGATGGATTAACCATTATAAAATATATAGTATTTATACTTTAAAATTTCATACATCCTTAAAAGTTGATAGACTGTCTTTCAATAGAAATTGGAGGTTTTGGTAATTGGATATGGTTCCAACTAATTGCCTATTGAAGAAAAAATTCTAAAGAGCATATATGTTTCTAATGTCAATTGACAAAATCTTCAAAATATAAAATTTCAAAAGAGCATATAGCAAAGTGAGACAATTTATTCTTGTCCATGATAAAAAAATCTTTAAATGACAAAGGGTGAACTAATGGGGCCTAAGTTGAAGAATTTGAAGCAAATGCATCATATTTTTAAAAATAGTGAGAGCTTTTGTGGTTGGAAATGTTGCCATAGAAAACTAAGAAAATTGACAAAATTGAAGTGAATGCCCCATAGTTTTACGAATAGTGGAATTTTTTGTGTTTGGAGATGTTGCTATAACAAGAGAGGAAAATTGGTTCAAACCATAGATAATTCCATTTGAAAGCTAATATCATTATAAAATGTATTTAATAGCTCTATCAATATGCTTCATCTCATCTTCCTTTTTCACTAGAGAAACCTAAGAACCAAACCCAATTTGCATTTGGGTAGTTATAGTTTCGAATAAAAAACATCTCATAATCGAATCCTCCCACTTGGTTTTTAGAAAGTTCGTATTCATTAGATATGAATACACTATCATAAAGTTGTATATACATATTGAATCTTTGTTGAACTAAAATCCATATTAAAAGTTACTAAATGTCCTAGGAAGAAACAAACCATCTCAACAACTTAGAGCTCATTGATGTACTATAAACTAAATCTCCTTCAAGCATGCCATTAGAATTATTTTAATTTTGGTAAAGTAGTGAAAGCAATAAAAGTTAAATTAATTAGTAAACACTTACAAATGCTTCAAATCAAGATTAACAACTTGAATCATTTTCCAAATTTCAAGAGTAATCTATTATGGTTCCTCTTTTTCTTATACAATAAACACATTATTTTTCTTATATGTGCCCACAATTATTGATTTTCAAAGATAGGATGAATCTTTGAATTGAGTTACAAATGTATCAAGTACAAGACTTGAAAAAATATAGAATAAAGTAATTAAATTCCAGGAAAAATTCTACCCAACCTACATATCAAAATTTGTTGAAAAAAGTGAGTTAAGCATTGTGGTCCCATGACAAGTACATGCAACAATTTTATGTGCAACTCAATAGCTACTCTTGTATTTTGCAAACAAAATAAACAAATTAACTTATTTGAAGTTGCTGCAAACTTCAGTTACCCATTGCTAGCTAGCACTAAAATTACTCTTCCAAAGCAATCATTGCTCTATTTTTATTATTTTAAATTCCATTATTTGTAGTTTTCAAATGCAACAAAGTGCATATAAATGTATTTAAGATATCTATACTAAAAATATATTATTTAAATTCTTTCCTCAAAGTAAGCAAATTAAATTATGGGCGAGTTGTATCAAAAGATTTTTATGCAATCAATTTATTTGAGTAGAGTAAGGAGAACACAAAGACTAGAGAGTGACTATGGACCCTTATTTACTAAATTAAACACGCCATTTTAAATTATTTTTATTTAGTAAATATTTATTGTTGTAAATAAGGTGACTTTATTTTTCACTCTTATTCACTTGGTAGTTTGTCATATAGAGCATAACTTTGGTTTTGTGAGTGGGAAGGCACTATGCTGAATTCAAATCTTCATGTCATCTATAGGTAGTTTGCAACTCCCAACACAATTTCTAAAGAAAAATAAATAAATAATTGTTTTGAATATTTAATGGTATTGTGCTAGTATTGGCACACAAGCCAAGGTGCTTTGAGAGTTTTTTTTGCATAATCTTAATTTTAAATCATGTACTTTGGAATAAAGTAAGATCACAAAAGGGTTTTCTCTAGAGTAATCATAACATGTTTTGATAATTGCATTGAGATAACTACTACTACAACTCGATTGATGACCATGCACTTTGCAAAGTAATATGAGATTTGTTAAGAGAGAGAGACAAACAAGATCTTGTAAAGCTCTAATGTTTGACATAGCTTGGACTTGAGGGTTAGGAGATTTTGTTATATATACAAGCAAATTTGGTAAACTCATTGTATTGTAAAAATACCACCTACTTGATCATTATATTGTGGTTTATCGTAATTTTTAAAATGTAAATCTAGGAGCCATCTCACAACCAACACTCTCTAGCTTACACTCTATGATGGCTACCAAAGGTTGGCCAATAGAACAACCTCTTGCCCACCGCTAGGGCTCTATGGTTTGCAATCTACATTAGTTAGCAATGGTATTTCACAACCATTGAAAACAAAACTTCTACCCAAGTTATTATATTGCCTTCCTGAGTTCTCCAAGTACAATGATTTAATGATTCTCATTAGACTTGGCAAAATTTCACACCTAAAGAACAATTAGACAAGCACACCAAACTAGAATGGAATCACTTGTTAAAAGTATGATTCTTTTCTAGGTTTATGAGATAAAATGACAAATGCTTTGAAATTTGAGGATAATTCATCATATCTAGAGATATATAGGGAGTGGGTAAGCTAATTTACCTAGTTCTTGGAGGGTTACTCCAAATTGTTTTTCTAAAATGCAAATAGAGTTTTTGGGACCTATTTGTAAATATTGAAGTTGGGTTAATAAGAATCTTTCTTCTTTAAGGCAACTAATGTTTCATACAAGTATGGACACAAGTTTCATATTTTCTATCAATTGAACAATGAGCAAAGGTCCAAGCCTTGACAATTAATGGTTGCATAGTTGCCAAATTATATAAGACTAAAAAGTAAAAATGTTTTAAGCAAAATGTATGAGTACTTCTTTGTTAGAGCTCATAAATCAAGATTGATGGTAAGGCTCATACATGACTTGTATTAAATGACATCAAGAAGAAACAATGTTGTGCACATTTCTATAATAAAAAGCAACTAAGACCTTTTAGGGGTACATAAAAAGTATGTTATGGGAGACACTTTGTGTGCCTTGCAATGGAAAACAACATTAGGAGGAAAAATCTAGATGATTGGATATCACATGAAACAAATGCCAAATTGTGCAATTTTTTACATATAAATGTCTTGAAATTAAATTTTTAGAGAGAATTCTTCTTTGATAGAAACCTAATACTTTAAGGATATACTTGCTAGACATTGATGAAGAAGGAGACTCTCCCTTTCAAATCTAATCATAAACATACATAAAACACTATGCAAGAAGGCAACAAATTATCATGAAACACATAATATGGAAGAGAAATCTGCAATAGGTATTATGTTCAAAATCTTAAAATGAATTACATAAACATGGAGCTCATATGTTCACATACAACATGGGCTTCACACATACAAAAATCTGCAACTTAACATTTTAGCTTCATTCTAATAGCATCTGGGTATGCAACCGCCAACTGTCTAAAAGCCTACTTCTCCAAATGAGCAAGCATCATTATATAGAAATTGCGTGAGGAGAAAACCACCATTGATTTGTAAAACAACCTCCAATAACCACCTTGAAATCCCATGCCCCATTTTGAGAAGAATAAAATATAAAATATAAAATTATTCATTGCAAATATGACCCACATATGGGTGCCTAGCTTTTGACCAATGATCTTTGCCAACTATGACGCCTTCAATGATTCCCGACAGCTCCAACGGCTCCAAATACGAACATGCATCAACATGCAAAGCTTGTGGCACAAACATGCAAATGCATGCATGTCATGCACTTGAACATGCAAGAACATGCACCCCAAGTGGTCCTCACCAAGAATGGGATGCCCAAGAGGGGTATTTTCCCAAATTTTCCATAAAAAATATTTATAAATGCATAATTCCCACCAAAATTACAATTACAAGTTTACCACAAGGGAAATTACAAAGTTGCAAATCAAAATATTTATTCTCCCAACCCCTAAGCCCTTATTGAAAATAAGCAAAATTGAAATAACAATATTTTTGGTGATGCAAGATTGCTAGTACCCCTAGATGCTCCTGCATCAGACACAATCATGTCTAGAATTGTTTCTAAAAGTATGTTGAATCATTGCAAATTGATGCAAAAGCATAGATGCTAGCTACATTTGTTTGTGGAAAGATGATCTCTAAAATGTGACACCCCTATTTTTGTTGAAGAACATTGACACGTGGTTTTAGAAAAAGTGTAATAATATCAAAAGCATATCTGTACATAATTGTACCACTAAGTTCTAACCAAGTAACCAAGAATGTGAGAGGATGTGCCCATTTGGAAAACCAAGCTATTTGTCACTTATTCAACACTCACTTTAAAAATTTTAGTTATTTTGTGTCATGCCAATCCCTTGCATTATGGTGTTTGGTCTTTAAAGTACAAGAGCACATATAATGGCACAAAACTGTGAAGAAATATGCTATATAACGTATAAGGTTTGTGAAGAAGAATGTAATACACACAACTATGGTTGAGTGTGCCATTATACACAAGATAGGATTTCAATCAAAAAGTAAATTGGCAAACACATGGTCATTTATTGTTGCATTAGGTGGGAGTGCTTGGTTGGGCAAGTATTGTCATGCAGTTTCATTTTGTCGATTGCACAATATTCGTCCAATCTTGCCCCCATGTACATGTATCGTCCAATCTCCTATGAGCTACATAGTATTTAGATTTAGTGTTAATGCCTAGGTAACATTTTAGTGAATGCCTAATTCATGTAGCATATGCGTGGAGACTTCCCATTGGTCAGGGGGTGGTAATGTAGACAACATGGATGTGTTTGGCACAAAAGGCCCAATTGTTTTACGCCAAGTGTATCCTAGCTACCAATGGTAGTGGGCTCGACATGTCTACTCAAGAAGCCCAACAACTTTTAAAATATGTGCTATGAAGTAGAGAAGCAACACAATGGTTTCTTAATTCACCAATAGATAAACTTGCCCCAACAAATAATTAATTTCACATCTTTTTGGCAATTACCCGTTGTTTGTTGATTTATTCCTTCAATCAACATGGACTACCAATCCTTCACCCAATTCAAAATATTTAAGCAAAGGTTTGTGCTTGCAAGAATTTTACAAGTAATGTCACCACAATGCTAGGGTTTTGTGTAGTGAGGTAACAAATTCAAAGACGGAGAACTACACACGATTGTTGAGGTTTTAATGGTGACCTTGTGATTCAATAAGGTAATTGGATGGCCTAGGCGATGCATGAATGACATGCCAACTACTCGTAGAGACAAATCAAATCTCCCTAAGCCATGTCCTTGTGTGCAAAGGAGGTAGTTGGAAGAAGTTGTAGAGATGTGTATAGAGTTATCGTCGATTCCAAATGGTCACTTCCATAGTTTGAATCCCTAGAATGCAAATTATTAAATGAATGGCTTTTTGCAAAGTTTTGGGCCTTTTAGAACTCTTTCCTGCTGCAAAGTGATGATTGCTTGGGTCCAAATTTCATTTCCCTCATAAATCAAAAGACAAATCGAGCTTCAAGTGCATTTTGTAGTACTTTTCAGAATTGGCTACATGGTGTCAAGATGTGCAAGCACCATTTCTTTTCCTCCGAGGCTGATTGCCCACAATTGAAATCAATGCTAGTGTTGGGTAGTTGTTGCAACTAATTGGTTGAATATAACAAAAAAACCTTGATCAATTGACTAAGCACAAAATGTTGAGATAGATATCACAAGCTCATTGCATCTCATAAAGGCATCTAAAGTTTATATATGTAAAAAAATCTGTATCGCAAGGGCTGGTCGAATTGAGTATTAGTAAAAGAGTTGTGTGTCCTCTATTCTCAATTAAATTCTAGGGTGTTAAATCTCAATGTGAGTCTATTTGTCTAGTATTTGGAGGTATTGTAAATCCTTAAAAAGGTTTTGAATGCAAAAACCTCTTCATAGCCCAGGTGTCTCCATGATTGTACAAGATATTTCAAGGAATTTGTCTCTCGTCCCATATGTTACGTTTGCTAACTTAATTATGGCATGTATTTAGTTTGTCATTGCAAAGACTTAAATTGCCTCAAAACGTTTTGAGGAATCTTTTCATTACGTAAATGGAATATCTTTGTTCATTTGTGGATTATTGAAGTAGTCCCGGTTATGAGTCTTTCTAGTAGATTTAGGAATGTGTGATGAATATACAGTCCAACTCATATGATTTCAAGCACACACCTAGTTCTCTTTTTAGACTTGGTTCACATCAAGCAAATATTTGCACACTTGTTTGTAACTGAAAATCAATCTTAACTTTGTCACCCAGACGATCAAGGCACCAATCTTACCTTTGTTTAAGTTTTTATTAGTTTTAGTTGTCCTACTAGTTTGCATAACCTGTAACATCTTAATTATTGTAGTCTTATGTGAGCCAACCTCTAAGTTCATTTTCTAAGGGATATGGATTATTGTTTACATTTCTATTATGTATGCAACTATTTTGCTCTTGCCAAAATATTGCTGTTAAAAACAAGATAGATTACAAATGAGTATGATAATATGTCTACTATTTGGCCCAAAAGCATTTCTTGGTGGTCACGTCATCTGCTCTTGGTTCAGCAAAAACTCTTGGATGAAAGGTCTCTTTCTTTGCATGATCATTTGCAAGTGACAATGGAGGAAACTTTGAAGCATTTTGGTCAATCCACTAATGTTATGGGCTACTTGGAGAATGAGTTATACAGAGGAGATGTTTCTGTTATAGTAGCAGCTGCTGTTAACTCCAAAATTAATCGAAGAAGAGTCTGGAGACAGGTCAGAACAATTAGAAGAGGTTCAAGCATATTCAAGTTTACTTTTAGAGCTTGATGATTTTGGGAATTGTGGTTCTTCTTTTTCCTTTGAGAGTGCATTCAATAATGAAGGTGCTGGGATCCAATTACGACCTCACAGTTTAGCATTTGCATAGTTATCAGCAAGACATGTCATCTGAAGGTACATCCAAAAGAAGGATTCGTATTGCAGCTGCTAGCCTTGGTCAGGTTCACAGAGCTGTGCTCCAGAATGAAGAATAGGTTGTTGAATTCCAAAGGCCGGGTTTAAAGAGACTTTTGACATTTATTTTGCCAACCTAAAGTTCATTGCAGAACTCTTTCAGAATAGTGAAATTTTTGACGGTACAACAACCAGGAACATGTTGCCCCAAATGTTTTATGCAGTTTACAGGAAAGAGACACAATCAGCAGTCCAAATGGGTACAAGGTAGGAAAAATTAACAGAGGTATGTTCATAAGAAGGGTGAAGAGTATAGCTGGCGATAGGTTGCCGATTGAAGTTATTTGAAACATTCAAAGACAAGGTATCAAATACATACTTCTCCCCTGCAAGCCAGAACGGGACCAAGATTTTGGAGTCATTGTGTTCTGTTATTCCAGATGTTATCATAGCGTTGGTCACTTAAATTATAGGCCAGGGCACAATAAAGGGGGGCAGACTGTGAAGGACAGTCTAACCAAAAGCATTATGCACAGTATATACCATAAAATGAGAATGACAGTGCTTCGAGGAATGCATAGGCAGTCATCACATTAGCAACTAAAAAGAACATACTAATGCTCAAACACCATGACAGTAGCAGGGATTAGCAGCCAAGAAGGTATGTAAAAGAAACCTCATGCAGATGGTTTGAGACAAGAAGACAGCCGAGGTTACCAGCAATGCAAGATAATGATTTGAAAGGTCACTAACAGGTATATGTGACAATTTTAATGACAGATGCAAGGATAAAATAGACTCAAGCTTAGAGAAATGGATAAAATATGTTTAAGAAGAAGGCTCTTTGATGAAAAGATCATGCAGATGAACAAGGTCAACATGAACTGTTTTCTTGTAATATGAAATCTGATAACACTATTCAATTTAAGCCAATAGGTGCAGACTTAATTTCAATTGGCACAAGATCATAAAAGGAAAAGAGCTCAATCAAAGTCATATAAAGGGCAAACCTTTGGAAGGCAGTGGGCAGTAACAATGAAGGGTCCGTGAAGATACAACAGTCACAGTAATGCGCTTAAAGTGTCATGAAGAAAGACACACAGAAATTTAGAATATGAAAGGCAGTCTCATCAAATGAAAGAGGACTGTGCTACGAAAGATGAAAGAGCAGATGAAAAAGGACTGTACTAAGACATGAAGATATGACAGCCAATAGAAGGCTAAGAAGACAGTATTTTTCAAGGAGAGCAGCTATCTGTGAATAAATGTCACCTGGAGATGCTAAGTGACAGTCATAACTTTGTAGACAAATGTCAAGCCAAAATAGTAGCATATTTGTGAGTGACAGTCCATGAAGGTATTGAAGAGGACTGTCCTGGCAGTATTGAAGAAGACTTCAGAATACTTCGAATGCAGAGATTGAAGAAGGACAGTGTCCATTTGATACATGACAGTATCATCATGACAAAGTGCATACAGTGACAACAAAGGACAGCTAAAAGGGTGTATAACAGTTAAGAGTTGATTTTCCTTGCACAAAAGATAGATTTAATATGACATGCAAGATATGCCAGTGATAATAGCTCTGCAATATGTTATTCATGAAAATGAATGCCTTGAGGGTATGGCCTCTGTTGACCTAACAAGAGAAATTTAGGCATCATTTGGTTTCTTGATGACAACCAATGCTCAAACCTGGAATATGCTTACTATAGCTTAACACTCATCTCTTGTTGAGCAATCTAGATAGAAGCATAGGAGGGCAGGCTTAAATAAACTACAGTGCCAGTTCATGACATTAAAAGGACAGTGCCAAGCAAAATGATGTTCAGTCCTATTTTCAAGATGACAGTCTAAAATCAGTCTAAAGGGGCAGGTCTGATACAAGAAGGTGACAGCAGATTGGTGCCGATGCTATGTTTAGGGGTTGTCTTTTGTCTAGGTTTGCGGTGAAGATGAAGTCAAAACACTTTTATTGGTTACTAAGGTTAGGCCACTATCTTTTTTGTTGCCTTAATTTCAAAATAGTAGCATATTTGTGAGAAAGACAGTCATAGGGCAGCAGCTGAAGTTGGATTGTAGGGGCAAAAGTGTAAACCATCACTTCAACAAGTTCAAGGCATACACCATTAAAAGGGGCAATTACCAAAGCAGTTTCAAATACCCCAGAAAAGAGAGTGATAGGGCAGGGTTGTGGCTCATTGCCACGACTTAATAATCAGACTGAACAATGGTAAGCAGTCATAGAAGAGGTTGAAGGATACCACAGGCCTATATTTAGCAATAAACTCCAGATGAAAGTGAAAGATAAGTAAGATAATTGACCTCAAAGACCCAAATTTGAGAAGAGTATCAAATATGACAGTCTCATGTTCAAAAGGCAGGGTTCTTCTGAAGGGTAGATGATGTGAGGGTGAATGACAGATAAGTTGAAAGAACTTGAGACACACAATGCCAAGGAACCTGTGATAAGTGGTGGCAGCCTATGCAAAGGTCCAGTGGACAGTGAGGACAGTAAATCTTTAAAGGGCAGTCAACCTTAGAAGTTGGTAAAGGCAGTGAACCCTGTGACTTTAAGGGGCAAGACCTTATAGAGGAGCAATAAAAGACAATAGAAAGTGACAGTGTAAGGTAGAAGACAGTCATTCACAGTCTTGAATGGCAGACTATTGTAAAAAGAGCCTCCATGAGCTTGTTGATCTGCTGATCAGAATACTTTTTTAAAGATAAATTAGTTGATTGGGGGCAGCCATCATCTTATGATCAGTGGACGGTTAAGAGAAAGATTCATTTGGATGGTGCAAAAGAATGCAAGAGAGATAGCAGAAGGAAAAATGGACGGGAGACAATGTTTCACAATGCCATAAAAAAAAATCATTCAATAACGGAGTATTAAGCATTCCATATACAAAGGGGCAGAATTCTATAAGGAAATGATAGCATGGAAGGGGTTAAAACTCCAAAGGAAGAACAATCATAGCACAGATGCATAAAGGACAAATGAAGGACAATGAAAACATAGTTGCAGGTGTATAGATGGCAGATATCTATGAATGACAAACCTTAATGCCTGAAGGGGAGAGCTTCAAATCAGAGTTAAAAGGACAGTTTATGCCAATCAACAAGAGGATAATCAACAACTTAATGAGCAGAGATGGTGCTTCATGAAGAACAAGGATAGAGATCCTTGTCAAAAATCATGAAGAGTTTTCAGGTAGATAGGAACAAGCTACAATTATGTCACATAAGGATAGAGCTCGGCATTTCTTAAGGGTAATGAAAAAAGCAAGGGGTTTTGTAGAGCCTATAGGGTATAAAAATACAGTCCATTAGAGAGACAGTCATATTCGTGAAGACAACAGGGTTATAAAGTACAGAGTACTGTAGCAATTTCATAGTGTGTCAAGACAAAGGTATTGAAGTCTCTATAATTGCATTTTGTTAAGGTTTGTGTACTTTTGTGTATGATAAAAGGTCAAAACAAATCCATATTGCAGAGATGCAACTTCTGATGAAACATGTGGTACCATCCTAAATGCTTTAAACAAACATATTGGATATAGAGGAAACAGACAAATGGTTTGAAGATTGTCAAATGATGGGCTTGTTTTGATGCCACTGAGTACAATTTTCATGCTTATGGCTCATGTAAACAGCAAGAGACAGATGGTGTATTTTCAGTCTTGAAGGGAATACTGAAGAGGTTGTTTTCCTCATGTTAGACATGACTGGTATCAAGATAAATATGGATACATTTTTTCAAAAGGCAAGTTGTATGAAGCTTACAATCTTGTGCAAAACATGAATGTAGTCTATGAGATGGCAAAAGGTACAAGGACCTCAATGGACATAAAAGGACAGTGAAGCTCATTTAGGCTAGGTGTAGGGCAGTCATATGACTGTTGAAGTAGATCACAAATTGAAAGGGCAGTCCACAGTGCAGCCACACAGATCACATGACAAACATTAGTGCATGACAGAGTATGGTTGCCAAGACAAAGAAGACAGTCAAGATAGTTCTTTACAAAGAGTGACAGTCCTTAGAACACCATGGAATGGCAGATCTCAGACTGAAGATGACAATGGTGTGCACAAAGGGCAGTGAGTTGGTGACAGTCAGCAAGAACAACATAAATAAGCTTCAGGACATAAAACATGTGTCATCTTTCAGCCCTTGAAGTTCTCCTACATCCTCCTAAGGAAACTGACTATTTCAAATCTTCTTTCCACACGCTCTATTAATATGTTTGAAGAGTAATGAGCAGTTGAGGATATCTAGAGCAGTTGAATGAGCTGTGCAATTGGTTGAGAGAATATAGGAGGCAGTTTTGACTTAGTTTGAAGCATTTTACAAGCACTTAGGAGCTGTTTGTGGTGCCTTAATGGTAGACAAGGTCAAGGGGAGAATTTTTCTTCATTCCAACACCTTTTTGGAGCACTTTTGAGGGCTGCAAAATAGCGTTTTAAGTTTTGGATGACCAAGAAAAGTTTGATTCAGCAAACACATGTTCCTATCATCTAGCAGTTGTTGAGGAGCATATAAGGCAAGCCTTAGGGCAGTTTTAAGTTAGTTCTTTCTCTTCTAGCTGCTGTATTGTAACTTTTTGAAGGTTCTTTCAAGCTGGAACAGCCTTGTAACTCATTTTGCAAGCATGTACAGCTACTTGTAACTTGTGACACCTTTTATCAATAAAATTAAGCATTTTTGGCCTTCTTAGAAGCTGTCTTATTGTGTGTAATCAGATGATTAATGAGTATTTATGTGAGTTATGTTGATTCTTTTGATATTTGTCTCATTATCAGCACTTTTAGGCAGAAGATATATGCATTATTGCAGGTTGTAGGTTGTGTAAATGATGCAAACAGTTCAAAGTTGTAAAAAAATGGTAGATTTTCCTTCTAAGATTGTGAACATCATAACCTTCCTATGAAATATTGATGCATGGTCATATTAAACCTCTGACTTGTGTATGAACCAGCTTTGTTGTTGATCAATTGTGCGTGCAAAGATTGTTGTGCAGGTTTCAAAAAACCATTTGGTGCTTCACTGTATTAGAGTTTAGGTCCCATTAAATGTTATCCTTCTCTTTTTTCTCAATAAGCATCATTAGTTTACTTAGTCTAGGTAATAAATCCAAGGGAATCAGCTCTCTTTGGAGGTTGATCTCCACAATCCGAGCCCACACTCAACGAGATCGTCCCATGTTTCACGAGATGGCTGAGTGATTTTATCAGTTCAGCAAAGGGTGCACACTTTCGTGACAACAGGTAGAAGTAAGCAATGTACATGCATGCAAAAAGCCTTGAAATCGAAGTAGAGGCTTACAGTCTGCTTGCCTTCTTCCTATTCGTCAAAAATACATAACAATCAATAGATAACCTCCAAATAATAAATGATAATGAAATGTTAAAGAAAGATACTATCAGTTTGCGGATATGTTGAGATTTCATGAAGTTAGGACAAAGAATTTTGAACAGTTCTACACGTTTCTATCCATTAGTGTTGCTTATACCTTCAATTGTGTATTTGCTTCATCTCACAAGTAGAGAATAAGTTCACATTTATGCCAAATTATCCAAGGTCATCCTCTGTCTTCAAGCTTGATGTGAATTTTGAAAACATGGAAGGTACATATTTTTCCAATTTCTTTCTCCGTTGCTTGATCCATTCTTCCACTTTAGTCTTGGATCAATTATTTCAACTTGTGATAATCACCTAAACTCTGAAAATGGAGAACACAATTTTGATTTGCATCAGAATCTAGGGCATTGAACCAGTATATTAGAGCATTCCGTAGAGAAGTGTTCCCTGCCCTTGGGGGCTGATTTGAACATTCTGAGACATGGGAATGCAGAGAAAAATAAAACGAAGTAAAATATTTTTTTAATCCAGCTTGACTTATTTGTTTCCCTGTTGGCTATTTCGCTATAGAGTTTGTTTTGCCAAGAAGAACATCTGTGTGATGCTGTTTTTGCAGTGTCTTTCTATGTTGACAAGATAACAAGGTAAAAGTAAGGAAGCATGTTTAAGGTTTGTACAGTCGAACAAGTATTGAACATGGAGATACCCCTGGCAACAATGCATGCCCCATACAAGACTAAAGTGAAGGACCCTGGCACATAGGGTGTTTTGATTTTAGTATTTTACAATTCTTGCTATATAAAATCATTACCCCTTGGTTATCGAATGCAATTGGTGTTAATTTGATTTAGGGTTGGTTACAAAGTGAATGAACTACAAACAAGAATTTGGCTTTAAAGAGGCAGACTGACTTATGAATATTATGCATTCTATTAAGAATCTATCTTATGCAATTGAAGTTTTGCATGTCACGCTATTTAAGAATATGAAAATAAAATTCTTTTGGAATTGTACCACTCGTAGGATTGTGAAATCTATAAAATACCTTCCTCAAGAGATAGGGATCGAAATACAGTTTACAAAAAAATTATCATTGCACAGAGTCAAGAACCTAAGTTTGCAAATGAGGAAAGGAGTTGGGCTGGAAACCGACAAAGAGAAAGATAATTAAAACTATATGGTTATTTATTAAAAAAACATACATTTTAATTTCTTAAATAAAATTGTTGTGTAAGAAATCTTCAAGCATGCCAATTTCTTCTTCTTCTTGACACATAAGAACCTACTCTTCATACGTAAGTTTGCTCTTCTTCTTGATAGATAAGAATGTGCTCTTGATGCCTAAGAATATGCTCTTTTTAAGCCTAGCATGGCTTACTCTAACTCCAAATGTAAGAAGTAGCTTCTATGTTGTAAGAGTTGCTAGGTTGATCGAAGTATGGGCTGAATAGGATATTTAGTAATCTGCAAAACATCTTCTCCTAAGCCTTTAATAGTTGCAGAATTTGAATTCTGTGACCATATACAAGATACTCCCAATATAATGGTCCGAACATATGCCAAAACTAAAACGTATCCAATTCCAACTCTAAAAAAAAAGAAATTAAGTCTTACACAAAACATCCTGCTCATAAACAAGTGAGAGTACAATTTACAGCCATTAATCCATATAATTTCAAATTATATGAGAGCAAATATTCCAGTTTGAACAGACTTACATTCGAGTTTTACACTTTCCTTGTAACAGACAACCACAACATGGAAGCCCACTATTTCAACCCATAAGTTTCCGTGCGTCAAACCCCAATTTTAAAAGGTACACAAGACATGAAATCCTAGACGCCACCGTAACCAAGCCCTAAACCCCAATTGTTTCTGCCCTAGTTTACAACTAAAAAAAACTAAAACAGCAAAAAACTATAGAGAGAACTTGCAAAACAAATAGTAATCATTATTTATCCTTGGTTGAAACCCCGTATTTTTCCTGCATCTTGACAAGCTCGTCTTCTTTTTTCTTGTGATCGACCTTCTTGCTCATCTTGGCTTGCTGGTAATACAAAACAATGAGATACCTGTTGGCCACATTAAAGCCGGAGAGATGATCGACGGCATTCTTAGCATCGTAGATATCTTCGTAAACGACGAAGGCGGTGCCCCTGGTGTCCTTGTTCGTGCCTATGCGTATTTGGCGAATCGCCCCATATTTGCCAAAAATGTCATACATCTCCTCGGAGGATATGTTGAAGGGTAAATTCCTCACGTACAGAACCCTGTTCACTTCTGGCGGTAGCCTTGTGTTGGCCTTTCTCAGACTGATGGTCGCCATGGGAGTCCGGGACAAGCCCGACCCCAAATTCTTCAGTCACCAGATTAAAACCCCTAAATTCGTAACCAACGCCCTTGGGCTGAAAAAATTGTTTCGTCTGTAAACAACGAAGGAAATTAGGCCGATGTTGGAGAAAGCATTTTAACGACTGCATAGCCATGCCCTTTTCCCGTATGTCCGATAGTAAATTAATATTGTTATAGTTTGATTTGAGAAAATATATTGTTTTGTTTATTATTTTTAAAATATATTAGTCTTTGTTACAGTAGCATTTGTTATGTTACAATTTTCATTTTTTTAAAATCAAGATATTTAAACAATTAATGATTGTTGAAATATAAAGATAATAAGAAGTTATGCTTTGAGTATTTGTTTCAAAATATATTTTAGAATTAGTTTTTGAACCTTTTAATAAAATATCGTAATGACATAATAAGCCTATATTTACATATAGATTTTATTCACATTATTTATAGACTTAGTTCTATGTTTATTTACATCTATTATTCCTTATAATTGGTAATATGCATTTGGTGGTTCCATCATGAAATTAAGAGTTATGTCTATATAAAACTTATTTATAATTTATAAGGGTGATACACTTGGACTTGTTATATTATTAGTGACAAATATAAGTTTCATAAATGAAAGTTTTTAGATTTGATTGTGTAAGTTTATATATATATATATATATATATATGCAATTTTACCTTCCTTTTATTCTTATATATGATAAATATAATATTACAATTATATCAAAGCTATTTAGAGTATTCATTTTTTATATATATATATATATATAATTATTTTGATATAACTTTTTTTCATCTTACTATTATTCATTTACTTTCATTATTCTTAGCTTTCTTTCTTAATTTTTAATCAGCATTAATCCCCCTCTTTAGTCTTTGTTCTCTACACCCTTTTGTCTTTCTAATAATTTTTCTTCTCTTTGGCCTTTGTTTCTCACTCTGTATTAGGTCTTTGTCATAGGTTTTCCTTCTTTCTCTTTGGTCTTCTTTCACCTTCTTGTGTAATCCCTACCCCAACTTATTTCCTTTCCTTTTATGTAATGCTTGCTCTGCAACTATTCATTCTCCTGCTCTCTACTTTATCTTGATGATGGATCATGGAGTGTGATCTAAAACGTTGATGCAAAATAAACTTACATAATCAAATCTAAATTTTTTACAGCTAATATAAGTTCTAGTTACTATAAAATAATACAATTATAAATATTAAGAAATTTAAGTGCACTTAAGTTGAAGTCAAACAAGTGATAGTTGGAGGACAAAGAAAACTACTTATGAAACTTATGGTTAGGTGAAAAGCCAAAACCTTTAAATATGACATTTTAAGGAAATAATGTAACTACAATAATCAATATCCTTAAAAAGAATTAAAAACCTACTAGTTAAAAATATGCACACTTCCCAAAAGCTTTCAAAGAAAACCAAAGGAAGCAATAGACACAAAAGGTATGGATAAGAGGGATGAAGTAAATTAAGCTAATATCAATGTCCTTTAAGGTTGTCCTAAGTTCTAAATATTTTCTAAATGGACTCTATTGGATTTGGCTTCTAAGCATTTGATTGTCAATAAATAATTAATGTGCAATTTAGAGCATGAAGCAACAAGCTTTGAGAGTAATCTACAAGAAATGAGAACACTTAGGAACATTCAAAAGAGGTAAATGAAACAAATGGTCATTCAAATCATTTCTATAAAGATGGCATCTTTAATGCAATCAAGTTTTCCCCATCCCTTCTCCTTATTGTGGTTCTCAGGTCTACACAAATGACAATTCCAATAGCATCAATAAGATAATTATAGGTGATGTGCACACTCTCATTGAGAGGCATAAAAGAGAACTAATATTTTTGAATTGTGAGTTCATCTTTAGAGAGAAAAATTGAAATATTCAATTTTGAAATTTCAAGTTGGCCTTTAGTTTGTTTTACAACCTATTATCGCTATTAACAATCCACATATTGACATAATGAAGATCTACAACTTCATTGAAGCAAGTGACACATACCTCAATGTATTCACAACCTATAACATCAAAGGAAAATATATATTCATGTCTCTTTTGTGTGTTCAATTGGTGCATTTATTTTTCATTGTAACATGACCCTTTATAAGCAACCTCATTGGGAATGGATTAAAATTCTATTAAGAGTCACATTTGAGGTAATTTATTTCATGTGTAGAGATGAACATATTCCTGAACAATATGGGAATGGGGGATGCTTTATGGCCTAGGTCATAGAACACCACTATTCTCCAATTGCCATTCAAATATGCCCTAAGATCCCAAAATTGGATTGATTATCAACAAAAAGGTGAGTCAATTCTCAACAAGGAAGACCTAGGAGGTGGTTCTTTAAGCTTCAAGGGGTTCACCACCAAGCAAAGGCTTGGAAAAGACAACTTAACATTCAACTCACAAAACCTAGTAATGCAAGTCAAATGAGGAGTGCAAATGATGAAATTAAGCAACAACAAGTTAGGCTATGTGTACCTGGGAAGTCTGAAAATGTGGTGAGGATTTGGAAATGCAAAAATGTTGTCAAAATATGCCAGGGAGTACTAAGACGCCCTTACTGTTGTCTTAGTCCCGCTGCTATTTTTTGGGGGAAACGCGAAATCTTTGGATGTCAGAACAAAATCTGAAAGAATCTCTACAAAATACCCCTGAGAGGACTAAGACGCCCTTGCTACCGACTTAGTCCCATTTCAAGAATTTCTTAAATCTTTAAATGTGATCTTGAGGCTCAATGTCTACATTTCCTTCTTCTCCCATCTCAGGTCCTAAAACTTCCAGATCTGGCTTGTAGGTGAGTTTCAGTGAAGATGACAACTTTGTAATGCAACTTTGCACTTCAAATGATCTTCAAGTCTTCAATCTAAATCTGCAAGCACAAACATGTAAGAGAGGAAAAACTTGTTGATTGTTAGTAAATGTGGGTTTGCCTTGGTCAAACCCCTTGTTGGTAATTAAACCTTGGAATGAAATGAAATAATGAAGGGAAATGATGGATGAACAAAGTGCTATGTTGCAACTCCCCAAACCCTTGTTATGAAATCTACAAACTTGTGTGAAATGGCTAGCTTGAATGTAGATCTTGAAATGCTTGATAGATCTTGACTTGAATTGCTTGCTTGAATCAAAACCCTACATCAAAAATGTTAGCTCAAAAACACACATGATGCAAGAGTATCCTTGATATGATGCTTGAATCTTGATGATGGCTCCAAATGCTTGATGAACTGCTCTTGAATGCTCAAATACTTGGATGCTTGGATGCTTAGATTGCTTGTTAGATTGCTAAAGGAGGCTAAATCTTGCCAAGATTTGAAATTAAATCCTGAAAATAACTTAAGGGGGACTAAGACACCATAGGTGGTGTCTTAGTCTAAGGCATAAAACCCAGGGCATAGACTCCAAAAAGGGGACCATTTAAGGCACATTTGAAAAGAGGGTCCCAAGACCTTTGGAGGACAAAGATGCCCTAGGTGGCATCTTAGTCCTAGTAAAAAAATCAGGGACACACAACTAGAATCATTAAATAATTATCATTTCCCCTTTGATATTTGCCAGGATTAGCCATAAAAAGATATAATTCATTAGGCTTTTGGATGCAAAATAAGACCAATTAAGACACAAATAGGGATAAACAAAGCAAGGCGGGCCCAACAAGTGTGAAAATGCAAGCGTATACATTTTCCTACACTACAATTCCATATAATGTTCTTTGAGGAGATAGTTTTGCTAGTCTACCATTCTTAATTAAAATTTGAGATAGACTACCTAACATTCCAACATGTTGTACTTGTTGATCTTGTTCTTCGAAGAGGTAATTTGGCTCGCCAATGATATCATGGTGGGGTGATCCCACAAAGCTGGTTTACAATTTTTGGGAGATTCTATTTTTTTGTTGAAATCACATATTTTTAGAAAATATAATGATTTAAGCCTTAAAAAGTTCCATTTAAAGCATTCCAATTAATGAGGGTTTGATCAAACTACCTTAGATCAAACCCCCTTGGATAGAACCCCACTAGTTTTAAACCATACCTATAACAGAGTCTCCTTTACACCTATCCAATGCTGATAAAAAACCACTTTTGATTTACCTTTTGGGGGATCAAATGAATTCATTTTTTTTTTTTTAAGTATGTAGTCCTTATTATAAGCTTCCAAAAAGTATAATTTTAAATAAATTTAATTTAATTATTATATTAATTTTTATTTCTTGTGAATGTAGGTTTTCATAGAAAATCAAGCTCTTTGTTACACATGTGGAAAAATAGAAGATTATTAATTTTTTTGAAAAATATGAGTGCACCGGATATTGAAGTCCTTGATCCAACAAAAGAAATAAAATTGAATTTTACATACAAAAAAAGTTGTGTTATATGTCCCTATGTCTAAATTGTAATTGGTTTGACTTCAAAACTTGATTAAGGAAAAAATATTCAATAAAACACTATGAAACCAATTGGAAGCACTAGATATCATAGTTACAAATATAAATTAAAAAAAAAGATTTTACCCTTCATGCAAAAAAGTTATGTGTATATGGTGAGCATCACTCCTTAAAAGCGGTGTTCTTGAAAAAAACTAGTTTTGAAGGAGATGGAAAAAGTGCAATCTGATTCCAAAATTTTTGAAAAAAATATATTTAGAATCTACAGAAAAAATTCCACAAATCACTCGTTTGCATCATCTTCAAATTCCTTACGGTTTAGCCAGTATAGGTGTTTGAAAGTGAAGATATAGTTAGAAAAAATCAGTTCAGTGTCCAGTTTGGCCAAAAATTATAAACCAGTATTATGGGATCACCTGGTGCAAGCATGTATTTATAGTTGTGAGATCACAATCCACATATATAAGTATAATGAGTAAGTAGTTGTTGTGACAGGGATTTGCAACCGATGGCAAGTTGAAAACTTAACAATCTCGTGCAACATGGGACTACTTTTAGGCTGTGGGTATCTTATTGTAAAAGCAGACCTCCAGATTATGGGTTGGCTCCCCTTTAGATAACTTGGAAAAATTGAAATGATGACAAGGAAAAGAGTGAGAAGGATATGCTTATAACTTAAAACCTATTGCTAATAGGTGATACACCAGCTGAAAATGATTTGTATTTGCTTTTAAACCTCACAAAATAACCCAACAAATGAAGTTATAAGCATTCACTACTCAAGTTAATATGTTTTACATAAATGATTCATATGAAAGGTTTCACCTCTTGAAGTTTGTTTGAAAGAAAACAGTGATGTTTTCATAACAAAAATTCATCAAAGAAAAGATACACAATCAAAGACCTGCACTATAACATACTGCATCTGAACTAGACACTGAAGGAATAAGATTAAATAAAGGATTTTTTGATAGAAATCACAATATTTCAATCTAAAAACTCACATACAATGCTTGAGCAAAACATATCTGAGAAGGAAATAAACTTCTTTATTGAAAATCAGGAGGTATCTGCATTACAAATTTGTAAAACAATTACTAGTACTAAAAAAAAACTCTAAGGAATGAGTTACAAAGTTTGTATGCTACTGCAATAGCAATGAACAAAACTCTGAACTAGAGAAAAGAGATGAGAGAAGAAGAAGACTTATAGAAAAGGCTCCAAGAATTCAAATTTTGAATTTTGGCTTCAAAACATGATGTGCTATCAAAACTCCATCTTCTCCCTCAAATCAGGCATTTGATTGAAGGAAAACTCCTCCAAGAATGCATAAGGAGTTCTAAATCTGAAAACAACTCCAAGGGTCATATGTAACTGAAAACTACTCTAAAATAGGGTTGTAATTGAATGAAACAAGTTAGGTGTCTCAAATTGCTCCTTGATTGAAACTCAATCAATTTGGACTCTTAATTAAAGTAGAACTCTCAATTAAATACTCCAAAATCCCTAATTTAGCTCCACATGTTGGCTAATCTTCTCAACCACCTCCTAGATTCAAGTAAAACTTCAAGGCTTCATCATTTAACTCTTTCCTTTTGACTATCTCCCATTAGCATTTTATGGTATCTCTATTTTTGCATTTCAAATATTATTTATTTAAAGTGATTTATAATTATCACTTAAATAAAGATTTACAAATTTGAATTAAAAAATGCAAAAATAAAGGAGTTTGATAAAATCAAACACAAAAGTCTTATAAAATGCTAGAAGAATTACAAAGGCATAAAGAAATGCCACGACATAGATACATGAATAAAGTTTTAAATAAAAAGTTAAGGCAAAAATGCCTTTACCCATCGAGCGGCCTTCCTAGGGTTTCAAAGCCCTAAAATGAATGAAAGACATTCATTTTATCTTGCTATTTTGCTATTCTGAAGGCGTTGCCATGGAGAAAACCCTAGGCTGAGCTTTGTGCTTAAAATTCTCTATTTTTTTTGTTGTTTCAGAAGGTTTTCCACATAAAATGAATGGTAAGTTTGATTTTGTCTTCAGATTTGGAAATTTTCCTCCATTTTAAAAATCTTTTGTGAGCTTTTTTGGACACGACCTTGAGCAAATTCTGATGATTTTTATGGTTTCTCTGTGAAATTTTGTTTTCTATTTGTGTTTTTGCTTGTGGTCGCCATGGGTAAACTTTGGTCGAGCTTTTCTGAGAAGAAAACTAAAGAGGAAGCTTGCGGGTTTGATGAAGCTTTTCATATAGAAATTTAAGTAAGTTTTTTTGCTTACAAAAATTGATCTCCAATTTATTTTCCTGGAAATGAATAAAAGAATACATATTCTTTGTCTAGATGTGCATTCATCTTTCATGGGTAGGGTGCCTTCACACACTGCTAGGTATTTTTGATTTGTTCATCTATAGAGGCCGCAACCAAAAGTAACTTCTGGGTATCTCTGTATGATCCCTTCAAGCTGAAGCCACAACCACATTTCTTCTGTTCACTATATTTTTCTTATGTGAAAGTAGAAATAAACTTCCAGGACTCCTATGAGAAACTCCTGCAGGGTCTAGAGCTTAAAATGTTTCTATGGCTATGTATTTTTTGTATTCTCAAGAAAATAAGCAAACTTTCAAGCCACCATGGATTCTATGTATATTTCTTGTTAAGGGTTCAACCCTACATTCATAAAAGTTCAAACCCTCTTTTAACTTCAGGCAGCAGCCTTAATGATAATTCTGAGTTTCTTTTCAAACAGAAACTCCACCATTCATGAGGGTTTCTACATATTCTTCTCCTCCTTCTGTGTATTGATTTCTTTCTGAATAAGTCACGACCATATTGAATTCTTAATATGGATATTTGATGTACTGGCCAAAGGTTTCTATAAGGCTTAAATAGAAATGTTATTGTTTATTTATGGAAAACAACATGGTTCCAATCAAATGCATTTGTAGCTTATTCATCATTTTCATTGAAATAACAAGGATATTGATTCATTCTTAGATTACAAGAAAGAAAAACCTTTATTTTGTTGCTTCTATAAATGAGTAAAATCCCTCTTTTATGGCTGCCTTCACATTTTTGACATTCAATATTTAATACTTTTCCTTTGCATTATGACTGAAAAGTAGTTGTAGACATGAAAAATATACTAATTGATCTTATATACCTGATCCTGATTTTACTATCACCAGTTTGTCCTGAATCATCTCCTTTACTAACCATTTAATTAAATAATCTTTATTTAATTAAATTCATCACATTTCATCTCTTAATTAAATAAATAATTATTTATCTGATTAAGTCATCATCTCCTATTAATTAAATAAATCATTTTATTTAATTAATCCTATAGTCTCCCTTTAATTAAATAATTCACTTTATTTAATAAATCTATAAAGTCATTCTATTAAATTAAATAGATCAATCTTTATTTAATTTAATCTAACATCATCTCCTTTTAATTAAATAAATCAAAATATTTATTTAATTAAGTCTACATCATATTCTTCTCATTTTGATTTAAATTAATCCAAAAATCTAAATCAAAATGGTCAAATCAACTAATCTCCTTTTAAGGACTCTACTATTGTAACGACCACACAACAATATGGTGAAACGAGCTAAGCTGAGCGGGAAACGTCATTTTGAATCCTCTGCGCTGGGCAGAAACCCTAATGGTGTTGTGGCTGCGTCATCCGTGGTGGCTCCTGCCTCGGTGCCTCCTGTGGTGGCTTCTGCTTCGAAGACTACCGGTAAGGCTGAGGGTGAATGCGGGTCTGGTTCAAACGCGGCCCCTGTGGTACATGCTCAGGATGGGCGTGGGTCAGGTTTGGTCGCGGCCAGATCTGTGGATGGTGGTGCTGCGATGGCGGCTCAAACGGTGGGTTCTGGTGCTTCGTTGGAGGCCAGAACATCTGGGCTTTCTGGGCGGTCTGGCTTGGCCAGGGGGGCCAAAATGTCCTTCAAGCAGGGGAGGAGTTTTATCCCTGTGAGAAATGCCATTAAGGTGAAACTAAAGGACAAAGTAATAGAAGAAATAAACGATGAAGAAGCAGAGCTCTCTGAACGTGGGATTATCTGCAGGTTTCGGGGCTTTTGGCCAAGCCTTCCTCAGCTGCACTCTTGGATTTCCGAGGAGTGGGAACCTCTTTTGTCTGGTAAAATTCACATCTTCCCTTTGGCCAAGGGATTCTTTGTTGTTAAATTTGATAATATCCAGGACATAAATACTATTTTATGTGGTCATTTTTTTAGTTGGGGGGATCAATATCAGCTGCTGATCAAACCCTGGCATTCAAATTTTAGTCCTGTTTCTGAAACCTTTAATAAATTCCCGATCTGGGTGTGCCTTCCTAATCTCCCCCTCCATCTCTGGAAGGATTCTCTTCTGGAGTCGGTGGGAGAGGCTCTTGGGGACTTTTTGTTTGTTGACGAAGAATCTTCAGATATCTTTCATTCCACATTTGCTTGAATACTTGTAGAAATTGATGTTACAAATGGACTTCCTGCTGAGGTCTCATTAGAATGCTCCAAGGGGACTTGGGTCCAATCACTGGATTATGAAGGATTACCTTTCCGTTGTAGAAGATGCTTTAAAACTGGGCATGCTGCTGCTCAATGCAGATTTGAGAAAAAATTACATAAAGCTACCTGGTGGAATGGCGCTTCTCAATGTCATTATACGGTTGAGAAGACTGCTGATCTTAATAAGAGTTTTTCTGAAGTGGCTGCTTCGGAACCACAGGACCTTGGAACCCCCCCTCCGGTCGTCCCTCTTGGTGAGGTTGTTATGGCAACCCCTCTTGTGCCTTTGGCTGCCTCTCCGGTTGAATGTGCTTCGGCTGTTCTTCCCGGCAGCTTTCCTGGGAAGTCGCTTTCTTTACATTGCAATCATGAGGACAACCCCAAGCGTATGGTTGATGGCTTCGATCGCCATGAAAATATTAAGAAGGTCTGGCAAAGTTTGGTTGCACAGGTGGAAGAAGGATGGATTACAGTCAAGGGTAAAAAAGATAAATCTTCACGGCCTTCTTTCGACATGACTCTTCGCTCCCACAAGAAAAGTGCTATTTGTAAATCTTGATGTGTTTTGTTTGGGTGCTGGCTTTTTGTTGGCTGCAAGCTGTCTTTTTTGCAGCCTAGCCTTTCTTGTTGTATAGGGTTTTGGATCCCTTCAAAATCCGCTTATCCCCAAATATCAAAAACTAATCTCCTTTTAAATTAATCAAATCTTGATTAATCTTAATCTTAATCACCTAAATCCTCTAGATTTTGCAACTTTCTCATGAAAATCATTTCAATTGATTTATTAAATCCTCAATTACTTTCAAATAGGCATCAATGTTGGAATATTCTCCAAATTTGAAAAATCCCTCCAAAAGGGTTTGTACATCCAACAAGGCATTTAACCCTCTTACATGTCCTTTTGCCTTGAGCCAAGTGGCATTAACTTCATTTTCTGGACTCCCTCCAACATGTCATTTCATCCATTTTGAAATTCCACCTAATTGCATTTAATTGCACAATGACCGAAATGTGCTCCACCTTTGTCCACTCACATGTTGACAAGTGGCACTTGGTCATTGGTTGGTGTTTGATCCCACATTCATCCCTTTTGCCTCATTCTCCATCACTCTCATCTATAAATAAGAGGCTCCCACTTTGATTTTGGATCCACAACTTCATGCAAAGACATTGTCTTGAGATTTTGAATTTGCTTCATCCATTGTTCATCCATTTTCATAGTTTTTATCAAGTTTCATAGCTAGGTTATGTCAAAATTGCATCAAGGAGCTTCAATCTTCATCAATCATCACCAAGCTTAAATAAGGGATTGGGAAAGGGCCATTTTCCACATCAAAATGACACCAATTCCCCCATGGGATTGAGAGTTTGCTTGCATTAGATAGGATTTGATAGTTTTTGATTGTGTTCTTCATTTCCATTTCTTATTTTGTGCATTTCAAATGAATTCTATGGGGAATGTTGATTTAACTTGCATATTGATTTAATTGTGTGATTTTTTCTCATGTCTATGCAGGTCTAACATCAACATTCATAGTAGTCAAGCTGACCTCCATCACTATCTATTCTTCACGATCAAGCTCCTTCACTTCATTGTCCCTTGCAAGCAAAAAACTATCATATATGCATAACCTTGTATTGTTCTATGGACACTTTTGAAATATGTCCATGCTTGTAAATAGAATATCTTTGAACTTTCTTTAGGATCCCTTGTCATGCACAGGCCTAATGAGTATCTTTAGGGTATCCTCATATCTCAGATTTGAAACTCCCTTTTGAAATGTGAGGGCATGGAGACTTGAATATTCACTTGTATTGGTAGCTATTCAGGACTGTATCTTCTTCTTTATTCTCTAAATTGAAATAACCGTTTATTCATATGCATGGATGTAAACTATGTTTACATGTTTTTGAATTAACAACCATATTTGTTGCTCAAAAAATATGAAGAACAACTACTCTCAATGCTACAGAAGGCTATCCCTCATATACAATTACTTGCTTACCAATTGTAATACTTTGTATTGATCACTGTAATGCATTTGATTCCCTTTAATGTTCTGGGATATTCCATGATATGATCCCATTATATTACTCTTGACAATTAAAGATGACTGTTCTCTCACCTTTTGTTGTCTTGAATGCTTTTTATTCTTCCAAAAACACTTGCTCCTGCTATACAGTTGCATTCACAATATCATTGTTACCTTTAGCTTATGTAGTTTCTCCTTGAAGAGATGCTTTGTGAACTTAATATGTATTCCTTTTCACTATCATTCTATTATCCTGTTGATATAATGGCTTTAACATTGCATTTCCCTCTTAAATAAGTTCAAATGAGCTCATTATTTGATAAACTCAACATGCTGGGCTCAACCCTTGTGGGAGCCACATTTCAACCCACATGTTGTAAACAGATGAAACAAAACAACATTAATTTTCCTATATCTGCACATGAAGCAAACAAGTTAGATAAAAATAGTGAATTTGATGATTTTGGTGATTTGATCTGGCACTTTCTGTATTTATCTTTCTAATAATGGCTACAAATTATATACCTGTCAAGATGAAGCATATAATTAGATTTCATGCCCTGAGCTCTAACAAAAACTCTCAATCAACTACAGGTGTATCTGGAACGTGGGAGCAAGAGGAACTGAAAACACTGAAGATCAAGCTGAAGACTAAAGGGTCAACCCTACATCAGCCCTTAAGGCAATGACAGACATGACCTCCTCCTATGTGTTTTTCCTTTAATTGATCTTTAGATGTATGGATTACATTCATTGTTGAATTAAATCAACTTAGTCATTCCCATGACTTGTGTGGGATTACTGAAACATTGCTCTTAATAAATCAACTAATTCATATCATGTAATTATTTGTGTATTCAATTGAACTTGTTTTCAATTACACAATATGAAATAACTAAATAAAAATGTTTTAAGCACATGCTTTGTAATCAAGATGAATTATAATTTCCACATACCTTGCTCTAGAACTGCAAAATTCTTTTTTGATAAACAACAGTAACATAAACTACATAAGATAGTTCAATTTAACATAACATCCTTTGAATGTTTGTTTTATCAATGAAGTCTATTTGTTGCTTTGTCCGGATTGTTCAACAGTTTCACTATTACTGTTGGATGATTCTGATAAACCAATTCTTAGAAAACCCTTCATTCAAAAAGAAAAGGTTCATTGGATGATCTATGCATCAAAAATTTTAATAGCCCACCAAACAATTGCCCACTAAAACTTTACTAATTTAAGCAGAAAGCTAAAAATTAGTAACAGTAATATGAATAAACACACATTAAATAATGAGATTAAGAGTGTTAGAACTTCTAGAAAACTAATTGATATGTTGTAGGAAATCAATTGAATATATTTACTCACCTTGACTTGCAAATAATAGGGTAATTGTATTTAATCAAGAGTAGTATCGATTGCTTTTGGATTTTTCTTTCAAATTTATGAATTGATTATATTTTTTTGGAAGTGAAGTTTTTTTCTTATGAATTCCATTAGAGATCATTTTATGTCAAGTTGTTGACTCAACAACATGCCCAAACTCAACAATATCTAATACTTGGAGACATGGTTATAAGTGTAGGTTTCCATCATCGATCATTTTTATTGTGTTAAGCCAAATCATATATTCTTTTGAAGATGTCTATTCCTATAAAAGTACATCACATGTGACAAATATTATGTGGTTAATATAAACCTAAAATTATACTTTATTAAATAGACATTGAAGATGTAGTTGAAACCAATTTCTCTCTGTGTGTGTGTATATATTTACATTATTTCTAAATTAATGTTAAAAGAATATGCGGTTTATGTAAAAATAATGTAATCATGAATTAAATTTTGAAAATTAAGTGGTTTTAGATTGGCTATAGAAAAGTTACTTCAATGATAAAATATTAAGATATAGACTATTACTATGGATAAAATAAAAATATTATAATGTTTCATTTTTAATATTATGACTTGAGTCATGTTTTGTTAAAAAATTATGTACTTAGGATCTAGTTTACATTACTAAGGTTAATCTTGAAAAGACGAGGATATTGCGGTCAATTAAAGACAAGTTAAAAATAATTGTTGATTATTGATCTAAAATAACTATATGTAGCTTTGGATTTTGAAAAAAGTGTAAAAACTAGATTTTTGTGATAATTCTGAAAAATACCACAACCACAATAATTTGAGATCTTCATCAAGAATAAAATATCTTATAAAAATAGACAACCTAAGATGTGTCATTAAGAAATTCATCCTTTCAAATTTAAGACAATAGAACAAGCTATATGTAATGTGCAATTAGAGATTGACTACTTACTCTAAGGGAAGATCTTATTGCCTAATTTATTCAATGTTAGACCAACCTTCCAACTAGTGTAAAAATAGGCCACTCTTGAAGGACGAGTGTAAGTAATTATTAGACATGGAGAGTCAGTGTTTCTCTTCTCTATAAGAGGAAACTAAAGATGATAGACTACACCCAAAAAATAGGGTATCGAGACATAATAACCTGACAATAATAACCCTGGACACAATAACCCTGTCATAATAACCTAAGGAGAAAATAACCTAGGGTCATAATAACCCAATCCAAAATAACCTGTGGTCAGAATAACCCATGGACATGATATCCCCGTAAGAATATAGAGAAAAGAAAAGAAAATTTATAAATTACATATGGGTTATTTTGACCATAGGTTATTTTGTCCATGGGTTATTATGACGCTGGGTTATTTTGTCCTTGGGTTATTGTGGCTGGGTTATTCTGTCCAGGGTTATTTTGGCTGGGTTATTATGTCCTGTAACAAAAAAACAGCATATGTGAGGTGCTATACTCATTCTCATGGTGGATCAGTTTCTTTTTTTAGATTTAAACTATCTTTTCCCATCCTAGACAAATAAGGTGGGTATTTTAAAGATAATAGATTACTTGAAATACAATAAATATAATTAGAATAAATTTTTGTTTGCTTCTTAATAATATTCCTAAAAATTTAGGGAGTGACACATCTCACCTCAACTGTCTAAATAAGTCATTGCATGGATGCCATCTTGCTCGATACAAGTAAGCCATGAAAACATAAAAGATCCACCATTTCAATAAGTTTAAAGAGACACATCTCATAATAGATTTGTAGTGTGGCCATGTTGTAACACTCAAGATTTTGATGAGAGACAAGCCAAAGAAATATGAAATGGAATATCAAGAATTTCTTAGACATGCAACTTATATGGGATATAAAGGTAAATTTTCGGTTCTAGGAAAATTCACTGCCAACAATTTACCGTCAACAAATTCACCTTCAACAATTTATTGTCAACAGTTCATCATCATGACAAATTCATCTCATGGAAAATTCACCACGAACAATTCATAGCATATTGATGTCAGTGAATTTTCCACGAGATGAATTTGCCATAACGATGAATTGTTAGAAGTGAATTTATTGACGGTGAATTGTGAACAGTGAATTTACATGAAACCAAATTTACACATTGAACAAATTTTAAGCCTGTAGATGCATCAAATATATTGACATCAGGTATGTGAATGTAAGGCATATGTAGTTAAGGTGATGCTTGATTGACAGTCTTGCCAAACTCGGTTGCTATAGAGCATTTGGCACTTTACACTAAATGCCATTCACTTTGTTAATATACTGGATCAATATTATAACTTGGATCCAGAACTACTATAAAATGATTAAAAAAGTATGTATTTTACTATTATTTTTTAGGATAAAACAAGCTTGAAGAAATTGTAGTATGTATTTTACTATTATTTTTTAGGATAAAACAAGCTTGAAGAAATTGTAGTATTGCTATGCATTTACTATTGAAAACATGTGCTTACTATTGCTCTTCAATCATTGCTTGTTCGCCTACACAATATTCATTTTATTGATCAAAATTCCTTGTACAGTGAATGCCAGCTAGCAGTGAATCAGATCAACTGATCTTCATATGACATTTTATGCCAAGATAGCAATCCGATCTGCCAACAGTAAATTGGATTTTCTGTAAATGCATTTGCTCCCAATTTTTAGGCTGGAGAATGACCACAAACATCTTCCCATTTTTATGAGTAATTATTTCTAGCATGAGATAATTTGTTGGCTAAAATTCATATTAAATATAGCTTATTTTGATGATGGATCATGGAGTGTGATCCAAAATTTTGATTCAAAAATTTACACACAATCAAAATTCAGAATAAACAAAATTGAAAGTATTATGGATTGTGGAAACCTCGTAGCATTAACCTAGTAATTATTTCCAACATGAGATAATTTGTTGGCTAAAATTCACACTAAATCTAGCTTATCAGGTGAAAGACTTGTATAAAAATGTAATGGTAAAATTTGGATATCACGCTAACTCTCATTTAGTTTTAGATCAATTATAATGAAATATCTTAATTTGACACATCATATGGCGATGGGGCAATTTTTTTGTATTTAATTTGATTTTTTAAACTTCTATTTATTTTCATTTATTCTCATTTACAAACATTTTTTATATATTTGATTTTTTTATATCCTACAATATTTCCATAACCTCGATCCTTTTTTCAAAATCTTGGGTTATCTATGTTAGTGTGAGTTGTATATTCTACCTATTTGGTTTCTTTTTGGAACTTTTTCACACTAACTTAGTTAAGTCTACTAAGGACATTTACTTGTGTGTCTCAACTCATAAGATTAAGACATGTGTCATCATATTAATTTGTCTTATGGTTTGCCTTTGCCTATATATACAAGGGTTCTCTTAATATAAATGAAATTTTGTAATATAATTAGTTTTGTATACATTGTATTAGTTTTGGCAAATATAGCATAATCATTGCTTCTCTCTTGTGTGGAAGGTGATTGGTGTTGAAGATGATCCTTGGCTCCTATGAGCCCTTATGGTATCTCTTGCATGGTATTAGAGTTTCAAAATTTTACACCCCCATATATATATATATATGGGTTCTCTCATTATAAAAAAACAAAAATTAATGTAACTAATTTTGTATGTATTGTATCATTTTTGATAAACATAGTACAATCATTGCTTCTCTTTTATGGAAGGTAATTGATGTTAAAGGTGATCCTTGACTCTTGTGAATGCTTATGACTTTTCTTACATGGTATCAAAGCTTCAAATTTGTCACCCCCTTCTCATTTATGGAATTTTTTTTGTTAAAAAATTTCACAAGATGCATCTTGGAGGAAAATAGACCTCATAATTGAATAAAAAATCTATGGATCCATAGTAAACTCGATAGGATTTTAACAAATTTTAAATTTGGCACTTTTAGGACATCAAGATTTTTTATCATACAAATTCATTAGTCTATATTGCATGATCCATACAATTTGTAAATTGTTTGATAAGCATTAGTGACTATACCAATGACATCTTTAGGAAAATATTCCTTTTATGTCAAATCTACACTACTAAGGTAAGAAGGTATGAATTTTACTAGGTTAAAGGTTTTCATTAGCTATTTGTATGACTACATGGTACTATCATACCTTATTTGTTACTATAGGCATCGTAGTATGACATGAGTTAGAGCTATAATTTGTGTTAGCACAACTAGAGTTGTTAAGATCTCTTATTCATGTGGGGACCAACCCCCTATCATTCTTAGCTAGTAAGCTTAAGCCTTGTAGCTACAACACCACCCAACATCACCATCAAACCTTCACTCCATCATAGCAAACCTCTGGTCTACCACTACATTTTTATCACCTCTTTGTTTAGACAATTGTGCCACCCATTCCTACCACCACCACTCCACCCATTAAGTTGTACCGCCTTTAGCCACCCTAATAGTGCTAGAAATCAATCTTTTGATCTATAAATTGGTAAATTTTTGTGAAGCATAACTTTTACCAACAAAATCCTTTTTAAACTTCTTCTAAGTGTTGGAAATGTATTTATAAGCATTTCATATCCGTCCACTTGAATTTTTTATATATTTTTCACTACATACCTTTTATTTTAGTTTGAAGTCAATTTCTATACTTTGGCTTGTATTTAAGAAAAAAGTGAACATATAGGACCATCATTTTTTGCTATAGGGGTTCCATTTCTATCTTATTGAATATCTACTTGATTAAGGAGGATTCTATCTTAGTCAATAATGTGTTTTTCAATCCATGCTTTTGTTATCATTATTAACAAAGGGAACTATAAGTCTTGGCAAGACAACATTCTAAAACATCTCAAGTGGATTCATCTCTTTCCCCATCTCTAAAAACTTGTCCCTAAATGAAATACTTATTGGAAGAAGCAATAATGGGCTCATGAGAATGATCATGTCCTAGGATTGATCAATTGCAATCTTGATCTTGACACTATGTGTTCCATCTCACATATTGAGTGTCTACACATTATTTTGACTAGAATTTAGGAGGTACATGGAGATTTGTATCAATATCTATTCTTGATAGCTGTTGCTACAAAAATCTTGTACTTCTTAATTTTTTATAGCTTGAACTATATGACAAATATACAATAGAAGGGATTACTTATTTGAAAATTCAAGTGAAAGTTGTGAGATGACATTGAGGCTTCTCTCCATGCCCCTTCTCCTCCTATAGATACATCCATAATTGATTCTTTAGCTTCTATGACTTCTAATTGAAATTCAAGAGTAGTCTTCTTTATTTACAAATTAGTAGATCATGAGGTTGATGGTTCTTGGATTCTAATATTGCTACATTGATCTATAGGTATTTATACTTGTAAATCTTGTTTTGACACATCATTATGGGATGAATAGTATAGTTGGGTGTCATTCATTAAGATAAAATCTCCATCATATCTTGATATTTTATAGTTAAATTTAACATATCCATAACTTATAGTGATTTAGTATAATAGGATCTTTATATTAATCTTCTAGTAGAGCTTATTAAGATGAGTACTTGATAGATATATCAAGTTTATTTTTTGAGTCTCTTCTAATAGGTTTGGTAGAAACACTTGAGGGAATTCATATCTTCTTTGATGTTAGCTCCTATAGAGTAGTATAATCTTCTTTGGATGTCATGAGGGAATATTCAAACCCTTTGGTTCTTTCTCTATCTATTCGTTTGTCATAGTTTGGAATTGGCTTGAAGGTCCTTGAGTAGAATTTAGAGGATTTGTCATCATATTGGATCTTGTTCTTAATCAATTACCACAAGGTTCTATATTTTTGTACCCTTTTTATCAATCAGGCTTGGAGCTCCGCGTTTGATGGTGATATTTTTTTGAACCTACATGGTGAAATTTGAGCAACTTTTAGATACGTAGATTCATAGTTTTCTTCTCTTATATTCCTATTTGGAATCAGAATCTCTTGTACATATATATATGAATTTATTTATTCATAAGGTTAGAAACATTATTCGTTAGTTTTGGATCATTGGTAGCATTCATTATTGAGCATCTACCATTAATGTAGGATATTATACATTGAGGGGGTGTTGCATGGTCTCTCTTCATCTCTCTTAGTGGGTTTTTTTTTTCCTTAAATGGAGTTTTGTTATTCTCATATTTCAAAGAATATCTTTTGTACAAATTGGTGAAAGAAAATTTCCTTGGGGGTTCATCTCATCTTGTTTCCTCCTTCCTTCCTTTTATTACTTTTATTGTTTTGTCTCTTTTGGAGAGGGGATTTTTGGACTATGGATTATTATCCTTTTAATATTTATTTGTGAAAGATTATTATGTACATGGGTACCTTATCAAACCTTATTTCCAAGATGGCCCATCTTTGTATTTTTACATGTTTGAATTTTCTCATTCTCCCTAAGTTGTAATTAAGGGAATGTTGTTGTGAATGAGATTTTCTACCTACCTAGTTTCCTTTTGAGACATTCTCACACTAGTTTAATTAATTTTACTTAAGGAATTTACTTTAACAAATCCTCAATTCATAAGGTTAAGACACATGTCATCATCTTAGTTCATTGTATGTCTCAACCTTGCCTAATATACATGGGTTCTCTCATTATGAAGTATTTTTGGTAATGTCGTCAATCTTGTATATTGTTTAGGAATATTGCATAATCATTACTTCTCTTGTGTGGAAGGTAAATGGTTTTTAGGTGATCCTTGGCTCCTATGAACCCTTGTGTTTTCACTTATAGCCTATCTTGGTTTAATTACATGAAAAAGGGATCAATATCACATAGTGTGGAACTAACATAAAATTTTATTTTTTAAATTTTGAAGTATCAACTCCCACCCTTTCCTATTAGTTATTTGGAGATGATGCAATACATGTTTGTGTAACTATGCGTTATTTATTTGGATTCAAATATATTCATTGAAGTATTTAAGCATCCTCATAAAATTAAGTAATCCTAGATTGTTTGAACTACAAGGGGCATTTAAATTTGTAGAACATTTTATAATTTTAAAGAATTAAAAGGAAATAAAAGTTACATCAAAATCATCTAGGACATTGCATGTTTGATTTTTTTTCCTCAACAATTCACCAAAAAATATAATTTTAAACCAAGGTATTGATTAAAGAGAATGTGAACCCTCACAACTTAATAGTTTCTCTTAGAATTTTTGAATATTGACATTTATTATGCTTCAATAGATAGTAGGGACAAGTGAACCAAGTCACAAAAGTACACATGTATTCAAATCAATCATGTGGGTTTCAAGATAGTTTTGTTGATCAAAGGGTCAACCACAAATGATACAAATTCATTCTACATAGACTTCAAAAGTATGTCACAACTTCTAGATAGCAATCACATCAAGAATATCATTTTCGAGTATTGATGATCAGTTTTATATGGCATCCAAGTTATTCTTCCATTGTAGTTCCAAAACCTAGATACCTCTCTCCCCTCCTTTAGTTTAAAAAAAACATTTATTAAACATTTATCATTCCAAGTTATAATATTAATTAATATTGATTAATTTTTCTTTGTTGGGACACACTTATTTAATCATCCTATATTTAGATAAAAGGTATTAAATTTACAAAATTATTGTAGCTAATTAAATGGATGTAATTAGTCAACATGAAATAAATTGAGACAATAATGTTTGGATAGATAATTGAAACTATTAAAATAAATATAATAAAATAGGATGATAGGTGGCAACCCATTAAAAAATATCTTGGCCTTATGACAATGGGGTAGGTGTGGGATGGGATTTTAAGAGATAGCCTAGGTTGCTTTGTGGAAACTTATGTTGGGTTCTTAGGTTATTAATCCAATCATGTTGTAGAAGCCTTTATTGCTTTTTGGGGCATCCACTTGGAAAAGGGAATTCAAGGTCTTAGACTTAGTGATTGAAGGAAACCCCCTCAATGTTCTCAAATACATCAAGCACCTTTCTCCCCCCTCTTAACATATTTTAGCATTATTAAAGAATCTAAGGAAATTATTCACTCCTTTAGTGAGGTGAGGATCAATATTTTCTACCATTAAGGTAAGGGGATACCTAATTATTTAACCATATGGGTTTTTTTGATGGAAGAGCTCAAGCATTGGTATGATGTTGAATATTTGCCTAATGATATCATTTATGGTGTTAATTGTGAGATGCAATTTGGTTTATGATTTTATGCTCTTGGGTCTCGACTTATTTAATAACTTGATGGTTGGTGGAGCTTATCAAAATAATTATTTAGGGCACTCCTTTGGATTTACCATGATCTACAACTTGGAGGGTTATTATATCATCATTATTCTCTCTATTTGTATAGTATTATTCCTTTCAATTTATCTCCTTATTGATCCCTATTTGGGGATTGATTAATTTCTTATTTTTCTAAGAAGACTTTAGAATTTCCCCATTCTGTAGTTATTTATAGATTGAAGCTTATCATGTGGGATGAGAGATTGTGAATAGATACTTCTTGTAAAGAATCCAAAAGCATTTTTATGTTTTCTCCATACTAAATTAATAATTTCACTACCACATCTATCTTGAGCTTAGAGCTAGTGTTACTAATGGCTACCATAAGGTGTTCCCAAGAGTTTAGAAAATAACATAAACGTTTAATACAATGATTAACCTCACCCATTTTCACTCCAATAGAGTATAATGTGTCATGATCATATTGAATGTGTTCATGTGCTTAACTATAGAATCATCATCATCCATCTTAAGGGTAAGTTTTATTCAATAGATTTAGTCTAATGAATTTCTCCCAACTTCTTCGATGTGATTCTATGGTGGATTCTTGATGCATATTTAAAAAAATTAAATCTACTAAATAGTTTCTAATAAGACCCTTCACATTATTATCTGATATTCCTTAGTCTTCTTGTTTGATTGTAATTAGTTTGGATCTAGGCACAACAACCATATATATCTATCAATGATAATATCCTCCACCTTGAGTTTCCATAGCTCAAAGTTAGTTCCTATGAATTTATCTCCATATATATCCATATTATTCTTTATTTTTTCTTGCATCTAGTTTTCATTCTACACAAGATCCTACTCAATCCAAGATTAATATGAAAATTATGTCCCTAACACCTATAATTTGAGTTGATTACGCTTTGATACCAAATGGAAGGAATCAATGGTGTGAAACATGATCCCTATGCTAAAATTTGAGGGGAGGTATGTGAAAGAAAAAAACATATTACAATTTTAGAAATAATACACAAAGAGATTATACCATAACAAGATTATTTATTTAGGGAAAATCTTTTGGGAGAAAAACCCTACACTCTTGTTTAACGGTGAAAAAGAGAGTGTTAGCATCAAGATGATGAACCACTAATATTACACTATAAAATATGCAATTATGTGTGTGATAAGGTGCCAATAACAATCATACCCTAATTGTTATAGCAACTATGAGGGGAATTTTTAGAGCTCAAAATGATGTGTACCTTGCTGCAAGAAGGCTATTTTTAGGGCACCAAGGACTCATTCACCTTTAGTGGCGAATGGGTCCCTGTTAGCGTTTCTAAAATTGAGATCTGAGTTATTTTCCCTGATCTCTGCACTCTCAGATCCCCAGTTGTCAAATCCTGAAAACCTGTAATAAATTCTGGAGCCTCCTTTCTTTGTTCCTGCACTATAAATGACAATCTTGCAACTTGACAACTTTTGTATAATTTTGCCTCAAACTTCTTCTCCACTTGATCTTCAACTTATAAATCTGAAAACACACATTCAAGAGGAGATTTTTTTTTTGATTGTTAGAGAATAGGGGTTTTCCTTGGTCAAACCCCTTTTAGGTAATTAAACCAAATGATGAGATAATGAAATTGAAGCATGAAACATGAAATATGCAATTGATGATACCTTGGATGTTGGAATGTAAATCTACAATCTAACATGAAGTGGCCATGATAATGTAGATCTTGATCGTTGAATAAGATGTGAAACAATGCTTGCAAGTAGATCTTCAATGCTACATCAACTATCTTAGCTCAACAACATGCATGAATGCACTATGCCTTAGACATGATGAAATGATCTTGAATTGTTGCAATAAAAATTTGATAATCTTCCTTGAAATTCCTTTGAATTGATCTTGTAATGTTCTAATGCTTGAAAACTTGAATGCTTAGGCCTCTTGTAAACTTGCTAGGAGAAACTATGTGAATTAACCCCTTATTTATACTAAATCTAGAGATTAACCCCAAAATTCAAATAATTCAAGCCAACACCAAATCTGGAAATGAAAATGATTAAAATATTGCTAGAACTAAATTAAAAAAGGGGGTCCTTTTTAAGGGAGGACCCATTCGCCACCTAGGGTGAATGGGTCCTGACACAAGTTTCTGGGACCTTGCCTTTGGGGGGTGAAAGAACATAAAAAACCCATGTCAAATATGCATAGAAAAGGGTGTCCTATTTGGAGAGGACCCATTCACCACTAAAGGTGAATGGGTCATAGCACCAATTTCTAGGGCCTTTATTTTTCCAAATTAAATGTTATGTAATTCAAATATTGAGTGTCAGGATGGATCCTTCGAAAGGTGTCATAAATAAGGCTTAAATTTCAATTAAAGGGGTTAATTAACTCTAATTAACCATAATTAATTAATGAGACCCTAGATAAGTGTGAAAGTGTGTTACAACACTTTACAACACCTTAAATAAGGTACATTTTATTAAAAAGGGCCCTAGAATAATGTGAATGTGTACAACACATTACAACATTAAACCTTTGAGGTGAGATAGAAAGTCTTCCAACCTCAAAAGGTATGTGCATGAGGTTAACCAAATAACTTGGTAACCTCTAGAGGTTTAAATGTTGCACATTTGGTTAGAGAAGAAGTTATCTAACCTCATCAACCTAAGTACACTTTTTTATAGTGAATAGATTAATTATTCACACTAACACCCCCCCTTAAGTGATACTTGGGGAGATAAAAAAAAGTACAATAAAATAGAAATGGGTCCCGGTTAGGGGCCATGTTAGGTACCCATGTACATTGTATTCTCTCCTAAAGTAGAGTAAAGGAGAAAACCCAGTGGGAACAAAACTATTCTCTAAGAAAAGAGAATTAGAAGGATTTAATACCTTCTTAAAATATACCCCTTGATGAAAGGAACATGATGATGAAGAACTCCTGAAACATGTCAAAGTTGTAAAATTTTCCAATGATGAACTGGTGTTTGCTGGAATCAACAAATCTTCAAGTAGTGTAGATCAAGATGTGAGATACAAAACACTACATGAGTGAACATATGAACACTACTCAACCAGTATACACAAAGTTTATCAAACTCTATGAAGTCAATAATATAGATAGTATTGTGATGAAGAGTACAAGGATCTCAAATTGTGATCCACTGAATTAGATCCCCCATACGAGAGATCATGATAGAAGGTTCATGGTGCCTCCCAAAAAGAAGATTCTGCTTCATTGAAAGAAGCATTAGCATAACACATCATAGTCCCCCCTTAATGCTAAGAGAAATAAGTAGACAAAATGAGATTGAGAGTGTGTAAGGAATGCAAAGATGTACAAGGTGTGCTTGAAGGCACACTCACATGAGGTGAGAATCACAAGGATCCATGTTGTGATGGCATCGCTCCCCATTACACTTAATAATTTAGTGTATGCACAATAATTTATCAAATTCCCTCCTTAAGGAACACACATTCAGTATTTGTGGCACTTTATTTGAGTGCATTTACAATCTTTTTTCTATTACAAGTTCGTCAAAGTTTATTGTCATGAGGTGGACATAGATTAGTTTATGTCTTGCAAACCTCAATAAAAGACCAAAACTATAAAATTACAACCCTTAATATGACGACCCCCCCTTTTGCCAAATTCACTGTAGAAGAGAAAATTGACTCCTCTTTTATGAAATTTTAACTAAGGAAAAAAATTTCAACCTCCCCCTTCTGTTTGAAAAATTAAAAAAAGCTCCCTTTATCACACTCATTGCAAAAGAAAAAATTGAATTTTTCTTTTACAAATTTTTAACAATGGCAAAATATTGCACCTCCCTTTACAAGCTTTTGGCAAAAAAAATCTCCCCTCTTTGACAAGCTTTTAAATAATCTACTTAGTTTTGCAGCTAGCAGTATACAATGTCAAAATAGGGCAATATTTTGACCAAGTCATTAAGACACCATAAAGAGCTGCCTAAGTTGAAAAAATCTTCACTCAAAGCAAGAAAACACCTGCGCAAGAGGAGAAAAGTTATCCTTGCACTAGTAAAACTTGCAAAAAAGAAGTGAAAGGCCCATTGAGGACATATTTGGTAGGTGTGAATGGTGGGAGAATGCATGAATTAGAGGCATCTTTGCATGCGGGAGAATGGCTGAGGTAAAGGCGCGACAATTAGATGGCTCTACCAAAGGCTCACGACCTACATGTATGGAATGACCTTTTGAATGGACAAACCTGTAGGTGGTGCGAAATTCCACATGCCCAATTCCAATGCCAATGGTTGCAGACCCCTCCATGAATAGCCAAGTTCCAATGCCAATTGTAGACCCCTCCAAACAAATCGACTAGGATGAAAGTCAATAGCAGATCGATTAAATGGGGAAGCTTGGGCGTGAGCAGCAAATAAAGATGGGTGATACAAAGGTAGGTCACGCAGGATGCAACAAATAATGGAAGGCCGCCACAGATCATGTCGCCTGCAAACTACCACAACAAATTATATGAGAAGTTTGAGAAGGTTCTATGGAAAGGTGCGCTGAAGAGTGAGTGACTCATGCAAATAGTCCAAATACTAGGCCAGTTCCTCAAAATGGCATGGCACGTAGACAATGAAGTCACCAATTATGTTGTCCTACACATAGATCTGCAAAAAATGGTGGGTCGAGAGAGGTCGAGGCCAAGAGTGATGCTTTGCTCAGGACATGGGCTGAGGATCTTATGCCATGCTCCTCTTCAATCCTTAAACAATGCAAATCTTTGCCAAAAAAAATGCACCAAAAGAATTTGTGCGCTCAGTATTTTTATCTTCCTAAAATGAGATGCTAGCTTTGTGTAGAATAATTAAACTCCAATGATGTCAGATATAATGTTTAGGTTGAATTCTCAACAAAATAATAAATCAAATATTTACTCAAAAAGAAAAAACGATGCACAAAATCCCAAGTTCTTGCTGCCCAAATTTGGGGCCAACAAGTTTTCTACAAGTTATTAACAAATAGTAATGAAACTAGCCAAATACAATCGAATTGATTCACCTATAGGTCTGAAACTATCTCCACCTAAAGCTCTGATACCATATAAGAAACTAGGAGAATCTAGGAGATAAGATAACAAGCACAAATGAACAATGCAATGATTGTATTTAGACAACCCAAATGATAATGAGCACAAGGCCTTACATATATAGGCAAGGATGATGCAATCCGCCTATGAGGTGGATTGACAAGTTCCCATGAAGTGGCACAAATGAGTAGACAAGTGTCCTATAGGTGCCAACCTTAGGAACACTTGGAGTGAGCAAACCAACAACCTCTATGAACAAGTCATCAACCTTAGTGTTGAGTGACCTTTGAGGTGAGATGGAAAGTCTTACAACCTCAAAAGGTATGTGCATCAGGTTAACCAAATAACTTGGTAACCTCTAGAGATTTAAATGTTGCACATTAGGTTAGGCAAGAAGTTGTCTAACCTCATCAGCCTAAGTACACTTAAGTATAGTGAATAGACTAATTATTCACACTAACAGTGCCCAAGTTATAATGCCCAATCCATGTTGAGTTAACATGCTAATAATATATTTTTGCACTGTCTAATGCAAAATATTTCTTTTATAATCCACTCACAAAATTGGACACTCCATTTCAGCTCCATAATATCCCCCAAAGATGTTATATGGCACATCATAACATGTGCCATAAAGTTAGTCAAAATTCTTACTGAAAATAATAAAAATTCCTAGTAAATAATATGACTTACCCACCATTATGCTCATACATGTCTTAATATCTTACACCATTATCTTTTTCAAAGATGCTCTTACACATTATTCATGACAATATATTCTCTTATACACCATTATTCATATCATAATAAGGTATAGGCCAAGTCATAAGTGGGATGCCCTTTTTTATGGGTTCACAAACAATTAATAAAAGTAATATTAGATAATTGTTTTTGAACATTGGAATTGTAAGGTGTGTGACACACTATTATACTCCCATATAAACTTGTAATTTTAGACTTTGAAAGACTAAATATGCTATTTTTGTAAACATTTGAAATTTTTGGAAAGAGCTTGAGGTGAGATCTCTTTGTTATTCATGATTATTTTCTTGGTTTGAAGAGAGATTCTTAGATATTTTTGGAGCATAAAAGATATAGGAAAAAACTTCATGAAAAAGAAAACTCATCCACTTCTAACAAATTCATTTTAAAGAAATAAGTACTTTTCCTTCTATTATTATATTTCATTTCATGCATGTGTAAAAAATTAGCTTTCTTGTTTTATGTGAATTTTGAAAAATAATTTTTCTTCTTATTTTATAACATTAAAAATGAGCTCTCTTATTTTATGTGAACTCTGAAAATTAATTTCTCTCCTTATTATTTCTTTTAAACGTAGATATTAAAAAACAAATAATATCTTCTTTTATATATCCATTCATATATATAAAATACATTAAGCTAATAACTGATGAATTAAATTGGAAAACAAACCTTGACAAAACATCGTTTGAATTAAATTAGAACAACATGCTTTTCATGCCCACAATATACATAAATACTTTCATCCTTGTGGCTTTGCAAATTGTGACACAATCGTTCACGTCATTCGGTCGCTCCGAGTTCACATCATTAAATATCATTTAAGTTTAAGATCAATAAAAAAATCCTACCAACTCCAACCTGTTTAAATGAACGTTAGTTTGCACGTAAAATACTTGTTTTTGGTTTTGAGTTTTACCGTTTTCTGTAACTTGTGTTAATGAGTCACGTGCATATATAGACAGATCACAAGGATCGTTCAAATGCGTGTAGCGTTTCTCATATAGCTTATCTCCTTTTTCCTTCCTTTCCAGTTAATAGAGATCTAAATCAAGGTGACCCATTTTACAAGACTCTGTAATGTTTAAGCAGTCATGGGCTCCATTCTGGCCATGGGTTCACTGTAGTCACGGCTGTCACCCCCAGCGGTTACAGTGTTGTCACAGAACATTACATACACCAACACTTCAATTACTCCAAATATAGTGGCCACTGCATTGGGGATCTACAAACGAATCCATTCTAATCAGCCTTCATTTAAATGTTATATCGGCTTTAGGAAAATTCACCATCAACAATTTACCATCAACAAATTCACTTCAACAATACATCACCAATAATTCATCGGCATGATAAATTCATTTTGTGGAAAATTAACCGCCAACAATTCACCAGCAATTTATGACAGTGAATTTTCCACGAAATGAATTTGTGATGGTGATGAATTATTGAAAGTGAATTTGTTGATGATAAATTGTTGATGGTGACCGTTATATCTAATCAGAACCATAGAATGTGTTGAGGACTTACCATAGTAGCCTTCGCGTCCTTGTGAAGGGCACTGAATGCCAGCCATACTGCAGCGTTGAGCAGACTGAAGAAAGAAACAAGAAATGGCATGCTACTCACATCATTGGTAGTGATTACTTGCTTCTGCAACATATTGTAAAACACAGACACAAGGTCAGATAATATTATCACTCTGCATTGATTACAAAATGAGTGCTAGCAATTTTTATAGCTCAAGACAGCTGAATCAAATATTTGACTACAATGTTTTGCAGTCATTCTAACACATTTTATTGAATTTGTTCTTTTAAAGTCAAACTCTATCTTCCATCACATTCATAATTGAATTGCAAGGAAGAAAAAATTATCCTAAAAACAGATGAATCGTCATGGTAATAGATATCGGATTGATCAAGAGATTAATTTGTGAATAAGTACCACAACAGATAAAGGGGCGGCATGCATAACAATGTTGAGAACTCCACAAGCCCATCCAACTACTGTGACTCTATCACTTTTCGGAACAAGGAAAATTGCACTTGCAATCATTGTACCCATTATTGTCAATGATGTAACTTTAAACAGGACAACCCGAGCCTGCAAAACCACAACATGAGTAATGTGATTAGTTGCTGCGACACAGAATTAAGATAGCTATTGTTTATGATATTGGTATAAATTGTTTTTGGATTTGGGCGTGTGAGTTTTTTTTTCAATGTTAAGGATCAAAATCCATGATCTATTATCAGGAGTTTTTTCTTCTTCTCTTACTTTCTGATTTCTGATGATAGATCATAGAATTTATTCCAAAACACTGAAAAAAAAAATTCAGAGAGTCAAATAGAAACAATTCATACCAGCTTAAATTTAACTATTCTTGTAACAGTTTGCTTCAAGATCAGTGTTTGGAACTTTCAAATCTCAGCAGTTGGAATTCACCTTCTGGACACACCTTTAGTGGAGAAGTGTTCCGATGTTTTCTGTAAGTTTTAATTTTTAAAAACTTAAAAAAAAATCTTTTAAGTGTTATAACTTCTCCAAAAGGAGTGTAAACAGTTGAGCAAGTAGCCCACCTGTTATTCTCCATTTTTATGAAAATGCCATTCTTTGTGATGGTCAGACCTTTCTCCAAAAGAAACCAAAACAATGGAAGATCGAAAATTTCTATTTTGGAACTTTCAAAACTCTGAATGGGGAGTCCCATAAGCAAACCCTAGAAAGGTATACACAGTAAAAGCATCAAAACACTGAATTACCTTTTCTTTCTGAGGAGCATGGAGGTAATGAATTGTAAGGTATCCAGCATGCAGAAGTGCTCCAAGGCCATTGACGTAACTGATGAGGAATTTATTATTTTGGTCTAAACGCACACCATAGAACGTCCAGAGCACACAGTTCAATATTGTGCATATGTAATTAAAAGCTGAATAGGATCCTGTATCTTTGTCATTTATAATGACCTTTACTGTTGGACTGGACATAGACATGCACCCAAACAAGAAGCCAAAAAATTGAGCAATTTTTACAACAGCATTTCATATTTGAATTGAATATAATTAATTTTCTTGCTAAGCCCACATAGCCAAAACAAAATAAAGCAAAGCAATCTTACAAGGGTGAGAGAAACAAGGTGACGCGAAGTATGTTTCCTGCAGCAACCCAGGAAGAAGATTTGGCTTCTAGTATAGATTTGAATGGATGCATGTTTTATCAAATGAATCTAATTAGATTTTCTTTGCTTACGATGCCATTTCCATGAACAAAATCAAATAGCCTGTCAATTAGAAGAAAAAACAAAACCATTTAAGCAAAACCCAATAAGTTCAGCTTCCTTGGTGGATATGTACTTATTACTGACTACAACATTATTTTCATACAAAGAAATTTGGTGATTTGTTGAACTGCATTGACTACATCGTAGTTGTAAACTACATGCTTGACTAGATGCATTTTTAATTGTTTTAGTCTCACTTACTCATTTTTTTATTTAGATGGTTTGGTTTGTTCAGCTGTGCCATCTACTTATTTATACTTACCTGAGAGCAACTTTATTCTGTCCTATATGCCCTTGTGACCTCACAGAAAGGACACTACCGCACGCTTCTCTTGGTTAGAAAAATCATTGGCTAAAACCTGTATAGGGAGAAACTTAAAAGAACCGAGAGTTGAAAAAAATAATATAAATCTAAACAGAATAACTCTCTCTGGCCTCTGGCTGGAAAGGTGCATCGGCTCAGGATGGTGTGTTTGAAAGGGAAAAATGTAAGTTGTTATCTCGAGGGAAGGAGGGTATGTGTGACAAGCACAAGCTTTGCCTTTATATCAAGGTTTTAAGTACGTACATCCATAGTCTAACCATATTCGCATATGTTGGATGCTCACTCAGAACAGAATTAAAATAAAGTTATGCTGCAATTGTCTCCAAGACTCCAGCTGCAAGTGATTATTATTAATAATATCTATAGGTATGGTCTTGGGTTCAACCTCCGTTCTTGCTGTTGACCGGCAGGTCTGTATGCGGGCTATGACATCCACCTGCAGGGGCTAGTCTCGCCCCATCTCACCCCAGGTACCCAAGGTATGGGCTGCTGGGCTGTTGGGCTGAGTCACGGGGACACTCTTGCGGCATAACCCAAAAAAAAAAAAAAAAAAACCTATAGGTACTTTAAGGAAAGATTGATGAGTATTGATTTAAAGTCCATTTGTTAGTATTATTATAATAGTGACCTTCCTTTTATTTATTAACTCTTTATTATAGAAGCAATCATTGAACTTCCAGAAAAAAATACAAATGTAAGGTCATATTTCTATTTCAACTCTTTATCATTAAAGCAATTATTGAACTTCTAGAAAAAAGAAGACTTAAGATCATTTTTTTCTTTTTCAAATAGTCATTATAAGTCAGCTAAAATATTACATATTTTAAATTATGTATTAGGTTGTTAAACAAAAGTACCAACCTAAATTCGAGAAATTGTAAAAAAAGAAGTATGGACATCAAAGCATTATATACTATGATATAAAAATTACATCAATGCTCTAGACATATTGCAAGACTATTGCTGTCTTTTATCTTTTATTTTATACCATTGAATTGGTGATAGGGATTTGACCAAAGAAGAATAACCCCTTCTCAAGTAAAATCTTAAACATTGTTTATCAACATCACACATCTTCTAATATAGATTGCAAACATCAAGGCAACCATGTTTCATGTTCTAAACATTGAAAAAAAAAGACTTAGATCCATGGGCTAGGTTTATATCCATGATGCACAAGATTTATATTTACACTTACAAAGGTCATTCCATAGTTGTGAAAGTGACAAAGAGTGGTAACAATATTTTTCTTAGTCTCAAGGTAGTTGTCTACTAGATCATATTTTTTTGGCATAAATTGTTGAATCAGTTTGATACATGTATGTCATATTCAAATCAACATTAGACCTAGAGCTAAGTACCAATGTTATTATTATTTAATTTTTGTGCATTTATTTTTATACATTTATCGATCCCCACTCATTATTATAGATTAGGTTGATAATCATGACAATTTATTAATTTACACTAGGATATTCAATGATGATTGTTTGTAAAAGTTAAATAATATATTAAATTTATAAAATTATATATTATTATCATTGCTAGAAATTATTTCGACATGATTATTGTCCTTTTAAAATTGAACCACTAAATATTGATTTTATTTTCCATGTGATATATTAGAAGCTAGTATACAATATGTTTTTAAGTCATCCATGGATACGTGATATGAGGGTCATACCATCCACATTGCATATGACTGTAAAATTTTCACATGATGATGAAAGATATGTTATACATGTAAATGAATAGTCATATAGTCATTGTCAAATGGTTAACCAACCTAAAATATTATTGCTCTGAATTAACCTAATCAAGAGATTTCACTAATATTTTTTCCCAAATTAATAAAATGTTGTATTGATTTGTTGAGAATTTTCTAGGGATTTTATGGGCTTTTCATTCATAAAAATAGTAGAAATTTTGTTTCTCCACTTACAACTTAACTCAAATCTAGTCACACTTTTAAGAGGGTTTTGTCATCAAAGAATTTTGTCTGGAATCATTAAAAATTGGTAGAATTTCAAGTAAACTTTATGTCTTCTTAAAAGTGGCACAAAAATAACCTAAGCACATATTTAACTAAATAAGTTGTTAATGATATGTTCTATCTACATAAAAATGTTCATGTATATAGTGGGGTGCTTTAGTAATGTTTGAGCCATCCCAAATCTCTTCTAGCACACTTTCTTAGTGGATAAACCACTAACCATCTACACCATGTTGTCTTAGTCAATCTAAAAGTAAAAATATAGTTTATAAGGAAATAAAAGAAAAATATCTAACATCCATATAAGAAGACTATTCATATTTCAAACTCACCATAATTCCTTAATTATTATGAAAAAATGACAAGGTTTTGACATCTTCAAAAAAAATTAAATTGAGAAAGGCATCTCCAAAGGAAAGATTCATGATAGTTTGAGAAGGATATTTGACCTAGATTACAAATAGTGAAAACAATGTGAACTAAATTATTTATATAAGTATTTTGATATAGGTTTGACTAGTCATTGAATACATTTGTCAAGTTGTGCACACCATATGAGCTCTTATGGTGTTTTACCATATTTTTTTTAGAGGTTCAACCATGGATTTTTCAACTTCATCAAAAACCTAGGCAGTGGTTCTCATAGTGTCATTAGATAAAAGGAATATGGTTTCAAATTCAAAATGATTGTCATATGATCATCATAGCAAGGGTTTTAGTATTAATCAAAAGATTCACTAGTTTTAATGTACAAATTGTTTCAAATTCTCAAGTCATTTGTGTAACTTGTGATTTAATAGTGACCATATCTAATAGTGGTTATTTTTAAAGTTCTATTATGGGTAATGCATAAGGACCTATTTTTAGGTCACTTTAGTTATTTGTATTTTTTTTTGTTATTTTAAGATATTTTTTCTTTAATATTGTAATTTTTATAACATGTGGATAGGATTGCTTTCAGGAAATTATTTTTGACATATATTATTATTAATATTAAATTCTTGAAAGCTATTTTCATAACATATAAATAAGTGTTTTGAGCAAATAAATTCTTATTGATAGTTGAAATTAAACTTATGTTTTTGATTAAAAAGAAGGGAAGAAGATTCTTGCTGATAGTTGAAATCAAAATTATGTTGCAAATATTGGACAATTCAAATATTTAATCTATTTTTTTTGTATTCTCATTTAAAACATTCATAAATGAAATATAGTAAAAAAATGTATTAAATATGAGGATTTAATTTCTTTAAATATTACACTAAATTATTTGATTATTAAAATGAGCTTATTTAATCTTTGTATATATTTGAATCTATTAATTTCTATTTTTAATCAATAATCATTCATGTTTTATTTAATTTGTTTAAATTGCATGCTTCATTAACCTTCAATATAAAAAAACGTAAATCAACTTTGCTTTGAATTATTTATTTTAATACAAAGTCCTATTAATAATCTTTTATAATTTACATAACCATTAATTCTTATTCATAAATTTTAATTTTATAACAATATTTAGTTTAAGGAAATTTTCCTACTAATTTAAAAATGGTTTAATTTTTTATATCATTCTATTTTATAGTGGTCTCTTAGAAAACTAAATTAAAATGATAACATCATCACACATATTTGATGGTTGCACAACCACTAGAAGAGGAAGATTAGATATGAGATTTCTCATCAATTCAATGAACCTGTGCATATAAAAAATGACACATTGTGGGGAATCATAGATGTTATCTTTGTCATCTCCATGTTGTGGAAGCAAAAATATAAATGTAAACCCATAAACTTAAATAATATTGCAGCAAAATTTAGTTGTGAAATGTCCTTTCTACAGCCTCTCTGTTTCCGGGTTCTTTGACGTTTTTTCTCTTTTATTTGTAAACTTTGTTGTTTCGGGTCCCTATAAAACCCGTTTTTTCCTCTTTCAATTTTTTTTATCAAGATATGAATTTACATGGTAAAACCTTGACAATATGCCAAGAAAACATCCACAGGGAAAAGTATCGATATTATTATTGCTCAGAGAAACTAATTACAATCTTCATGCAACTACTACTATCCAATTACATATTTTCCATTAAAGACTTCAAAGATATATAATATCTTCAAGATAACAACCACCTTCAAACTTAGAATTTTTTTTTTTTTCCCTTAAGGAAATTATGAATTACCTCTTAAGGAAAAAAGAGTTTTTCATAAGATAAGATATTTGTTTTATCTTTTTCATAAGATATATATTTTATTTTATTACTTTAATTATTGTCATTATCCAACAATATCCACCTTGAAAATAATTTACTTGATACTTTCCCATGCCCATTCATCACCTTTTCTACAAGCCAAGAGAAGCCAAACTCCATCTCAAATTCTCTAGCTATACTAGTTTTGTAAACATGTTTACACAATTTTATGGTGTATGAACCTTCTCAAGAGCTACTCCACCTCCATCAATAACCTATCTTACAAAATGGTATTTAATAATAATATGCTTAGTCCTACTATATGGTAAGCTATATTTTTAGCTAAATTGATAGCACTTTGACTATCACAAAATACAATCAACTTTTCTTGTACTTTTCCAGACTCGCCTAAAATACCCTTTAATCAAATTACCTCTTTGCATACATGTGAGAGAGCCATATACTTAGCCTTAGTAGGGGATAAAGCAATTGTTTCTTAAAGCTTTGACATCCAATAAATAGGTCCTCCTACAAGAGTAAAGACATAACGTGAAGTAAATCTCATTTTGTCTAAATCACCTACAAAATATGAATAAACATAACCACAAATAGAGCCACTATAATTGGATCAAAGGTGATAAAATAATCACTTATGCCTCTAAGATATCGAAGCACCCATTTCGTTTCTTCTCAAATGCTCTTTACTTGGATTTTTCATGTATCTATTGATAACACCAACTACACATGTGAAATATCTATTCTTGTATATACCATCATATACATTAAAATTCCTATAGCATTAGCATAAGGTACACAACATAAAATCACTTTCTTCTTTATTACTAGGACATAAAATTGAATAAATCTTAAAATGAGAAGCTAAAGGGATATTTACCAGTTTCACATTCTTCATACCAAATATTATGAGTATCTTCTCCAAATATTTCTATTACGATAACCAAAGCTTATCATGTTCACTGTCTTTGTGTATTTCCATGCCCAAAATTTCTTTTGCTGCTCCTAGATCCTTCATATCAAAAGTCTTACCCAATTGATCCTTTAGCCCAATGTTATCAACTATGCTTTTCTTTGCTACAAGCATATCGTCAAAATATAACACCAAGATAATCAATAAACCATTTTTCAAAATTTTAAAGTAAACACAATGGTCATGCTCACTCTTTGTAAAATTTTAGCTCACCATGAAGGAATAAAACTTCTTGTACAATTACTAGGAAGATTGCTTCAAAAAATACAATGTTTTTTTGAGTTTACAAAAAAAAGTAGTGTAATATTGAAAAAACTCTTTTGATTGTCCCACATATATCTCCTCATCCAAATCTCCACATAGAAATGTTTTCTTAACATATAGTTTCTCTAACTCAAGATCAAGTAATGCAACTAGTGCTAATACAACCCAAATAGAAACATGCTTAACAATTGGTGAATTTTTTTTATGAAAATCAATACCTTCCTTTTAAGAATACCCTTTTGCTACTAGTCTTGTTTTGTACCTTCAAGTTTATCTTAACACCTTTCTTTAGTTAGTAGATCCATTTGCAACCAACAACTTTCCTACCTTTGGGAGTTCTACTAGGTCCCATAATTTATTCTTCTCCAAGATATCCATTTATTCTTTTATTACTATTTTCTATTTAGAATTTTTAGTACCATCCATTACTTCTTGATAAAAATTAGGTTCCCCATTATTATAAATCAAAGCAACTGATAAAAATAATTATCATACTTTAGGTCAATTTTTGACCTATATAGATCTCCTTATATCTAGTTGTGGAATTTCCACATTTTCCTGTATATTTTCTACATCCTCATCTTCTTCTTTGTAAGCTTCTTCCTGCTTCCTATTTTTTATAGATCGTTTTAGCATAAACATATTACTATTATATACAGAGGTTATGGTTAGTCCTGTTGGTTAATGCTTGTAAAAGGTAGTTATATAGTTATCAACTATATCTCCTTGTATAAAGTCTCTTATGTTCATTGAATGCATAATTAATTATGATTTATCCCTTCATATGGTATCAAAGCTACCCACTACTAGGACATGGGGATGAAGCATTGAAGGGGTGTGTAGAATTTTTGCCTTAAGGCATTAAAGGCATTCAACATTAAGATACATGCAAATGAGAGCTACAATGAGAGATGGCATAGGGTTTTTTGAAGAAGAGTTGATAAAGTGTTTTCCAAGCACTATAAGTGTATACCATCCTTTCAAATAATTTTCTTGTGCATATTCATTATGAGTGACGGTGGTGGAAAAAAAAATGGGATGAAGCCACTATTCACATCACCTTACCAACACTTTACTTCCATTTCCACTTCCGTAATGCTCTACTTCTTATGATTAATCATCACCCTTAAAAAAAAGAGAGTCTCAAATCCATTTTTATTTCCATTGATAGTGGCCACATGGAAGAAGGGCAAGATTTGGATTTGCAAAAACTCTTTTTCTTTTCATGTTGTGCCTGATTTTCCCAAGCCTAAAATTATGTTTCAAGACATAAAAATGCTGCTTCTTAATCACAAGGTATATCAAGACGCTATTGGCATACTTATTGAGATATATAAGGATAAGGATATTTTTATCATTATAGGAATAGAAGAAAGAGGTTTTATTTTTGTCCCTTCCATTGTATTAGCAATAGGTACCAAATTTGTTCCAATGAGGAAATCCATAAAGTTACCAGGTGAGGTCTTGGATAAGGAATATGTCTTAGAGTATGAGATTGATTGACTTGAGATGCATATAGGAGCAATACATCCTGGAAAATGTGCCCTTGTTGTTGATGACCTAATTTCCACTAGAGTAACCTTGTGTGAAGCCATGAGGTTGTTAGAAGAAAAAATTCCTGACCCAATGATCTTCAATGGTGTGAACAAAGCAAAAATGAACATGTTGCATCAAGTTGAGCCATATGTGACATTTGGATATACAAATTTAAAAAGTATAAGGTAGCCAAATTATAATAGAGGATATAGAATGCTAGATAAGCAATGAATTCTTTTTGAGTGATAACTTTATCATTAAAGAGGTTTTGGGATGATATGGTACCATTTTGTATTAAAGATCTCAAAGATGAGATTGTTACTATTGGTTTCCATTTCTTAAAAGAAAAGAATTTTTTGTGGATATTTGTATTTGAGCCTCAATATTTGGAGGCTAGAGGCATCAGAGGATGGTGGATTTTCCATTATCTCAAGTTAACTTCTCACTTTAAGATGTTTTTTTACATGAGAAGATTTATTTCTTTCTTTCTTGCTTTCCTTGTTGACTTTGATGGATTTCAAGAATAAATATATTGTGAAGTTTGATTTTTAGAGATAGGTAAGGTATTTGATGTTAAACTCAATATGGATTATTTTCCAATGAGTTTACAAGATTGTAATTGGGAATTATACCCTTTTGAGGGTCACCAAATAACTTGATGAGAATTTGTCGTAACTCAATATGGATTGTTGTCAAATAATTTGGAAATCACTAATTTGGGAGTTTGAGAAAATGGTAGTCCAATAACTAAAAAATTCAACTCGAAGCTACGCCTTTCTGAGGGTCGTGAGGTAGCTTGATGGAGTTCCACTTGATTTAGGATTTGTTTCCTCAAAGGAAGATCTTCTCAAGAATGTATATTTGTTTTGAAATGAATATGTTTTGCTATGTAAGCCTTAAGAGGGGGTCCCTTAGCAATGTGAAATTTGAGTTTTCAAGGGTACTTTTATAGGAACAATGTAATAAAGGGAGGATGTTAGCATAAACATATTACTATTACATTGGTAGGTTATGATTATTCTTGTTGGTTATGCCTTTTATAGGTAGTTATATAGTTATCAACTATATCTCCTTGTATACTTATGTTCATCAAATGCATAATCAATTATGGTTTCTCTCTTCAGATGGATGATTTTCCAACTAAATTTGTTTATGTTGTGATACTTGTTCCTATTTCATTTTAACTTCTACTATGTCTAATTTTATGAGACAAGATTCATCAAATACTACATCTCTGCCAATGATGATTTTGTGGGTAGTAGGATCCCACAATATGTATCCCTTAATTCTATCACTATACCAAAAAAATATGTTTCATGGATTTGGGGTCCAATTTAGAACGTCGATCTTTAGAAATAAGAGAATATGCATCACAACCAAAAAAATTCAAATTTGAATGTTCACAAAAAATGACATATCCATATTTCTTCAATAATCTTACAATTTATTACAATTGATGGTGACCGATTTACCAAATAGCAAGTTCTAGAGACTACTTCTACCCACAACTCTTGTTGTAACTTTGTATTAGTGAGCATGCTCCTTGCTCTCCCTAGAAGAGTCATGTTGATACATTCAACAACACCATTTTATTGAGGAGTATAAACTATGGTTTTATGCCTTTCAATCCCAACTTCCTTACAATAATTTTTGAATTCCAAAGATATGAACTCACCTCCATTATCTATTCTTAAACACTTGATTGATCTGCTAGTTCTCTTTTCAATCAATACTCTAAATTGTTAAAATACACTAAACACATTAGCTTCAGTTTTAAGAATATAGACCCACACCATTCTAGAGTAATCATCTATAAATGCCACAAAATATGATGATCCTCCAAAAGAAACTAGAGAGGATGACCCCCAAAAATTTCAATGAATATAATTTTTAGAATAACCTTACTTGTATGACTATTTGTGTTAAACTTCTATCTAGATTTCTTTTCATGAACATAACATGCTTGCAAGAATCCAAATTTAGAGATTTTATATTTGGAAGTAACTTATGGTTTGAAAGTACCTTTATCTCTTTCTTACTCATATAACCTAGTCGTTGATGATATAAATGAGTAGATCCATTTATTTCCTTAGATACCACCAAAACTTCATTTATTATAGTACTCCCTTCTACCTTGCAAAGGGTTCTAATATTCGTAGCCTTCATGACCACCAAAATACCCTTGAACACTTTCAGTCCTCCACCTTGACATGTAAATTTATAGCCTCCATAATCCAAAACTCCCAAGGAAATTAAATTCTTTATGAGTTGTGGTACATGTTTTACCTTTGTTAATGTCCCCACAATACCATCAAACATTTTAATCTTGATTCTCCCAATCCCAACAATCTTACAAGATACATGATTTCCCATAAGAACAACACTGCCATTGATAGCTTGGTAAAAAAAAAAAAAATTCCTATGTAGACACCTGATTAGAAGCATTAGAATATAATAACCATTCCTCATGATATTGTAAGGTATTACAAACAAACAATATTCATCAACAATACCTGAACTTGTCTAAATTGGATTTTCTTCCTTTTTGGAGTCTTCATTATTTTCTTTCTTTTTCCAACAATATTTCTTGAGAAGCCCTGATTTATTATAGTACCAACATTTTCCCTTGCTCTTTTTTCCTTTTGAATTATATGTGGATGTACCTCTTGAATATTCCCCTTTTTCTATGGATTGACCCCTAGCCACCATTGCCTTTGGTGTGGAAGCTTCTATGTTAGATTTCCTCCACACCTCTTTAGACAACAAAGCTACCACAAAAAAATAAATTCAAGGGTTTCAATTGTGCTAAAGCTAATGGAAGTGACTAAGTGAATCCAAGATTCAAGTAATAAACACAATAATGTAACTGTCTTGTCTTCATCTTTTATTTTTACACCTATACTAGCTAATTGACATATAAGAGTAATAAAAATATTTAAATGATTAGCAATTTTAATACCTTTTTTCATTTGAAAATTATACAGCTACCTCTTCAAGTAGATCTTATTTGTCAAGGATTTTTTCATGTAAATACTTTCCATTCTACCCCACAAGTCCGTTGTTCTTTCCTCTCCAACAATACTGGAAAGAACATTATCTGCTAAACACAACCAAATTGTGCTAAAAACTCTTGTATCTAGATCCTCCTAGTCCTCATCAGTCATGTTTGTAGGTTTCTTTGACTTTCCTACCAACGCCTTGTGCAATTCTTGTTGTACTAACAAATTATATATCTTGAGCTTCCATAACTCAAAATTAATCTTCCCATTGAATTTCTTCACCTTAAACCTTACATTTAAAACCTTTCCCATTTGATATTGCAAAATAAACACCAAATATTAACACAGATGCTACAAAATAATTTCTCAATATCACTTGTTGTGGAAGTGAAAACATATACATAAACCTACAAACTTAAATAATATTGTAGCACAAGTTAGTTGTGAATAAGTAACAAGAAAGATGGAAAAAAAATATTTATCAAGAAAAATTTACACCTTAAAACTTTGACAATATGGGAAGGAAACATTCACGAGACAAAGTATCGATATTCTTATTATGAAGAGAAACTAATTACTATCTTCACACAACTATTGTTATTCAATTACATAATAGCCATTAAAGACTACATAAATATATATAATATTTTCATGATAATAACCACCATCAAACTTTAAAAAGTCTAAATATTTTGCAAAAAAAATATGAATTATTAAAAAATTAATTTTCATGTAATAAGATTATTGTTTTATTGTTTTATTTTTTCATAAGATTTTATTTTTGTTTCATTGCTTTAATTGTTATCATTATTCAATACTCCACGCGAAATTCACCATTCGAGTCAACAGTAAACCATACACTTATGACTTGAAAACGTGTTCTTACATGTAGCCCTGGAATGTGTCTTTTACCTTTTCATCTCCATACCAGTCCCGTTTCAATTTCGGTCCAGACGGTCCATCCTCTCCTGAAAACTGTCGTGGCAATTCAATATACCCTCGCAAGCTCGAAGTGGGATATTTGATCTTGGGTCCCCATTTCCTTCCATAATTCAACCACACTGGTTCCGTAACATTTTCACTGCTCTCTATGGCCTTGAGGTACTCTGCAGCCACAATCTTATACTTTATGCTCGTATCTAGAAAGTGCGCACTTTTCTCTGAGTAGCTGGCGATTCCCACTCGGAGTTTTTGGTTCCCCTGAACAACCACACCTGCCCTAGAAAAGACGGCATGCCCATTTTTGGATGAATAAACCACGGCTTTCTTACTTCCCTCTATGTATTCCAAATCCCCAGCTTTAATCCACTGTCCTCCACTGTGCTGAGACAAGTAAACACCCCACAACTCGCCTGTGAAGTTGTTTATACGTAATGTCACGTGCTCCCAGTCACCCACGTGCTCTCCAATCTTACCCAGCGGTATTGACAGTGCCCCCAGCAACAACAGAGTGCCGGGGCCGTTGAAGGGATAAAACAGCCACATTACAACATCTGTAAATGTTCCTCCTAGGACTGTTTTCACGTGTATATATGCTACTGCGCTCTCTAAATCTCCACGCCTCACCATTTTAGCTTTGGCAGAGTCCGTCGGCAGGTCAATCCAGTACTCGTCGTCTGCCCCGCCGCCCTGTGGGAGGTTGGAACCGTCCTCTGCAATTGCATCAGGCGTGGATGAGCCCCTCTTATATAATAATGCCCCATTTTTGAAAAACCACGTAATTGATGAGGGGAAGTAAATCTCCTTGGGATGGAAAAACACAGTGGGGCCATACTTGCCTATTATAGAATGCACTTCTTCTAGACTTGGCATTCCCATCGGTTGGGAATTCGCCTTTATTAGACAAGCCACCGGAAACTCTGAGATTTCATTTTTGCTACTTGTGGTGCAATAAAACGTTCCTGCAAATACCCCATTTGGTTGCTTTTCTGGATCTGGCATTGTACTCCACACTTGGATTGAAGCACCGTCTTTTTCGTCATTCCAGATGCTGATGTCAGTATTACAAACGCCAGTTAGGACGGATCGAACGCATCGGACCTCTTCCAAAGATGGTTTCTCCGGAACGTTTGTGACCAGGTAGCCCAGAGCTTTATAACCTTGAGGGGCGATTGGTCGCCAGAAGAAACCATTGCCCCCCTTTTGGCCATTCTTTGACTCGCTACTCCACACCAACGAGTAGTCCAACGGTTTTACTAGTGGGGGAAGGGACGAGGGCCCCACCTTCTTGTCTTGATTAATATCCTTAACCACAACAAGCCAGCCTTGAAGGGAATCAGTGCCACACTCAGCGTGATGACCAAGAATAGAATAACCAGGAGGAATGCCAACAGGCTTGTAGAATGCAGCTCCTCTCTTATTGCTGCCTCCGGTGTTACTCCATATCTTTTCTAACGCTGAAACATGACGTACTTCAATTTCTCCAAGCGTAATCCTTCCCGTTGCAAATCCTGTATCTGCAAAAAATTCGTTGATCCACGATGACAACTAAAATATATACATATTCTTAATATGAATGACAAAAGCTTAGAAATATCAAAAACGATAACAATAGAATTCTCAGTTCTAACAGGTCCGAGAAAATGTTATTATAGTCTGTACTAGACGTTTTCTTCTTCCAATGGTTCTGTAAACTATTGAAGACTTAATTTTGTAGATTTATTGTGTATGGTGCCACCAAGCAAAGGAGAACAATTCGCAGCAGTTCTAAGTTGCCAGTCAAAGACAGAAGGAGATTGATTTGCTGCATTCCAACAACAGCTACCAAGTGTAGAATATTTTAAGCCCAGCTGCTAGGAAGGCGGACTCGCCTCATTCAAATCTCAGAAAGCTGCTTACAAATAGATCGAAGGTTTGAGCTGCCAATTTGATAGAGAAAGAAGCACCGACCAGCATAAACTGCCCAAGTCAGTCTTGAGTGTTGAAGCTAGCTAGCCGCTTCATGGAAGATCGCAGATCAAAAAAGGGTTGATTTGCATATAGAACATCACAGTTTTTAAGAGAAAAGAGGCCGCAGTCCTAGGAGAAAATCAGAGAGTCAAATGGAAGATCGCGGATCTTCTAGAAGCCGCAACTAATAAAGAGAAGCAATCAATCACTATCAAAGAAGTTAATGAAAAGAAGATCTCTGTTTGCTAGAAATTAGTCTAAGCCACCGACGTAGTTGTATGAAAAGTTATATCCTAATCTTACAAAAGTTCATATTTTCAGAAGAAATTGAAGCTCTCTGTAGGAGGAGAGAAAGCGTGGATCCCTGAAGGAGTCATAGGGAAGAAAAGTGCAGTTCAAAAGGAGATCGCCACATGATAATAGACACCGTGTAAAGAGAGAAGCCTGCGGAAGTCGGAGGAAAAATTGAAGTCAATCGTGCAGATGTTATTGAGAGAAGATCCGAAAATCAGAGTCATAATTGGTTTGGTGTTGTTGCAATTAGTAGTTGAAATTAAGGAAGAGTGTCTAATTTACCGTCAAAAAATTCACCGCTATGTAAAATTGACTGCCAGCAATTCACCATGGCAGTGAATTTTTCCATGGTGAATTGCTGGCAGTGAATTTTCCTAGAGTCATTTTGTATGAGAATAAAAATATAACTTTTTAATATAGAATTTGCATGTTAATGCTTAGAGTTTGTAATTTGTATGGAATTACATAATAAGCTTTTAAAAGTCTTTAGATATTTCTAAGACTTCTGTATAATAAGACGTTTGTAATTCATTCAGCATCTTTGATTTCTGATCAGTTGATCAAACAGTAGAATCATGACATTATCTGATGTTTTAGTTGAATGATGTAACATTCCAGACATTTTTAATGTTTGAGATTGAGTAAAAGAATCTTATATATGTTAAAAACAATCTCTTTTGTTATAGCAATTTATGTTTTAAGTTACTCCTTCAAACTGGATTATTGAGAAAAACAATTTCATTCACATGGTTTATCAGAATAAGTAACTAAACCAAGGGGTTATCTCACAAAATATGACAAACAACTGGGGCAATTACCATGAAACCCGGGAGGCAGGCGGTGCTAGTATATATTGATTTCTCTGTCACGTAAAAAAAAGGAACAAAATGATATTAATGTCTTATCTGTTCTTCGTGTACGCCGTGATCCAATTGTGGGGTACAATGCCAATATTGTTAATATGTAAAGATGTTTCTATTCGACTGTGATTGATGAATGATATAATCTAATAGGGAATAAATTGATATTAGACTACACCATGCTTGCAGTCTAACTGAGATAAATTTCTCTTCTATCTAATCTAATCTACTTACCATACACTTATCCACATGCACTCGTATCTTCAATACCTACTTTTAAAATATGCCATCTGTTAAAAGCTACCATAGACAATACTTTTTCCTTTTACATGCCAACAAAATAAGATTGGTTTAAAGAGAAAAATAATAAATATTACCTGAAGCAAAAGTAAAAGGAGACATGAGCAATAAAAACGCTATAAACACATATATACTGTTGGCCATATTCTCTGGAACTACAGATGTGCAAATGTAGTGTGTTCCGTGGCAAAAGAAGAATTAGTGGGGATAGTATTTATAGCCGAGGCACGGCATTGAAATCTCCAAATGTGAAGCTTCTTCGTGTGGAACGCTTATCTTTATTCTCAGGCTTCGTGGTATTCGTACATTGCTGTATTTAGTTCTTGGAAAGTAAAGATTAAAGTGATTCGTTTCGTGTATTTAATACATTTATCAAATCCGGCTGTTACAAAGAATATACGTGAGGATGAGATTCCGAAGATTTTGTCATAGAAATAGACGGGCCTCGGCCATGCTACATCACACACTTTCCTATGTTAATACCCACACTTTATTTGTCTTTGAAAGTTGATTAGCCACGGGCAGTTGCCTGTAATTTAAGAGGTTTTCTTTTGTCTATGGTGATTGGATTCTAACATTCTATTTTGCTCTATGATAGAACGACAATGGTTGAAGCCTTTGTCTTAGCTTTTTCTATTATGTCATTTGATTATGCGTGTACTGTGTGGTCTTATATCGAATTGTCTATGCAGCCATCATATTGTACATTTGACCGTATCTATTAATTTATTGAAAATCAGAATACAATGTATTTTTTATTTTCAATTAATTAATAAATACAGTCAAATGTGAACCTTGATGACTAGGTAGACGTTGCCGTCTTATACCAAGTGCTCGGGCTAATGTGTTTTATTGGTTGCGAGACTAGGACATGGGTATTTAGGAGGACTTGCTTCATAAAGAGCTAATTTTTATTATACAAATGGTCCACCCAATGATCTATGTTTGGTGGGCCTAGTGTAATCCAGAGGAAATGTTTTGTAAAGGGCAAGGTGGCTATGGGGTTGCCTTGTGATGATATTGCATTTGATCATTACTCATTCATCTCTAATCTATATCTAAAGTCATCCAATTTGTGAGGAGTTGCTTGAGATTTGTAGCAAATGTGGTATGATCTCACCGATTGGTAGGTGGATGTGCATGGAATTTATTCAGCGAACCAATGGTAATTATCATGTGATTTTAGGTTTTAGTGGATGTGCATGGAATTCCATTCATGTGGTAAAAACACATTAATCCAATTCAATACTCAAACCATTCACAATTTTACTAATGCCTATAACTTGGATCACAATATACACATAGAACACATTTAAATAAAGTAAATAGTCTATAAAGAAACATTACTGTCATTTTATTCATTTATTAATGTGACTAGAGAAATTCAATATATAATGTAACTATCGATGTCCTTGCCATCCCAATTTCATGGCCTATTTTAATTGCCCCAATCGTTTGTCATATTTTGTAGGAGATAAACCCTGCATTTAATGATAAACAATATAAAAATATGAATATTTTTATTTATGCACATGTTTAAATCACCATGAAAAATGAAATCTATTCTTTAGAATTTGAACAATGCATGTTCCAACACACTAACAATGAGGTAGTATATATTAATAATGAGATATACTATTTATCTATAAAATATAAAAGTGTATATTCTTGTAAATAAGGTAAATTATAACATATATAAACCATTTTATAAGGTTTCATTCACATCTGCAATGTACCTATTATGAAGGAACCATTTACTTGATTTCAAATTTAGAAATAAAATATAATTAAAAATAGATTTCTCTACATATAATTTATTTTGATAGGAGATGTCTATCCCACAAGGAAAATACTTTATAACCTTTGATTATTGGTTTTTTTTTTATGTTTTCAACATGATTTATCTTTATTGAATGAGAATATACCTACATTCTTCTTTAAATTTTCAATGGAATACAAATTCTTTTTTTTTTTTTTTAATTTATAAAAGGGGTTAATATTTTTGATCTGGAGCCATGAATCAATGAGGTCACAAACATGAGACCTTATCTCCAACATGAACACTTACAATAACATCCAAATGAGTTTTTAACCTTGGTGGTAAGAATAACAACAACACATTTAAATCATCACATTATGTCAATATCGACAATTGAATAATAATACTTAATATAATATTCAAATTTAAATTAATTAGAGATGAGACAAAAATATATTTGATGAGACAAAAGTATATTTTTTATTAGAGGGGTAAACGCTTTTGACTTGGAGCTATGAACTGGTGCGGTCACAACTAAGGGACCTCATCCCCAACATAAATACTCAACAATTACACCCCAATGGGATTTAAACCTTGATGACATGAACAACATCACAACAACTTAACCATCACACCATACCACAATTAACATGAGACAAAAATATATAAATGATTAAAAAAAATAGATTTTTTTATTGAATAAATTATATTGTTAATATATGTTATTTTTTTCAATTTATTGTGATTGACAAATAAAATAAAAAATTTAATAATAGATCTATACTATGAAATTTAATGTGTAATATAAAGAGATTAAATTTATATTAGATTAGAACATGCTCATGGTCTGCTTGAGCAAGATTTTTGTTTTACATTATTATAATGTACTTGCACTACAAATTTGTCCCTTATTGAAGAAACCTACACTCCTATATTCACTATCTATTTTTGAAAGGCTTTGTGTTGAACATAAAGTTGGACATGTTTTAAAACAACAAAAAGGTTGTTGACTTCTATAATTAGAGACAATCCCCTTTACTAATAATACAAAATAATAAAAAACCAACTAATTGATGTAATTCCTACAATGTAAGTGTTGATGTCATAAATTAATTATTATAATGTTAATTTAAATGTTTTATGTTATGAGAGACCTAAATACTTTCTAATATGATTTTTTGATGATAGATTTTAATCTAAGAATCTATATAAATATAAAATCCTAGATATTCAACTTAAGGTATTTTAGCATAAGTGTTGGTGAGGTAACGTTAAATTCCTAAAAGCATGATTTAGAACTTAGGAATTTTAGATTTAAAAAAGATATAATAGATAACAATGCAACCAAAGGACATGGGTGAATATGTGGTATAGTCTCATGTAAGGGAATGCCATAAGGAATGAGTAGTTTGGACCATTAAGAATTGAAGTAGTTGGTTTATTAAAATATTCATACCTAGGATTGGTTTGTACATCAAAAATAAATAAACTAAATATTATAATAATATTAAAAGTAAATTTAAAATGGAGTAAAATGGAATGTTATATTATTTTATCTTCTAAAGTCATCAATAAAATCATAATACTAATTTTTTTTTACTATGAAGTAATTCTTATCATAGATTTTATTTGACTAGGAAACTCGTCTATGATGTGAAGGCTAATATTTTGTTAGATTTTTGTATACATAATAAATTTAATTATTCAAATTAGGAGCATGCTATTAAATTTTAACTATAAAATAAAAAATTGTCATTTTATCATATTTTTTAAAACTTTAATATTGTTGTAATGATGATGTAACAGTAAAAATTTAATATTAAATTATGAAAGGCTCTACTTGGGGAGGTTATTTTGTAGGTGAATTACCAACCTTGGTCTCAGTCTATCAATTATGAGGGTATTCCCTTTTGATGTAGACATTGCTTTGACACTAGGAATTTAACTTTAGACTATCCTTGTGCTATCCATAAGTCATTATTTTCTACTTAGTCATGGAACACCCTCCCCAATTGACTTATTGTGTACCTTGAGGGATTAGTTTCTAACCTAGGAGAGTCATCATATTCCAAGACATAGTCTCGCTCCTATTGTTGACCCTTCCAAGCTTGGTGAGGCTCATATAGATCCATTTGATCCTATTGATAACTCTCCTATAGCTCCTAATCTAGGTGATCAAATATTGATACAAGAGCGTATGAGTCAATAGGTAATACCACACCATCAAAAAAATGTTGGTTTGTATTCGTTGGGACACAAATATTTAGTTGCCCCTTTTTTCTTGAGCCCCTTTGATTTCTTGTGCCTTAGCCATTTACCTAAGTTTATACTAATTTGAGAAATCAATCATGCATGGTATTTTGTCAAAATTTATTAGCATATTTCATTAGAGCATGAAAAATTAAGCCTAGTTGGCTTTTGATTTTTTTGAAATTTGTTGAGTAGAAATTATGCCCACGCGGGTTTTGTCTCTTCATCCAGTTTAGGTCCAAGTTCCCACAAGTGTTTGGTTTGCATGTTTTTCACTATTTGTAGAAAAGGTTCATCCATTTGGTCTTATGAACATTTCTAAGTGAACTTCTCATTTTTACATGCTGACCATTCTTTCACATTTTCCACTTTCTCAACACTTTCTCACAAAAAACATTTTAAAATCAACTAAGTAAGGTTTTGCAAGCAAAAGAAGCTCATCTTCTCACCTATTGACATCATCATCTCTTCTATGAGAATTTTTGAGTAAACTCTTTTCAAGTGCACTTTCCAGTTCACTTTATTTACTTTGCAATATTTCTTTCACCTTTCTAGATTATTTCATTCAATTCAGATGACCTTTTTTGCAAAACCCGATCCACTTCATTTCCCTACATCCATGCCTAGATGATGTCATGATGATGTCATCCCCTCTCACTTACATCATGTTGATATGAATAGCGAGAATTCCTATATGAATCGAACATGTTGTTGGGTGTAGGTGCATTTTATTTTTTTGAACATTCCACTTGGAGGCCAATTTTTTGCAACAATCCAATGGAGCCTTCTAACCCATGTGAAGCTAATAAAAATTGCTAAGGAATGAGAATAGTTTATGCGTGTTCTGAGGTGAACTGGATATATCTCTCAAACGTTAATGTTCACTTGCTCATGAAATCTTTGCTCAGTCTTGGTGGAGGTCATTTTTCTATGAGAGGGTTGTTTTGATTGTTTGGAGGTCATTTGGGCCAAGTTGTATGAAAAGTGGTTCCATCTGAGCTTTTCCACTTGGGGCTCAAAATTTTTGCAATTGATGATTTGGTGGTGCAAAAGGTTGTGTGACTCATTTGTCAACCTCCTCCACCTACTAGTATTTATGGCACCATATCTCCATCTACTTAAATTAATTGCATAGAACACATTTTTATTTGCAACATCCATTTTGGGCATGATTTATCCTCTATCATCCATTTTGAACTACTATAGTGTGAAATGATTAGGGTTGGCCACTTGGGTGTATATGTTTCCTATTTTGGTCATGTTTGGGAGGATGGTAGTTTTGTTGTATGTTATCTAGATGCCAAGGAAGTTGTAGGGAATCCATTAATGCCATAGTCCACTATATTGAGAGATTGCAAACCTAGAATAGAAGAATCATAATATTGTAATGAGATTTTTTTGTTGAATGTCTCCATGAAACTTTGTATGTATCTAGGAGAGTTTCTTAGTCGTAGCTAGAGATTTTCCTTTGCCACATTTTTTGGTATGCTTATAATATTGAGTTTGATGAATGTGATAGCATTCTGAAGACATTGCAAGGCTTGTAATAATATTTCTCAATTTTATGTATGAATATATGCATTTGTTTCTAGATTACTAAGTATCTTCTATTACAAGTTTTCATATTGATTATTATATGTTAATACACAGTTCAATGTTCCTCTTTTCCTACTTGCTCTCTTCTTAATACTGTGACTATGTTAGTCAGTAGATAAGCACCAATTTGGAACCATACACCAATGTCAGATCTATTAAATGAAACTTGAACCAATAGTATTGGAGTAGGAGTAGTATTTTCTTGTATTCATGACCTTGTATTATAGCTAGGTATTTATCTTCAAGAGAGCTATCCAAATGAAACTATCTCATTTGGTTCATGATTTCATATGGTTATTAGCTATATAGGGGTTATATAGAGCCAGTTATTCTTAGTCTAGTGATAGTCTTTGGGGCTATCATTATATTGGGTTTGATTTTCCTTGTATCTTTATTAATAATTTTATGTGATTTCAATAGCTATTAAGGTATGGGTGTGTGAACAAATCTGTGACACAAAAAATAACCAAATTGAAAAAAAATGCCAAAAAAGACCATTTTGTGCACGCCAAATTTGGCGAGCGCCAAATGGTCAAACCATTTGGTGCACGCCAAATGGTCAAACCATTTGGTGCACGCCAAATGGTCAAGCCATTTAGCGCAAGCCAAATGGATTGACCATTTTGCATGCACCAAATTTGGTGCTCACCAAATGAAAAAGGTTAATAAAAACAAAAAACAACCTTCAATCATTATTTTCTACTCAACCCATAGCTTGGTTTGGGGTTTTTCATCTTTGCAACTCGTGCTTGCCAAATCTCTTCCATTTTTTGCACTCTTAGCTTACAATTCTTCACGAGGATATCTCCAAGATGTCAAAGAGGTCGAAGATTATGAAGAGGTATGGGTAAAAACACAAAGTTGTGTCATACTTTGAAATATTCTGAGCCAAATTTTTTCAACTTTTTCAATTGCAAGTTACAAACAGTACGCACCCGTTAAGGTTAGCTCTAAACCAAAACGATGCTGAAACAAATCTAACCAGAATGTACACCAGGATCCCGATGTGGGCAAGGTGTGAGCATTGGTCAAAGGATCTTAAAGAAATGCTGATACAAAGAACTCTAACCAAGGATGCGCCGGCGAATGACGAGCATGTGGTCAGAGGATCCCTACCAACTAATAAGTTGAAAATAACTCGACATCAAGAATGTGCTTTCCAAACCGAGGTGGAATGGGAGCTACCATATGACGGAGATGCTAAGAATTACAATGCAATTAAGGGAAATAAGTGAGAATGCTGAAAGTACTCGACACCCAGAATGTGCTTTCTAACCCAGAGTGGGAAAGGAGCTACCATAGGGCGGAGATGTAAGATATTACAAAGCAATTATAGAATGTAAAGATGAGCATTACAAATCATGATTAAGCAAGATTAAAGAACTGCTATCAGTACTACTGTCTACATACAATATGATAGAGAATTCACCTGCCAAGAGCATAGAGTTAGAACAATTCAACTAGCATTTAAATAGAGAATTCTCCTTGCTTAATGGAAATACCAAGACTGATTTCTTCTCTCAAAAACCAGATTTAAGATTCTGATCTAATCAAATCTGCACCTTTAAATGTAAAACCAGCAACCTGAGATCATACTAAAATGGACATATCTCTCTCATAGCTCACCCAATTGACATGAAACGAAGTGCAATAGACCCTAATGATGAAGGCGACCAAGATGGAGCATTGAAAACAAATCAAAAGTCCCTATTTATTTAATGCATGAATCCCAAGACAGATCTAGATGGTACAACCCAGCAAGAGGGGTGATTTGCATTTAAGAATTCAAGACACTATTAAAAATTCTACAAATTTGAGGAAAGGGTCGCCCCTTACAGACAAAGAGAATGAGACAATACCCATAAGCACTCTTTTTGTATTTTTTGACTTGTGATTAAAAATGACAATCTACTACAATGAATATGCAACTCCAAAAACTCACTAATATGCATAAAACTGATTTACAAAACCACACCAAGACTAAAATGCAGAAATCTCACAATGAATCACTCAAATTACACTATCTCACCACTAGTCGCTATCTTTCAAGCGAGAAGTAATGCCAAGCTAGGAGGCTTACATTCCTCGAAGCAATCCCAAAGCCAATCCGACAGCATAACATTCCTGTAGACAAAAGATAATGAAATGAGAACCAATGGCTTCCTTTTATAATTTCCCGTTGACCTTCTCGAAACCCTAATCTTCTTTTTTTGAGTCAAACCCTAATTCTCCAATAGATGGCATCCCACTTTCCAAGCAATATTTGACTTTTAATTATAAACTTTATCTCTTCCTTGAAGTTGGTGCCCAACTTATGCTTGGATTAAATATTTTAATAAGAAATATAATTAATTCCTTCAATGAGGCACCCACCCATAAAGAACATCTTTTAAAACAACTTAAAGTGAAGTTGCTAGGCCAAGGGGTCAATGTTAAAATATAACATTAAAACATGACTTAATTAAAATAATTCGACTTATCTCTCCAGTTATGCCCCAAAGCCAAAAATGAGTAAGCCAAATGATCATTCTGAAATGGAAAGCCAACCGAGTTGAAACCAACAGGACCACTGCCAGAAATAGAATTTACTAAAAATAGTAAATTCCTAAAAATGCTCAGAATGCCAAGAAAAACATATCACTGCGAAGCTCTCTGAAAACCCAAAAAGAATCTGCCATTGAAACAACCAACCTCAAGCAAGAGCATCCTTCAAACATGAAACCCTAATTTCACCTTCCAAATAGCCTACGGGTCTCTGGAATAGGCCAACGGTCACTGGAAAGATCATGCTCGAGAAGGGGACATTACAGTTCAACCAACTTATTAGCACAAGTGAATTTAAGTATTTCTAACTAAAAATATATTTTGGTCAAATATGTGATCTTGTAAGATTCATTCTAGCTAAATTAGACATATCCATAACTTTTCCAACTAAAATTGTTGGCTAAATGCATATGTAGCACCACTTTGAGGCCAATCTACAAAAAAACCAGATTTATTTGAAAAAAATAATGTTTTAATGATTTCTATTCATGTAAATAACATTTTTTTTAAAATATAAAAATACCCTTTTGTAGATCCATAAGTCTAGTTTTCAAATATATATATATATAATTAAATTATTATTTATATTCTCCTTTTTATTTTTACTAAAAGTAGGCTATTAACACAAAATATTAGGTTGATTACCATGTCAAAGAAAAATAGTAAAACTTATTTAAAATTTTTGAAAAAAATATGATGCACTAGATAAAATAATCTATATCAAGAGGGTATAATTTTCTTTCCATTTTAGATAAATATATAATATGAAAGTTGATTTCAAATGGAAATAACTATGTTTTAATACGTGCACATTTTAATATTTATTTAAAAATATATTTATCAAAATTGGAAAAAAAATATATCCATGCACTAAAGTTTCAAGTTATAAATACATACAAAAAAATTGAAGGAAAAAAAATAAAAAATAATATAAAAAGGTTGACGGGTATGTGCAGGATCATGGTGCGCCAAAAAGTGGCAATATTTGTAGGGTATGTGGCGACTTTTTTTCACCCAAAATTAATGAAACAAAAAGGGTTTTTAGAGGAGATTCTCAGCTTTCCAAAAATATAAATTATGATTTAATTTGGATTTAATAAATAATTATTATTCATTTTCTATTAGAATTACTGACTAAAGTCCTGATCAATAGGTGATTGAAAAACATCTATAACTTTCAAATGGTATCATATTTTTGAATCAAAAAATGCGTCACATTCTATGCTTCACATACTATAGGATTAAAAAAATAAAATTAAATTTCATGAAGTTTTCACCAAGTTAAGGTGGTCGACAGACGAAGTTTTTATATTTTCTAAAAGTTGTAATAAAAATTCATAATTAATTATTTACTTGGAAAAAAATTACAAAAATATGCATCACATCCGGACATGAGTCCTCTACTTATATATAAAATCTTACAAAATTTTTTATCATTTTATTATGGTTAGGGTGGTCATACAGACACCTACTTCTTATTTTTTCCCTGAAATTTAAGTACTACTGCATTGAAATTTCAAATTTTCACCAAATAGATTTTATTTATTTTTAAATAAACCTAGTATTTTAGAAACTACATCAATTTTCTACAAATTCTATTCTTACATATTTTTGAAATAATATAGATAACTTATTCAAATATTTACGTCAAGTTGCCTAACACTGATTTTTCTGAATTTTTTGCCACTTAAGGGCCCGTTTTTTGCATGATGATCCTGCACATACCCTGACGCCTCATGTAGCTTCATTTTTCAACAACTAAATTATAATGTAAATCTATAAAAAACTATATATTCAAATCATTTTTAATTTTTTTTTTTAAAATACAATCATTAAATATATTAAAAAAGAAATATTTTATTAGTTTAAATCATTTCAAAATTTGAAACATATATGTCACTTTTTAGTGATTCAAGTTTAAAAGTTGGATTAGTGTTCGTTGTTTCATTTAAAACGTGTGATACAACTTTGTACTTTAACTGGTATGTATTTCTATTTGTAACAACCCGTCTCTTAATACACAAGTAAACTCAAGAATTTACTAGAAGGTAAATAAACTTAGTAAACATGAGAGATAATTTTTTTTTTTAAATCATTGCATATGCACAAGAATAAAGTATAACTTTTCCAGATAAATTCAGAACTGGAATTCACATGTAATCATAACTAGAATCAAGATAATTCCTTACAATATTCATTCATATCATAAAGGATACACTTAGCATAAATAATAGTTTTACCTCATAAGTTTTGACTGTCGTAAGCCAGAATCTTGGAGTTCACTGCATCTGGAATGTTGATGTCTATCTTCACAAGCCTCAAAGATTTTACTGCTATAGAGGGAGAGCATCATCCGAGTGCTTTTCCTCCAACCACGGACTCAAGTGGTCCCCCGCGCACTTCCTAACTGGAAGTGACCCGGCCCTTCTCGAAGAGTATAGATATAAGGAACTGTCAAGTTTCTCCATCTCAGTCCTAGGGATGTGTCCTACAAAACTCAATCGACCATACAACTCTAGATCCCTTCTAGCTAAGTATGATCCTTCTGATTGGTCATGCCATCTAGACACTCACCTCTGACTCATCTTGGAACTGTCTCATCCTATAGTTTACTTACTTTATTTAGTACTCTAGACTCAAACTAGTCATTATAGAAAATCCATTCTAGCCAATCTGACTTAGAACTAGTCCTTAATCTAGGATGTTCATTCAATGTAAAGATTTAGGTATTTCAACCCTTTAAAAAGTCCCTTATTGCATCCTTGCAATATCTAGGGTTCATGACTTCTTGTCTTTTAACACACAAAATTCAATACCAAACATCTTTAATGCATTAAACAAAGCTTCAACAATATCAAGGAATCTCTTAAGGTGTATTGGAACTAAACATTCACCAAGAACTTATAACTCTACATAATTTTTCTCACTAAGACATAACTCAACTGAGTTGATAAGATGTTAGATCTTTCTTGAACCCCCAAATTACTTGGCATAACTACCGGGTCTTGGCAACTGCCACTAGTTCAGGACAAATGAAATACAAGAGGGATTCCTCACCATAGCAATTTACCTGACATTTCCTTTACATAATATCCTCTATTGAGTGGTATTTGATTCAATTCAAAACCCTAGAAGGGTTTGGGGCACTTACAATGAAACGGTTTTACATCTCAAGGAAAATAATTCAAATCACAATTCATTTAACAAAGGAACAAGGATTTTATCCTTTTATTGTTTAGGCAATCTTGCAACTATGGCACCTAACGTGCACTTTAACTCGTTACCTCATCTTTACTCACTTTATTTACTGACAAAATGTTTAAACTTAACTACTAATAGATATTAGTCTAAGCTGAAGATCTTTTCTTCTAGATATAGTCTTGAATGTATAGTGTTTTAGCTTCATTATAAAATTCTTCCTTAGAAAGCAGAGATTCACATGGTGATTAATTCTTTTGGGTTGTTGGCTATTTCTGACTCGAAAACCTGAGTTACTTCCATGTAACTTCTTGGGTCTTGGTTACAACCTCTTGCTCGAGTCTTAACCCAAACCCTTGAGAGAGATAACTCTCCTGATAATACTTTAAGCATTTCTTGTCACAAAATTATATCCTCTTGACCTTCCCAATCATTAATGTAGTAAGAATATAGGCTAGTCTGCATCGTAAGGGTTAGATCTCCAATAATAATAATAATATAACTTCCTTTAGGTCTTATTCCTCCTTGCAATATGGTGCAATCATGTTAACCAAAGGTAACCACATGTGTAGACCTACTAATCACATCTCCAATAAATTTTCTTAGCATAATGCTTACTCACCAAGTTATCATTTAACATGTTTGGTCAAATTACTTGGCGTTGAACCCCTTTGTTGCGTATCTACAACAACTAGGGTCTAGGCTACTGCCTCCAATTCTAGCCCCAACACGATTCAAAAGGGTTTTATCTTCTGACCCATTTTCACGTGTCTTTAACCATATGGACAACACTATGTCGACATCAAGACATGCATAAGGTTATATAATAGTATATAAACATCCTTTACAATTACCCCACCTGGGTGTTTTCAATAAGGAACACATTGAGGAAGGAAAGAGGTTTTCTTTTCCAAGAGCTTGTTTATTATTGCAAGGTCTCTCAACCAGTATTTATTAAAAGAACTCAAGAGTAGTTGTACGTTACTTGAGTAAGCATTTTTGACAAAAAAACTGGCACTTAGTTGTGCTTTAGTCAATTATTCCACTTCTTTATTTTAGAATTATTCGAGCTTGGTTCAATATCACTAAGGAAGTAAAGTTTGATATATCGTCCAAGAATGAAGAGAGTCTTATATCGATCAAAGGAATTTTTCAAGGATCCTATTCTACTGTGCAATAGACAGAGTTTCAAAATGCAGTATTCATCACTCTATACACAGTGTAAATACTGCCTATCCAGTACCCAACCACCCGAGACAGAGATAACAACAGAGTATTAAATCCGGTCCATAGTTCAAATACACGCTTTCCAACAACATGGAATATTTAGCAGGAATAGAATAATGAGCAGGAGAAAGAAATATTCCTTCAGATAACTAAAAGAAAACCCGTATTGCTCACCTTCACATTCGTTGTATTAAGAAGACAAACTATCTTTACTCTACGGTAGAGCTTTAACCATACGTGCCTGTATTCGAAGAACTGGAGTACGAAAACTCTGTTGCAGTTTGTTGGAGGAAATATCATTGTTTTGTGAAGCCCGTCTCCACCTCCCACACCATAGGTCGACTTCCTCTCTGTTATAATCACCCTGTCTTCCTCTCTAGTCTCTCGTGTCAACTTCTTTCTTTTCTCTTACCCACGCAAGATCTTGCACAAATAGTTGGTACCCAACTGGAACAACCTCTCTCTACCTATGTATTCATGAGATAACAAATAGGATTTGAATGAAGGACCTGTATTGAGAATACTCCTGGTCCACCGTCTGCCTTGAATATGCATGCGTTTCCAAGCCCCAGAAGAGGAGGTGGCAAGCCGGTGGTCCCCCCAAAACAACCAACATATCCCCTCTTCTTGTATAACCGTTTCTTCATCGATAGCCAAGGGCCACTACTGGCGGTTGCAACAATACTCCGGTATGAGTGGGTGACTCAGCGAGTGACAAGGACTAATTGAGATTGTACCGAAATAATAAGCGATATCTTTCTTAGCAAATACTATTCCTTCTCCAAACCTTTAGTCGAGAGGTATATGTCATGAATCATAACTTATAACTTATAACATATCATGTGCACGAGGGCCAACCTTGCATGATTTGAATCAATTAAGAGTTAAGAGTCAACATATGGTATTTCCACCCAACCGACTTCAAAGGTTGCAACTATCATTTAATATATTGCACGCAACAATTGAATACATATATATCTTAATCTTCATCACTATAAGTCAGTTCTCATTACTGTTTTCTTTTACTAAAACCGTTCATGCTAAGCTTAGTATCTCCACCATGTCGCGGATACATAGACAAAGTATTTGCCTTAAACGAGTTTTTCTCACAATTAACAAGTGGAGTAGTTGGTCCTTTTGACCACTCTCCCATAATCCTCCGTTATCACCTATCAGGAAAACAAAATATTCTTATAGGTCATGTTAAACATGTAAATACCTATGTCAATAAAATGTTGCATAAACAATGCATACCAATATCATTATTCATTATTTGACAAGATGTGTGAACGGGATCGAGGTACTCTCCCCCACTATCTTGCGGAACATCAAAACCAAACATATAAATAGGCTAATATATTGGTATTTCGACCAGGCAATACCAAAACTATAGCTAAACCACTAGTATATTCATATATATATATATATATACTCTCTTTTGAGTATAACCAAACCAAACGCATGAGAACTAATGACTATCGACTAATCTTTATCGACAGTCAAACTTTCCTTAACATAAATCGACAATCGTCGACAAGAAATATTGACTTACACTCAAAGGTTGAATACCACTTACTTGACTCAACTAGGTTTACTAATTAACACCAACACAAGACTTAAGATGGCGACAACCCATTATATTCCTTGTATCTATACCCTTCTCTCCAATGATGCTCTCCCTCCCTTTCTCGTAGGGTGGAAACCTGATTCCTGAATTCAATTTTCCATCATCGACTAAAGATTAGTGTATTAATAATCATTTCATAATCCTCATGAATTCATCACATCTTGACAACTTTTAAACATATGACAATTTTAGTCAAATAAACGTAACTCAAGAAAACATTGATTTTTCTAGACATTTTTCCTAAACATCTAATCATTGAATCATGTGTAATCATCTACTAATTACTTCAAAAGTAAAAAGTAAAATAGAGTTAATGTTAGGGATGTGACACTATTGTTTTTATTTCGAATTTGAATTAGAATGTAGATTGAAATAGGTTTTTTTAATAAAAATTTGTTCTAATTCTCAGGGAATGAATCTCCACCTTCAAACATTGAGAATTCATAATCACCCCCTCACAAAGAGCCTCTCAAACAAGAACAACCTCAAACCCCTGCGTTAGTTTGTAGGAATCCTCAAGGAACACAATAAAATATCTTAAATCAAATTGAAAACAATAAAAGAGACATTGAACAATTAATTGGAAGATTAACTGACCATGCTGAAACCGACCCTTATAGGAGAGGGATTACCGAATCATTGAAGTCAATTATCTCACATGTAGGAGAAATGAGTTAGAAAATAAATTTTTGGTCAAATAAGAGGGACGAGTTAAGACAATTTTATGCTAGTGGTCTTTCATATGTAGATTTGAAAAATAAATAAATAGCAAAGACAACTTGTGTGCCCTATTTATAGACCCAAGAACCAACACACCTTTATCTCATGCATGTAGGAGGTTCCCCATCCATTGGTTCCACCATGAATTAATTAAAAATAAGTTTTGGGAGCGGTGGTGAATAGTATATGGCCAACCTCCTTGTAATAACCATGAGGTACCATAGTAATTTTTGAGGAAACTCTATTGTGAGTTTGTCCTCAATAAGATGCCAAATTATTTTGACATGTTAGACTTTTAGGGTAGAGGTGGGGGCTCCACACATGATAGACGAGGTGCACAACATATCCATAGTTGGCACCGAGACCCTTGACCAAACCCATGGTGGAGCATGTTGCCATTCCTTCCATTTTTAAGGATAGTGTCGAGGTGGACACGCTGGGGTCGATTAGCTTGCTCACTCAGAACATTTTATAGTGTGTGAGGCCTCTAGTAGAGCCTGATGTGGATGAGACTTGTAGGCCTCGAGTTCCACCCCACCATAATGGTGCTTTCAATGTTGTTTACACGTACAATTATCAGAGTGTTTGGTATACATAGCTACACAACCTGCATCAGCTGCAGTGGCAATGGTTATGACAGATGAATTGCTGAATAAAACATTTGACATTGATACTTAGGTAAAATTTAGTAAGTTCATTTAATTTTGTTTATTAAATTATATTTTGAAATTTAAGAATAACTAAATTAGTAGAATCAATATGATGAAATTTCAAGGTCACAGTGTTCATGATACGTGCACCATTCTTACAGACCCTTATCTGTTCCTGACATTGAGTCCACAAGTATGTAACTACTATTGAAGAAATACTTATTGCATGTGAATAGTTGAATGTTATTTGAATGTTTGTCTCATAACATGATTTGGATGTCAAATAGTTTCCTAGTGGACCTTCGAGCTCCACACCTTGCTATTCATGTCTGCAAACAACTTTCACTTAGGCAACCTTTATTCATTAATGGTGTTGTAAAAAAATGTTGGTTTTCATAATTCTACATATATAAATTTAAAAAATTAGTGAGAAACACAAACATTGGTTGGTTTTGTGAGATCCTAATTATATTTACCATTCAACGTCTAGCTCATTCTTCCATTCTTGTCATCACACATATTTTAACCATTTTATACCACATATCCCAATCTTTAACACCTTATATATTATACCACCTTCCTCTATATTTCATCTTATACAAATATCATTACAAGAAACCTTTCCTTCTGCTCATTATTGACCAAATATCTTATACATTATTACTACACACTCAAGTTCCCACTTCATTTCCTATATTCAAACCTTAAACACCACCTAATTCACTTTATGGTCTAATATTCCCTCCTAATTACTTCCCATTAACCTCTAGTAGTTCACCTTAAATTTTTTTATTATGCCATCCTAGCTCATCCAATTAATCTCCACTAGTCCATTCTATGTTCCATAATCCCCTCTTGATCGTGTCCCATTACCTTCTCCTAATTCACTTTATGTTCCTTTATTCCTTCCTAATCCAAACCCATTAACATTTAATAGTTCACCATATTTTCCATGATCCCCTCCTAGCCCATCCCACTAATATCTACTAGTCCATCCTATGTTTCATTATCCCCTTCTACTCCCATATTATTATACCCTTTATTATTTCACCCTATGTTCCATCATCCCCTATGTTCCTTTATCCATTCTATGTTATACCATCTTTGTCCATGTTTCATCCTATAACTCTTCTCCATTATTACTACACACAGGTCAAGTTCCCAGTTCATGTACTATAGTCAAACCCTAGACACCTCCTAATTCACCCTATGTTCCATTATTCCCTACTAATCCCATCCCATTAACCTCTAATAGTTCACCCTATATTTTGTTATCCCATCCTATCCCATCCCATTAATCTATACTAATCCATCCTATGTTCTATTAACCCCTTCTATTCCCATCCCATTTCCCTCTCTTATTTCACCATATGTTCCATTATCCCCTCTTGGTCTTGTCCCATTATCTTCCCCTAATTCACCCTATGTTCCTTTATTCCCTCCTAATCTCATCCCATTAACCTCTAATATTTCAAGCTATATTTTGTTATCCCATCCTAGCCCATCCCATTAATCTATTCTAGTCCATCCTATGTTCCATTAACCCCTTCTATTACCATCTTGTTACCCTCTCTTATTTCACTGTATGTTCCATTATTCCCTCTTGGCATTGTCCCATTATCTTCCCCTAATTCACCTTATTTTCCTTTATTCCTTCCTAATCCCATCCCATTAACCTCTAATAGTTCACCCTATGTTCTACGATCCCCTCTTGGACCATCCCACTAATCTCTACTAGTACATTCTATGTTCCATTATACCATTTGAATCCCATCCCATTGTACCCTCTATTATTTCACCATGTATGTTCCATTATCCTCTCTTGGTCTTGTCTCTTTATCCCTTCTATGCTATACCACCTCCATCCAAATTTTATCCTATACACATACCATTACAAGAAATCTTTCCTTCCATTCATTATTGACCAACTCTCTGTTCCATTATTGTTGCACACCTCAACAACCAACTTCATGTGCCATAGTAAAAACCTAGACACATCCTAATTCATCCTATGTTCCATTATCCCTTTGAAAGCTGCTAGTAACATAGTAATCCTCACTTCATTCATGTGAACTTCATTGTGGCATTATCACTATGTTGACAACATGCCCTCATTAACATTACTTCATCAACATATGCAATTTGAATCTTAGTGAGCACTGAACTTTGGCATTTGCAAGAGTTTGAACTATCCTAGTGGACTTAGTACTTTCACCATTCTATGATCTATAAGCACTATACTATAGTCTCAACTAAGGCCAACCATTTACTCTTTCATGCAAGGCCACTACCACCAATAGGGATTGCACTATTGCATAGACTTCCATCACTTCCCAAATTTTTCTTAACATTAAATGTTTCAATTTCTTTCAACTGTCATTGACCTTTACCTTGTGTTGAATTTTGTTATCACTATCACCATTCTTGACTAGCTTCCTTCAAAATTTTGGGCAGTGTGACTTTTATACAATCAAGCATCATGGACTTTCAATGCCTTTTTGGAATGCCATATTTTGAAAAAAGGTGACTGTCTTTAGTGTTTTTTCTTTTGTCTTGAAGAGACTTCATCTCTTGGTGACTTGACTGAAAAAATATTTTTTCCTTTCTCCTAGGTGAAGAATGTTGTCTCAAATCACAATCTAAAACCTTCAATGTTCCTTTTATGGTGCACTATGAATTTCCATTGTATGGTGACTCGTGAAGATTGTTTTCTTCTTGTTTGCATCCCTTGTATCTCCTATTAGCACTTAACATTTCTCACTATTTCTTCAAAAATTACTCCTTCTGACACATGAACTATGTTCCTTCATGGTGGATTAAAGGTTGTCCTCTTGATTTTGGGGTATTCTAATTGTTTGTCCTCTTCATATAATGAACTTGTTGCTCTTTAGTTATATGGTGGAGTATCCATTAGTGCATAAATGTTTCCCTCATGATTTGTGATTTTTCTGCCCTTTTTCTATGAAGTTGCACTCATGATGCATGAATTTTCTGTATTTTTATCTATGAAGTTGCTACACTTTTACATTTTTTAATTTATGCTCATTTATGATAGTCATATTGCTTCTCTTTTCATCTTCATTTTTTGCTCTTATGACAATTATATTGCTGCTATTTTCATCTTGGTATGAAGACGGTGATTGCCTCCCTCTATGCACATGTTATCTTTTGTGGCATAAAGGACTATTATTGAAGGTTTGAAATTTCCCTTTTTCCTTCATGAAATGATTGTGCTAGGGCTTATCAAAATGTTTCATTTTAATGTACTGTCCTCTTTTGTTTTCATTGTCATTTATCATGCAATGCCTTTTTAACCTTGTATGATGTTCTTAAGACTGTCATACTTTATGGGATCTATCAAGACTTGATTGTTGTCCTTTCCCATTTATGTCTGATGGTTACTAATATTCCCCTTTGCAAAGTGAATTCCCTTTATGAGAGATTGATGTTCTTGTATCAATGACTATTGTGCTTAAGAGAGAAATATACCACTTGGTTTCTCATAAAACCAATTTACAAGAATCATTTGTATTCAAACTAAATTTATCTCCATTTCTTGCATTTGCAACATGGCCACTGTGTGTTCTTATACTGCCTCCATATGCATAAAGGGACTACTTTATTGTTTATATGACCATCAGATTTGTTGTTTCATTTTCAGATGTTGACATCATACAACCCTGGCGTAGCAAGATGGACCATGGATTTGCTACAACAATAGCCAGTTCTGATCCTTTGAGAGAGGTATGCAACAAATTAGTCAATTTAACATTATATTTTCTCTTTTATGGTCTATTATTGAAAATTTTCATGATACTTTTATGTAGTTTAATTTCTATCTAGATGGTTTCTATAGGTGGTTATTACTCTAGATCGTGGACGTGGTAATGTTGTAAATGTGCATGATGACTATTTGTATGTGGTAAGTGATTATTTTGTTATATGTCATTCCATAATTCAATTTCTATGTATTAACATCTATACTTTTATTGTATCAGTTGCAACTCTAGAGGAGTGAAGAGAGGAGGACTAGTGAGTGTGTTCAAAAGACAAAAGAACCAACAAGCACTCCATCTAGCCGACTGTCAAAGGCAGCACACGATCTTTTTCCTTCCCCTAGGGGGAAATGTATTAGGGTCGTTGTTGTATTCCTACACATGGCATTTTGGAACATATGTTTTGTACTATTGATATATGTGGCATTTTATGTCCATATGGCTCTTTTGTAGTAAGCTTGTATGAATTTATTGGATATATATTGTATACTTTTATCAACATATATCATTGTATAGCCTTACGAATTTTTGATTAAAGAAAATCTTATTTTACTACTATCATTTTTGAATGATTTTGTCATGCGTATTGTGTAAATTGTATGCTTGAATGTTGTAGGAATGGGTTTTGTTTACATCTAATGCTTAAATAATTACTATTGATTTCTCAATAAGCTCCATCTAATGTGTAAATTGTGTAAATAAGCTCCATTCCTAGTGGTTTGTATCCTTTGCAATGCTTCAATTACTTATCCTTCAGTTATTCACATGTATGCTTCACTTATTCATGTGTATACTTCACGTATATTATGTGTATTCACGCGTATGCTTCATGCTTCCAATGTATAATTCATGTGTTCACGTGTATTCTTCATGATTCATGTGTATACTTTATGTATTTGCGTGTATGCTTCATGCTTCTTGAGTTCTATTGTTATCTAGTGGCAATGATTTTAACCAAAATGTTTCAAATTAATTGTAAGAGCTTCTTCCCATATAATAAATTTCTAGTCAAATTATTTGCACTATGTAGAGCTTTGAATAAGTTAGGATAACCATCATTTATGATTGCATAATCTGGATCTTCCTTTAATCCAATACCCTCAAGCATTGTAAATAACTTTTGTGTTTGCATGAAAAAAATTTCATAGCAAAATGTATTGCTTTTAATTCATGGCTAAGGCTGGCATCCAACAACTAATGGTTCTGATTCTAAATCTTAGCAGTCATTGCATTTGCATCTATAGAACAAGTGGATGTTTCAAACCTCATGGGCATATATATCTACCTCTATGAACTTGTATGAACACATCAAAACCCATGATAGTTGTTGATCCAACCAACAAAATTTATTTGCATCTACTAATGTCACAACACTTGACTTCTCATTAAATGAAATCAATGTACATGTCAATTTTAATGATATTTTGAAGATATTAGATGTGTATGAACAACAATATAAGCTTGATTTCTGGATGCATCATCCAGTGCAGTTATGAAATTTCTCCCATATTAATCATTTAAATAAGTTAAAAAACCTCTTGCCATTTTCTATGCGTGAAATAACATGACAAATCATTGGGAAACATGGTCCTATAATTACCGACACATCATGTTTTATAACTCTAAAGCATGAAGAACCATACTTCATGAATATTGAATATTTGGATTCAATGTTTCACTAGTAGGCTGAGTTTTGCAACTCAGTAAGGGTGCACTATTTGGTGACAACAACTATAGTTTGAACTTTTAAGTGATTGAGTCAGTTGAACATAGCTCAGAGTGATTCGACATGTTTGGGTATGATAGAGGACCATTACTAGCATAAATGTACCCATCCTTATGCGTTGGAATAGGTCGTTTGGTCACATGAGTTGCAGAATGAAAGTTGTATAACTTTGCAACTTTACACTCCTTGCATTTGACAACTTTTTCTTCAACTAAAAATTTGTCACCATGGGAAAACATCTCTGAGATAGCAAAAATAGAGATAGGTTATTGTAGAGGGTCCCAGTGCGATCCCATAGCCTTAGAGAAGAAGTTTCTAAGTTTTACGGTATCCGAGTAATAGCATGTCAAAGATTGTAGCCATTTTGCACTTTGGACTCTTAAAGGATTGAACTGATTGAACATAGCACAAAGTGATTCTGCAGGTTTGGGTGTGAAAGAGGACCATGTATAACATAAACATACCCATCTAGACGTGTTGGAATAGTCTGTTTGGTCACATGAGTTGTAGAATGAAAGTTACACCACTTTGCAACATTACACTGCTTGCATTTGAAAACTTTTTCCTCAATTGAAAAGTCGTCACCACGGGAAAACACCTCTGAGATAGAAAAAAATGAGAGAGGTTATTTTAGAGGGTCCCAATGCAATCCCATAGCCTCATAAAATAATTTTCTAAGTGTCACGATATTCGAGTAATAACTCGTCAAAGATTGCAGCCATTTTGCACTTTGGACTCTTAAGGGATTGAACTAGTTGAATGTAGCTCAGAGTGATTTAACATGTTTGAGTGTGAAATAGGGCCATGTCTAGTGTAAACGTACCCATTCAAGCATGTTGGAACAGTCCATTTGGTCACATGAATTGTAAAATGAAAGTTGCACCACTTTGCAACTTTACATTGCTTGCATTTGACAACTTTTTCCTTAACTAAAAAGTTGTCACCACAGGAAAACACCTCTGAGATAGAAAAAACTGAGAGAGGTTATTGTATATGAGCCCAACATGATACGATAGCCTTAGTCGATAATTTTCTAAGCATCATGGTATCCGAGTAATAACCTGTCAAAGATTGCAACCATTTTGCACTTTGTACTCTTAAGGAATTGAGTTGGTTGAACGTAGTTCAGAGTGATTCAGTGTGTTTGGATGCAAAAGAGAACCATTCCTAGTGTAAGCATACCCATCTAGATGTGTTGGAATAGTCTGTTTGGTCACATGAGTTATAGAACAAAAGTTGCACCACTTTGCAACTTTACACTACTTGCATTTGACAACTTTTTCCTCAACTAAAAATTCGTCACCACGGGAAAACGCCTTTGAGATAGAAAAAGTTGAGAGATTCTTTTGTAGAGGGGCCCAACATGATCCCATAGCCTCAAACAAGAAGTTTCTAAGCATCATGGTATCCGAGTAACAACCTGTCAAAGATTGCAGTCATTTTGCACTTTGGACTCTTAAAGGATTGAGCCAGTTGAAAAAATATTGAAGTGATTCGACTTTTTTGGGTGCAAAGAGGACCATGCCTAATGTAAACGTACCGATCCTGATGCGTTGGAATAGTCTGTTTGGTCACACGAGTTGCAGAATGAAAGTTGCACCACTTTACAACTTTACACTACTCAAGCATTTGACAACTTTTTCCTCAACTAAAAAGTCGTCACCAAGGGAAAAATCTTCTGAGATAGAAAAAACCAAGAGAGTTTATAGTAGAGGAGCCCAATGCGATCCCATAGCCTTAGACAAGAAGTTTCTATGAGTCACGGTATCCAAGTAATAATTCGTCAAAGATTGCAATTATTTTATACTTTGGACTCTTAAGGGATTGAGCTGGTTGAATGTAGCTCAGAGTGATTCAACATGTTTGGGTGAAAAAGAGGACCATGCCTAGCGTAAATGTACCCAACCAGACATGTTGGAATAGTACGTTTGGTCACACAAGTTGCAAAACACCTCTGAGATAGCAAAAACCGAGAAATGTTATTGTAGAGGGGCCCAATGGGATCTCATGGCCTTAGATGAGAAGTTTCTAAGCGTCATAATATCCAAGTAACAAATAGCCAAAGATTGCAACCATTTTGCACTTTGGACTCTTAAGGGATTAAGGCAATTGAATGTAGCTTAGAGTGATTTGACATGTTTGAGTGTGAAAGAGGACCATGCCTAGCATAAACGTACCCATCTGGATGCGTTGGAATAGTCTGTTTAGTCACACAAGTTGCAAAATGAAAGTTGCACCACTTTGCAACTTTACACTGCTTGCATTTGACAACTTTTTCCTCAATTGAAAAGTTGTCACCACAAGAAAATGCCTCCGAGATAGCAAAAAAAGAGAGGTTGTTGTAGAGGAGCCCAATGCGATCCCATAGCCTCAGACAAGAAGTTTATAAGTATCATGGTAACATGACTAATGAATATCATAACTTCAATCTGAAAACCCTTGACATCAAAACTGTAACATTTAATTTTTAATGTTTATTAACAGTAGTTGAAAACTACCACAAAGGAATACCATATGACTAATTTTGAGTAAACCATTGTGAATGAAGATTGGCCAATAAAGTTCTTGTACATGCTGAAATTGTGTGACCAACCCAGTGCCTCACCTACATAAGCTAACAAATACTAAAAAACTATTTATTACCACACGTGTAAATCGTTGGAAAATTTGGAAATCTCCTTGCTTCAAATGAAGTGTCTTGGAAACATTCATTTGTAAGTCCTTTCCATTGACCTTTTGACTCTAATTGCAAAATCACACTTTTAATGACTCTACCACTTTTCCATCACTTAAGTTTGTTGTGTCAACTTCACTTTAACAAACACATTTCCATGGAGAGCAATAAAAATATGTGTTTGTTGTAAGAAAATGCTAATAAGAAAGAGGGGACACTTTGCAAAGAATGGACAGTCATGCCATTAGCAAAGTTACAAGGAAAACATGGTGTAAATGACACTATATGCATGGACTTTCAAAGAGTGCAATCAAATGTAGGTGAATACACACATTTGAAGTTTCAATGGTAGACCTTTAGAAATGACAATATATTTGAAGGTTCCAATGACAATCAAAGAGACTATAATGTGAGGTCAAGACAATAAATGCTGAAGAAAAAGATTCAACTACCATCAATATTCATGCAAAGGTAGAAGTGGCAGTGATTAAGGACTTGAAAGAGATTGGATTATGATCCCAATGGAGTCCACAAACCTAAATAGACTCAACTAGACTCCTATCATCCAAATAAACCATAAAAAACACCTTGAAATTGATGCTCCTACATCAAGCATGAAGATAAGGTACTAAGATCACTATGCAATGATGAATAAAATGTAGCCATATGCAATGCCATGAAAAAAGGAGCAACTTGAAGATCAAATGGTCAAAGGGGAAGATTTTTTTTGTGAACAATAATACCAATAAGAAAATCATTATTTGATGGATGCAAGAATTTTCAAGCATAAAAAATGCATGATATCCAAGAACTCATCAAAGATAGTATCATACATAGAGATCATGGTCATAAATAAATAAGGACTACCATATGCATGAAAGGGAAGTGGTTTTACATGAATTTTGTGATGTAATAGACAAAGGATTGTCAATTCAAAATTTAGATGATTGTGCAAAGGTAAAAAGAGAGTCATGATGACAGTCCAAGGGCAAGTCAAGAGATAGTATAAGACAACAACCCATTCACTTTGCAATAATAGTCAAAGGGGCAATGACTTCAATGAAGGCCTTCATATGAGAGGGGTAGAGTTGTGGAAATCTATAGATTGTTTTTAGGCACCAAATGCATGAATATTGATATTGAAGACAAGATTCTTAAAGAAAACCACCATAAAGTATGCAAAGGATCATCAAATTATAGATAGAGGAAAAGACAATTTTCAGACATAAATAACAGCAAATTCATTGACATTCATAGCAGAAAATTCTTTAGACAATCATACATTCATGGGTAGTTTTCAGACATAAGGAGCAAAAAATTAATTGACATAAATAGTAGCAAAAAGAGTTATGAAATGTGCAACAAATGAAGTCCCTTGAGCAACAAATGATGACAGAAAAAATGCAGCAATGATGATCATAGTCCTTTGACAATGTGAACGTAATGCATGATATTCCATGAATGGACATTCATGTATAAGTGTCAATATAAATTATTTTCATAAACAAGTGTCATTATCACTCTTCTTACCATATATGGATTCATTTTTCCAATTTTCTAAATTGATAATACATGAATAAAAATGATACAATACAACTAACTTTAAATGTAAACCATAACCATTATGCTTTAGATAAGAATACCAAAAGGAAGTAACACCATGACTAAAATTTAGTTGACTTGAATTATGCACAAACTTATATATATTTTAAAAGGACAAGAAAAAAAACTGCATATATGATAAATAGACCTCATTAGAAAGGAAGAAAAAAATCAATTGAGGCATTTTAAGGAATATACAAATTTGCATGTAATAATTTATCATAACTTTTGTATTTCAAAAAATACATTAATACAATAACAATATTACAGTAGTGATGGGAAAACATCTTGAAAATCCTCCCATTTCTCAGTACTTGTAGCAATACATGCAAGGAATTAATCCTCCCATTTGTAGCCTAGATCATGAAATATCTTATACAAGAAGAAACAAAAGGAGTTGCTTCCTAGTTTGTTTTCTCCAACCCACCTCAAGTGGCCCAGTTATCTGCATTCCAAATGCTTGAAAACATGTATATCCCTTGCTCCCTTGGAAAACCATGGGTAGTAGCCTCGGTGTACTTGTCTACTCTCACTGGAATTTGGTCCACAAAAAACCTGCAAAATCCTAACAATTTCAGACATGAAGTCAAATTAAAATCATTAAAGAACAGTATTTGAAAAATGTTAGACAAACACCTTCTGACCATATCTATTATCCCATTCATGCGTGCTCTAAGCAGATCAATTGAAGGTCCTACAATGGTTGTATGGTCCATCTTTCGCTACTTTCTCATCTCTCGATGATCCTAGGTATAAATGTCATGAATATATAAACATAATTAACATAAAACATGTAGCATATAAGAATCCAACAAATCTAGAAAATGGAAAAGAAAGAGAAGATTCAAAACCAAAAAATGCAGCTTATACATTCTTACATACCATGTTTCTCATATCATTGAACACTTGCACCAGTAGCTAATGTTTTTTTCTTAAGTTGATGATCTTTAATGAAGCCTTTCCCTTTTTTCTCCTTCACTAGTCTTGCATATCTCTTCACTAAAGAAAACATCTAATTAATAATTTGTCACAAGTACAACCCAAGTCCTTGTATAGTTATCAATTAAAATGCTTAATGAAACAAGGAAAATAAAATATTTGATCTAGATGCATTAAATTTTGATGGCTTGTGCTTGACCTTTTCAAACATAATTTTTGGCAATAAACAAGCATAAGCAAGGTGTCCATGTAGATCTTAGTATTTTCATCATTGTACATACCACAAGAAGAATAATGAGTAAACAATATCATAAATTTTCCTATGGTAGGATGTACTAAGCATGATTAAATAAATTTTGATAGTATCATGGACTACCACAACAAGTTCCCTTTCATTTCCTGGATGAAAAATGACAAATTAATAATTGAGGGAAGTTATAAGTTGATGAAAAGACAGTAAAAAATGCATCAATGATAGTCCTAAATGCATATGACATAAAACACCAATAGAGAATACCAACTTAAAGGTAGTCAATAGAGAGCAACATATAATGTCATTTGCATTAACAATAATGCAATATTGCAAACCCTTCTACGATCAAACTTACGCTTGAAAGAAAACATTGATTAATAACATGACTTTACAAATTCAATGTGCATACTTACAAATCAATCCAATGAACCATCCGAGCCTTCTCTACTCTTTATTGTGTCAAGTATTGCCTCATGGTCAGACTCGTGCACTTTCCACAAGTTCTTGTTCGTAGGTCTGCCCTTATATTTGATCAAATGAACGTTGGTTGCGACGACAAGGTTGGAGTAGTGAAGAATCTTCCGATGTGTGTTGAAGTCCTCAAACAACCAAATTGGAGCATTCTTAATTGGGTACCTTCTAAGCCATGTTCCAGTAACAACCATCGAACCTGTAGGATACTCTATGTTTTCTCCATCTATAACTAGGGACTCCAATTTCATTTTGGCCTCGATACAACAACATAGGTAATAATTTGTTTCCTCTTCATTGTCTTCATCTATAATCACTACATAAACATTCCTTGCATTGATATGTTCATCCAGTTAGATGTATTTAATGAAAATCACAATAAAACAACAAAGTAAGATATATTACCCAGTTCTAGTAGATCCTATACATGATCAAAGTCAACAGATGATTGCATCTCCATGATTTGTAGAGCTGATAGGAGCCGATACATGTCAAGTAGGGTTAGACTTCTTACAGACCATTCGTCAACCCACTCTTTTGATTCACAATAATTCCATGCTTTAAGTGTACATGCAAAACAAAAGTATTCCATCTTCTGCATATGGATAGTCCATGTACCTACATTGGAGCCTCTAAAATAGTGTAGCTCACTCAATCTTGTTAGTGTACAACAATCCTCATATTTTGCAATATTAGTATCATCTACCAACCAAAAGAATTACAAACTAAAGAATTACCTTCATTACCTATACCCATTGCATGATTACACCACTGGACAATTGATTTTGCATCTTTCAACTTTACACTATTGTTGTACTTTAATTCTTCTTGTGCTAAGGCTCTTTTGATACATGCACCTACTCCATCATGCTCCCCATTTCCATGCCCAACCTCTGAAAAGTTTCACATATTCCAAACACCATTGATCTTGTGCATCTTGCTCAACCAAAAAAACATTCTATATTTCTTGAATTGCGATGTACAATTATTTGACCATATGATATGTTGATTGAATGATATGCCCCTATTAGCCAAATCGGCATAGAACATCTGAAAGCAACCTTACACAAACTCTGTAGAATGTGTGTGATCATCATTGATGTAAAAGTGATACTCCCTCAATACCTTCCTATTATCCTTTGTACTATCATTTGCATGAATGAGTTCTATATGCACAAATATAGCAACCTATGTCTAGTTGTAGTATTGTGATTGCACCTCATTTTGTAGCTGTAGTGTATAGTTCTCCACGAAGTTAACAATTGAAACAATGCTATGAAGTGGAAACATGTCCTTGCATAACTTGAATTGTGATTCCAACCATCAATCTCTATGTGTATTCATTCCATACTCATAAACCACCTAATCACAGAAAATTCCCATAAACTGATACATTGGTATCTTATCACTGACCAATTCACACTTCTTTGCTTCTTTCCCATCTTTTAGACTGCAGGCCACTGTCTTGTATTTTTCAAATTCCACAATTTTGTTTCCAATTGTATGTGTACTAGCCATGTCTTGGAAAATTGGAAAATATTGCATGTCACCACAATGATCACATGTGCCATCCAAACATGACTTGTAAAAAATTTGACCATCCACTCTTTCACATAAAATTTTAGATAATAAATCCCTTGAAGATTTAGGTAGAGGCCTTATGCATTCCTGCAAAACATTGTTAGTATGCATATCTACACATATAAGTTGATAAACATCATAATGGTTAGAAAACTAAATATGTACTCTACAACAATAAGTAGTGCGTGTGTGATTTATTTTGACATAAAAAGGATTTAGCATTTCAAAATACCTTTAACATGTTTTAACTTGAGGAAACCTCTATACAAAATCAACAAAAAATTGGGTTTGAGTGGTATGCTTTGGATGTGGCTCATGGATTTGACTACCAATTCTCCTTCTTACAACATCTCTTTGATTGGGAGAGATCCTTGTGTTTTCCTTCCAAAAATACTGTATTAGAGATCTCAAGGCTTGAGCAATTTCTTTATCTTTCTGTGGTACTCTACCTAGTGAGAATACCCATAACTCATTTCTATTTGGATCCTCCACTCTTTCATGCCTTCTTTTGGCTCTCATTAGAGATGGTCTACTTATTTTCAAAGATTTACTTGTCTTTGTAAGGTTCATCTTATTCCTTGTTTGATTGCTTAACAATGTTGTTGTCACCACACATCATGTGGCACAACTATCTTTCATGCATGAGGTAGAACCCGTGCTCTTGTGTGCACTCATCAGATTCTTTGCAATGGATTTTTCACTTGATTCATATGATGTTCTTCGCCCAAGAGTCTTCATGGTGGGCCTAAAATTGAGTTTCCTCATCATTTCAACAAATAGTTAACATCTTCCAACCTCACTTAGCTTCTCAAAAAATAAACTCAATATCCTCTTTGTATATCTTTGACATGTACATTTTGGAATCTTATTAGGCATTATTTTCAAAACATTGGAATCAGTATCAATCAAATATTTAAGTTTTATATGAAAAACTCTAGGAGGAGTTCTCAAAGGTAAAGTTTTTTTAACATTAGGAATGTCAATGACATTGGGGATAGATTGCGTACCTTCAATCAGAGGTGAAATTGATGACATACCTTGAGATTGACATGTAAACGATGTTGTACCTCCAACTTGAGATGTGGTATGTGGATTTCCTTCAAATAGAGATGTGTTTATTGATGTACTTTCAAAGCCACATGTTGTTGATGGTGTGTCTTCAACTGGAGATGTGTTTTCTGATGTACTTAGAAAACCACATGTTGTTGATGGTGTGTCTTCAACTGGAGATGTGATTGTTGTTGTACTTTGAGCATGATATATTGTAGATGGTGTGCATTCAACTTCACCTATGGTTGATGATGTGCCCCAAACTTTGGGATCCATTTTTGTCCTTCCACGAAGTTTTTTCATTTGTTCCCTTTGTGCTACCAATTTGACATCTCTCTTAGATTGCACGAGAATTTCTTCCTCTGTGGACTGCAATTTCATTTCTTCATGAACTTTCCATTTGATTCTCTTCTCCTTTCATTTTAGTTTCACGTTATTTCGATGTTAGATGCTTTGCTTGTTTCCTTGGCATGATGTTGAATAATACATGTTCACAAACACACAAAGAATAAAAGTAAGTAACATGCATTTTATGAAACATTTATATCATTGATAAACATTGTATTTTATGAAACACACAAAGCATTTTATGAAACATATGAACATATCACTGATTACATTGCATTGCATATCTTTTAGAATCAAAGCATTACTTCATGTTTCATAACTAATAACTAGATGTTGATCTATCTACATGACAAAATTTCAATTGCAATGAAATAATTTTTTAGTGCCAGTCCTATATTAAAACAAATTAAAACACAAATTAAAAATAAAAATGTGTTGTCCAAATGTGTTTGATGAAGGGGATGTCTAAATGTGTTTTCCAAGTGTTATGGAATGATTTTTATTCATATATGTGCATATGCTTGAATATTTCAAATTGAATTAAAATATGAATGCTCAAATTTGAGTTCCTAGAGCATTTTTATGATAGCATAAACTGTATTTTCTTTATATTTATATAAAATTTGAATCATGGATTAGTACAAACCTATGTAAGATCATCTAGGCTGACATAGTTGCATTTAAAAGATAAGGGAGCATTAATGTAATTGTTGGAAATGTCTTTCAACTCATCTGCCCTTCACATTTATGTATAGGTGCATCTACTAGATTTGGAAAAGTTTGTCAACATTTAAGAGGCTTATAATTAATATTTTTTGCTGAGAGATATTGTATTATTGAACAAAGAGCATTTTTATGACAACATAAATGGTATTTTTATGAGAGCATTTAAATCCTTCCTGTTATCATTTATATAAAGAACAAAGAAAAAAGAGAATTTTTATGATAGCATAAATGGCATTTGTCATTCTTTTAATTTAAATCTTAACCTTCATGTATTTGCATTTCTTTCTAGTATGTTAAAACACCAATGAAAGAAGATTCAAATTTTCTTATATGGTAATGTATGACAAGTTTTTTAGTGCCAGTACATGTACCATTGCATTTAGTGAGTGCAAGAGGCCAACATGCTAATGGTTATCCTATGAAGAATTTAGGTAGGGTCTAGTTGTGCATGGGTCATTGCAAACCTAGCTCACAAAAGATGTATATATGATAGTATTTTAGAAGGGGGCACAAGGAACTAGTGAAATGGGGGCTATGATTATCAACAATCAATAAGAGATAAATCATTGATGAATCTTTGGTTCACTTCAAACAATTACATCAGATAATTGTTGAATTAGAAGGTCAATGTCCCTGAGATAATTAATTAATTTTGTTTTGGATCAAAATTAAGAGCTCTTGTAGGTCAAAACATTAGCATGGATGCAAGAGATACAAACTCTCTAATTTGTTATAAAGGTCAAATAAGCAACCTATGAGAAACCTAGGGTTTTCAAAACATTGCTGAAATGGACAGTGGGTGAGAAGAAGGTGAAATGTGGTCTCATGGTGATGGATTTTGATCAATTAAAATCTAATGTACATTTGAAAGTCAATCTATGGTCATGGATATATGTTTATAGATGACAATTTAAATTACAATCTAATGTACATTTGAAATTCAACCCATGTGTGCAACTATTATGCAATTACTTTACATTGCATATATAATAAGTAGGAGTAGCTATCAATAACATTTTCTTTTCATTGCATTCCATTAGACCACATTGCTTTGACACATTTCCTTGAGGCATTTTTTCAAACCCTCTATATAAGTTTAGATTAATTCATCTATTATGTCATGTTTTTCATTTTTTATCTTCAGACTCCTACAAATTAAACTTTTATCTACAACTTCCATCTAATTCGATGTTGAATTCTATGAATAACAATGAAGATTAATAAAATTGTCAAATGAATTTGGTCTATATTGTCAAAACTAAACAAAAAAACTCAATATAAACATCTACCTAAAATGAAAAATTATGGAATCCACTAGTCATGCAAATGCACTACTATAAGCAATGCAAATGGAATTCATAAGAAAGTTTGTGTTAAGTTGATATCCTCTATATAAATTTACACGAATTCATCTAAATTATGTCATGTTTTTCATTTTTTTTCTTCAAACTCCTAAAAATTGAACTTCTTTATGTAACTTTCATCTAATTCAATGTTGAATTCCATGTATAACAATTATGATTAATAAAATCATGCAAGGAATGGTTTATATTGTCAAAAGTAAACAAAAATACTCAATATCAACATTTAAATTGTACCAAAATGAATATAATACTTGTGATAATGAAAAATGATGTAGAAACCTCAAATTTTCTCCTTCTATGTTGTCTAGCATGCAAATTGGTGTTGAAAAGGTGATGGATCAAGCCTAATTTGGTACAAGAATTCAACTGCATAAAAAGATGTTTCTCACTTGAAAAAAGTGTAGAACTAGACAAATGCACATAATTGTGGGCCTGAATCACAGGTCAACTACTTTTTTGCTATTTTTGGAAAAGCTAAATTTAATGCTTGCCAAATTTGGCGAGCACCAAATTTGATGTAAAATGTGACTTCAAGTTTGATGTGCACCAAATGTCCAGTTTCAATTCTTTGCAGTTTTTGACTTCTTGTTTGGCGAGGGCCAAATGTTGTGTTCCAATTCTTTATAGTTTGGCAAGCGCCAAATTTTTTGTATAGTAAATTTTTCCTTTTGTAACCCTCGATTGTAAACAGAGACCTACAGATTGGATATAGAAGAGTGGGTTTAAGAGGCAGAGAACACTATAAGACTGTTTAGGAGGGATGGAGACATAGAGAAGGACGAAGAGGCTAAGAGGAGTATTTTTTAATTAAGTTTTCCACATACATCACCAATAGTGACACATTATCAATTGTCTCTTGATATGTGTGAGAATGTTCCTACTCAATCATAATCCCTCAATCATAATACATTAAACCCTTAACCCTAATTCGTCAACCCTATATCTTAAACTCTAATGCTTCAAACTTCAAACCTTAAACCCTCAACCCTTAAACTAAAATATCTCAACCCTCAACCCTATACCCTATCAATTAAACCCTCAACCCTAATTGCTCAACTTTAATCCCTCAAACCTCAAACCTTAATCCCTCAATCATCAAACCTTAATCCCTCAAACCTCAAACCTTAAACCCTTAACCCTTAACCCTCTACCCTCTACCCTATCAATTAAACCCTCTACCCTATACCATAAACCCTAATCCCTCAAACCTTAAAACGTCAACCTAATTAAACCGTAATACCTCAACCCTCAACCCTCTACCCACTATTGTAAGAATTAAACCCTCTACCCTAGATACCTTATACCGTAATCCCTCATACCTCATACCACAAACCTTAAACCCTCAACCCTTCAACCCTAATCCCTCAACTGTCGACCCATAAATCCTCAACCCTTAAACCCTAATACATCATCCCTCAACCATATACCCTATCAATTAAACCCTAAACCCTAGTTGCTCAACCTTAATCCCTAAATCCTAAAACCTTAAACCCTCAACCTCTAACCCTCTACTCTCTACCCTATACCATAAACCATAATTCCTCAAAACTTAAATTGTCAACCCAATTAAATCATAATACCTCAGCCCTCAAACCTCAAACCTCTATGCACTACCATATGAATTAAACCCTCTACCCTAGACAACCTATACCATAATCCCTCATATCTTGTACCTTAAACCTTAAACCCTCAAACCTTCAACCCTAATCGATCAATTGTCAACCCTTAAACCCTCAACTCTCTACCATATCAATTAAACCCTAAACCCTAGTTGCTCAACCTTAATCCTTGAATCCTCAAGCCGTAAACCATCAACCCTTAACCCTCTACCCTCTACCCTATCAATTAAACCCTCTACCATATACCATTGTAGTGTAGAAAAATGTCGTTTCTTACATTTTAACACTTAACTTGGGAATGATTAACCTTAGAATGGACCTAATGATGCCTTGATCTAGTGTTGTAATGTGTTTTCCATATTCACAATGGATTTAAGGACCTATTAAGCTAAATAAATCTAATTGTGGCCTTAATTTAATATTGTAAAGTATATTATTTACACTTTCAAATTGATTTTTCAGCCCTCTTGCATTTATGACCTTAATATCATCATTAATAGGCCCATAAGACCCTATATTGTGCATCCTGAGGCATATTTTAACCAAAATCCTGACATAGACCTCAAATAAACTTAATTGTTCAACTCCCTGACACTTTCTCTCTCCAAAAAGCCCTTGTGGGACCCATACGCCACCTTGGGAATATGAGTCCCACCCAAGTAAGGCCCATATGCCACAAAAGGTGTATGGGTCCCATTTGGCCTTATTTTAAGGTTTTAAGTGGGAAATCAAGGTTTTAAGTTCAAGTTTCATGAATGTTGGCCTGTAGGATCCAATTAATAGGATATTATAGATGGATTGCCTATATAAATGAGGTCTCAAATCATCATTTCATTAAGCATTCATTATAACAAGTCAAGCACTCAATATTTAAGCAATCCAAGACTTTACAAGATCATCAAGAGAGCATTCAAGATCATTTCTAAGGCATTCAAGGGAATAATTCTTCATCAATTGTTGTAGAAATTCAAGATCCATCATCATGTCAAGGATGTAAAGCATCAAGCATGTTATTGAGCTAGTGTTGTGATGTGGCTTTGAAGATCCATTTACAAGAACTGTTTAAAATCAAAGTTCAAAGATCTAGATCTACATCCTTCATGGCCATTTCATGTTAGATTAAAAATTCACAAGACATTATTCAAGGTATCATTGTTCACATTTTATGTTCCATGTTCCATGTTTTGTTTCCTTATCTCATCATTTGGTTTAATTACCTAAAAGGGGTTTGACCTAGGAAAACCCCTATCCTCTAACAAACAACAAATCTTTCTTCTCTTTGATGTGTGATTGCAGATCTAGGTGTTTTGGAGCTCAAAGATCTCTTGGTTATTAGGTTACAAGCTTGGAGAAATTTGTTGGAGTTTTCCCCTCACTTGCAAGGTTTTCATCTTCACAAAAGGTCACCTACAAGTATGAAATCCATAGTTTCAGATCCGGAAATCAGGTCAAGGAGAAAGAGCAAAGATTGAAGAGTAGATCCAAGCCCAAATTCCCTGAAAAAGAAAAATGGGACTGATATGCTAGGAGTGGTGTATGAGTCCCACCATAGGAATTTTTCAATAATTTTGCAGATATGGAATCTATAGTGCTAGAAATCAATTCTAGACCAAAAACCTTGATCTGGGATTGATACACCAGAAGTGGCGTATGAGTCCAAATGTGCTCTAAGTCAATATTTGTTTAGCAATTCATAATTTTTTCCAGGTCTTCACAGCTTCCCAGGTGCACCATTTTGATTTCTTTCCTTATGTTCTATTTTGCATGCATTTCTAGGTCATTCATTCAAGTTTCATGCATCACTAGGTTTTAACATTAGATTTTTCATTTCATTAGTCTTTCCAATCCCTATCTTGGTGGCGAACTCCTCATTAGTCTCTAATTTGACTCTAGGACACCTGATTACAAGATATTTTTCTCCCTCTCTACATTTAGATTGAGATCTCTAAGGTGTCCATGAGTGTAGCAAGTGTGAAATAGGAACCCTGCCCTTGTACTATATTCCTCAAAGGCGGGGTGTACTATCTTTGTTGCCACATTTTGATGAACCCGAAGCATGAACACCTCTTTTTTGATTTGGAGTGCATCATCATCCTAGATTTAGCTTGCATTGACTTTGCATTAGGTTTTGCATTAGTTAATTGACATCTAGGGTTTCCAAATCTTGCACTAGTGAAAGTGCATATAGGTTGCATTTTTTCATCTTGCATCATTGAATTTCATCTAAAAACTACATTTTCACTTAGCCCAAACATCATCCTAATAAAAAAACACAACATTCCCACAAAATTTGCTGAAAATGATGCAAAAACCCTAATTCATGACTCATTCGCTAGTCTAGGTGATTTAGTCCCAATACAGGGTATTTTTCCTACTTTCTAGGTATTCTGTGTTGAGCATTTTTCAACATTTAGACCCCTAAAAAACCTAGACTAAGATTCATACGCCCCTCTGGGCGAATTAGTCCTAGATCAACCCTAAAACTACCTTTTATAGCACTAAATACCTTGTTGCGCTTTTGTTTGTTGTCATTAGTTACCTGTTTCAATTGGTTGAGTTTCTGTTACATGCATTTCATTAGCTCTAGCTTAATTTGGCTCAATTCATGCATTGCTTAATTTCAAATTTTCATTTTCACATTGTTACATAGCATAATTAGTCAATTATCATGTTCAAAATCTAAAAATTACATTATCCTTTTGCATGTCTTGTTATATTTCAAATTTGTAGGACAATCATTACATCATGTTTTCATTGCAAAAATCTATATTTATCATACTTCATGTTCTATTTTTAGATCTTGTAGAGTGTTGTAAGGAAGTTTTGTTAAGTGCATATGAATATGAGGTCATTTCCCCTCTCTTTTTGTTCATCATTGATCCCTCTTCTAGTATCCCTTCTAAGAGTGAGGTTAGTCTAGTGAATGAAACCTTGGGTAATCATAACAATCACATTTGTTCTTCTCCTAATATCTCTCCTACTTGTGAAGAAGATATTATAGCATTAGAAGAACTAATCAATGAGAGTTTTGATAACCTGAGTTGTTTCTCTCCTCTTACCTCTCCTATTAGGCAAGACATTACTAAACAAGAGGACATAGCAATAAGTAATCATGACAATAACATGAGAAAAAAAGAGACCATTGAAACCTACCTACATTCATTTCCCAACATCTTCTCCTCTTGTGATGATGAGGATATGTTGGTGTTAGATAAACAAACCTTTAAGATCTATAACAACCCTCTTTATGCTCCTTCCCCTACCTATCCTATTTTGGAAGATATTATGGGACAAAGGAATGAAATTATGGACCATCATGACAATCACATTTTTTCTTCTTCGAGTATCTTTCCTAGTAGTGAAAAAGATACTTTGATGTTAGAAAACACAATCAATGAGAATCTTATGTGTCTCTCTTCCCCTAGGGAAAAAATTATTGAACAAGAAAACATCATCATTGATAAGAAAGAAAATATAACCATTGGTAACTCCCTTGTGATGAAGTCATTTTAGAAGAACCAACCTTTGAGTGTCATGAAAATTTAGTTTGTAGTTCTCCTAAAAACTCTCCTCCTAGGGAGAATATCATAGTGTAAGAAAATGTGAACATTGACACATGTCTTTCAAACACTAAAGCTTCCTTAGACAAAGATGATGAAGTGACATTAGACTCCTCTTCACTAAGAGAACATGAAAATAACGACAAGTTTGTTGAGGTTATGATGACACAAATTGGATCTCCTTTACTTATTGAACCTCCTAAGTCACCCCTCGTTAGTGAATCACATAAGAGAATAAGAGGTTTCTTGAAATCTATGATGCAATCTAATAGTGACATTGTTTTGCAGCAAATGAGTTCTAACTTAGTTGCTCAAACATGTAGGCAACCAAAAATCACTCCCACTCCATTACCTTATCCTCAACATATTTTTCCTAGTGTTGAAGACCTTAAAAAGACTCCCACTAATATATCTGTATGGCAACTCATTCAACTATCACCTACATACAAGTGTCTATTTCAAGAAATATTGTAAATAAAGCAGGAGGAGATCCAATATTATATGAAATTGAATAATGTAGCACCCTCCTTTTATTGTATGCAAGTCACATAGTCAAAAATCACATTCCCTAAACATGAATTACCCTCACTCAAGATCCAAAACAAGCATGAATCCTTGATGATAAAGGTGATCATTAATGAAACTGCAGTTAGGCACACTCTCATAGATAGCGGAGTAGCTCTTAATTTTTGTAGCATTGACCTCCTAGAAAAAATTGGCATGGACAAGAGGTTTATTCAACTTAATGATGTTCATATTCGTGGTTTTGATAATGTCAATAGGAAACCACTAGGAATGATCACATTACCTATTGAGAAAAAACCTGTAGTGTTGCCTACCCCTATTTATACCATGCTAGGACCCCTTTCATACAATCTTCTCCTAGGGAGACCATGGATTCATGCTATGAAAGGAGTGCCATATACTCTTCACTGTACAATGAAATTTGAATACAACAACAAGATACATATGATCGAAGTAGATACAAGAAGCTACAACATTCCTAACTCCTCTAATACTTTCATTCCAAGATCAATAAAGAATCCAAAATCTCACCCTCAAAATCCAAAGGGTCATATACCAACAATTCATTTTCAAATACAATTTCTAATGATGATTGGGGTTTTACACCTTCCTTTATAAGAGAGTGCAAAATATAACAATCTAAATCAAAGTAACCTTATGTTTCATTTATTCAAATCGGTTCCACAACATTACCACATGGTGTTGATGGGGGCTATGTAACTTCCATCCCTCATGAGGGGGCGATGCATAACTTTAAAAAGGATTTGTGTTCCCATGAGGAAGCCAATCCTCCTCAGAAGCATAAACCCCATTCATTTGAATTGAAAGATTTTTATGGTATTAGATACAATCTCCCTCCTACACATGGATACAATGAACACATGAAGAAAACCGACATACGATACTCTTTCAAGAAAGATCTAGGTTTACCACCTTTATCTTCATTTTCATCTGAAGCTTTATCATTTAGTGTGTGTATGACATCTTGTGCAAATAAAGGAACATATTCTACTATTGATCAAAAGAGTATCTTGTCAAGACTCCTCCAAGATTGTTTGATATCTCTCCCTCCAAGAATATGAAAGAAATTTTACTACAAGAATTCATTTTCTGCATATCATAGAGTTCATGGTCATTCTACTAATGAATGTAAGGCTTTAAGCAATAAAATTCAACATCTTAGGGACTGTGGTGCTCTCCCTTGTGTTGAGGCACCTAGTTCCTCTAATTGAAACTTATTTTTATCCTATTCGGCTCATCCTTGTCCTGCACTAAGTGGGGGCAAGGGGTCAGGTAGCCTTGTCCTCATATTTCATTTGTCATTGTCTCTTTCGGCTAGTTGACTGCCTTTCATTAATATATAAGAGAAAACTTGGGATGTGGACGACATGCCTTAAGCTGACACACATGTGACATTACATTGACATTCATGTTTCATTGTGTGATTTTCTTTCTTCCTGCGATGTGTCCTCTTCTTGGTGGTGTCATTGGGTTTGATTTCCTCTGAGAGTGTTATATTTCTTTGAATTTTCCTCTCTTGGAGACATTAGGCACAATGTTCCTTGAGAAGAGACCTTACATGAACCAAGCAAAATCCCTTTGAACATACCTTACACTATGTTGCATTTACAATTTCAGTTATATGGCCACCTTGCATAACACACTTTGCATGCCTATGGAGCCATCTTGTTTGTTCATGAGTTTCAAGCATACAAAGTTTTTCTTGCCTCATGAAGCTCAAAGTTCATTGTTGTGTGGTACCCCATCAAATTTATTAGGAGGTATAACTTTAGTATGGTTTGACAGGAAACCCAAACAGAGGCATGAATTTCCTTTAGCCACTCATGTGTGTGTAAACACATACCGGCCAGATGTGTATTTGTCTCACCTTCTTGGATTATTCACCCAATGAACAGCCTGAAGTTCTATTTCCTTAGAGTGAACGTGTATTTTTGGACAAACAACCTAGATCTAATCCACACCATGTTGGACAAACACTCGAGGCTTGATCCACCTCTTTCGATTTTGTTTCACTTTCTTTCTTATGTCATTGACATTGCATGTTTGCGTATCTTGATGTTGCATATCGTACACCTTGTGTGTGTCCTTTTATGCTTATGTTGGTTTGACGTAGGATCTTGGATCCTAGGGGCTTGTCCACCTCCTTTGATCTTTTTCATCCTTTATCTTCTGTATTGGTACACTTGGACCCCTCTTGAATGTCTACTTTAGTGTGAGTTTGAAGAAAGTTCATCCTCTCACTAAAGTGGGGGCTAAATGTAGTGTAGAAAAATTTCGTCGCTTACTTAACTTGGGAATTATTAACCTTAGAATGGACCTAATGACGCCTTTATCTAGTGTTGAAATTTATTTTTCAATTCACATTGGATTTAAGGACCCATTAAGCTAAATAAATCTAATTTTGTCCTTAATTTAATGTTGTAAAGTATATTTATTTACACTTTCACATTGATTTTTGAGCCCTCTTGCATTTATGACCTTAATATCATCATTAATAGGCCCCTAAGACCCTATATTGTGCATCCCAAGGCATATTTTAACCAAAATACTGACATAGACCTCAAATAAAGTTAATTTCTCAACTCCCCGACACTTTCTCTCTCCAAAAAGCCCCTATGGGACCCATACGCCACCTTGGGCGTATGAGTCTCATCCAAGTGGGACCCATAAGCCACATATGGTGTATGAGTCCCATTTGGCCTATTTTTAAGGTTTTAAGTTCAAATTTCATGAATGTTGGCCCGTGGGATCCAATTAACAAGATATTAGATGGATTTCCTATATAAATGAGGTCACAAATCATCATTTAATTAAGCATTCATAATAACAAGTCAAGCACTCAAGAGTTAAGCATTCCAATACTTTTCAAGATCATCAAGAGAGCATTCAAGGGAAAAATTCTACATCAATTGTTGCAGCAATTCAAGATCCATCATGTCAAGGATATCAAGCATCAATTATGTTGTTGAGCTAGTGTTGTGATGTCATATTGAAGATCCATTTACAAGCATTGTTTCATATCAAAGTTCAAAGATCTAGATCTACATCCTTCATGGCCATTTCATGTTAGATTGTAAATTCACAAGACATTATTCAAGGTATCATTGTTCATGTTTTATGTTCCATGTTTCATGTTTCGTATCCTTATCTCATCATTTGGTTTAATTACCTAAAAGGTGCTTGACCTAGGAAAACCCCTATCCTCTAACAAAAAAAAAAACTTTCTTCTCTTTGATGTGTGATTGAAGATCTAGGTATTTTGTAGCTCAAAGATCTCTTGAAGATTAGGTTACAATCTTGGAGAAAGTTGTTGGAGTTGTCCCCTCACTTGCAAGGTTTTCATCTTCACAAAAAGTCACCTATAGGTCCGAAATCAACAGTTTTAGATCCAAAAATTAGGTCAAGGAGAAAGAGAAAATATTGAAGAGCAGATCCAAGCCCAAATTCTCTGAAAAATAAAAATAGGACTGATATGCCAAAAGTGGCATGAGTCCCACCACAAGAATTTTTCAAGATTTTTGCAGATCTGGAATCTATAGTGCTAGAAACCAGTTCCAGACCAGAAACTTTGATCTGTGACTAATACACCAGAAGTGGTGTATGAGTCCCAATGTGCTCTAAATCAGGATTTTTCAGCAATTCAGAGTTGTTTCCAGGTCTTCATAGCTTCCCATGTGCACCATTCTGATTTCTTGCCTTTATGTTTTGTTTTGCATGCATTTCTAGGTCATTCATTCAAGTTTCATGTATCACTAGGTTTTGACATTAGATATTTCATTTCATTAGTATTTCCAAGCCCTAGCTTGGTGGTGAACCCCTCATTAGTCTATAATTTGATGCTAGGACACCTTATTGCAAGATCTCTTTCTCCCTCTCTACATTCAAATTGAGATCTCTAAGGTGTCCTTGAGTGTAGCAAGTGTGAAATAGGAACCCTACCCTTGTGCTATATTCCTCAAATGTTGGGTGAACTATTTCCGTTGCCACAACCATAAACCCTAATCCCTCAAACCTTAAACCATCAACCAAATTAAACTCTAATACCTCAAACCTCAATCCTCAACCCTCTACCCACTATTGTATGTATTAAACCCTCTACCCTAGATACCTTATATTGTAATCCCTCATACCTCATACCTCAAACCTTAAACCCTCAACTCTTCAACCCTAATCCCTCAATTGTCAAACCTTAAACCCTCAACCCTCTACCCTATCAATTAAACCCTAAGCCCTAGTTTCTCAACCTTAATCCCTAAATCCTCAAACCTTAAACCCTCAACCCTCAACCCTTAACCCTCTACACTATACCATAAACCCTAATCCCTCAAACCTTAAATCATCAACCCAATTAAACCATAATGCCTCAACCCTCAACCCTCAATCCTCAACCCTCTACCCACTACTGTATGAATTAAACCATCTACCCTAGATACCTTATACCATAATCCCTCATACCTCATACCTCAAACATTAAACCCTTAACCCTTCAACACTAATCCCTCAATCGTCGACCCTTAAACCCTCAACCTTTAAACCCTAATACCTCATCCCTCAACCCTCTAGCCTATCAATTAAACCCTAGACCCTAGTTGCTCAACCTTAATCCTTGAATCCTCAAACCTTAAACCCTTAACCCCTAATCCTCTACCCTCTACCCTATCAATTAAACCCTAATCCCTCAAACCTTAAACAGTCAACCCAATTAAATCATAATACCTCAACCCTCAACCCTCAACCCTCTACCCACTGTCATATGAATTAAACCATCTACCCTAGATATCTTATACCGTAATCCCTCATACCTCATACATTGAACCTTAAACCCTCAACCCTTCAACCCTAATCCCTCAACCGTCAACCCTTAAACCCTAATATCTCATCCCTCAACCCTCTACCCCAACAATTAAACCCTAAACCCTAGTTGATCAACTTTAATCCATGTATTCTCAAACCTTAAACCCTCAACCCTTAAACCATAATACCTCAACACATAACCCTCTACTCTCGACCCTATACATTAAACCCTCAACCCTATGCCTTAAACTCTAATCCCTCAAACCTCAATTAAACCTAATCCCTCAAACCTAAATTAAACCCTCTACCCTATACCTTATACCATAATCCATCATACCTCAAACCTTAAACTCTCAACCCTTCAACCCTAAAGCCTCAACCCTTAAACCGTAATGCCTCAACCCTCAACCCTATACCCTATCAATTAAACCCTCAACCCTAATTGCTCATCCTCAATACCTCAAACCTCAAACCTTAATCCCTCAATCATCAAACCTTAATCCCTCAAACCTCAAACCTAAATTCCTCAATCCTCAAACCTTAAACCATGAACCCTGAACCCTCTACCCTCTACCCTATCAATTAAACCCTCTACCCTATACCTTAAACCCTAATCCCTCAAACCTCAAACCTTAAACCATCAACCCTTAAACTGTAATACGTCAACCCTCAACCCTCATCCCACTACCTTATGAATTAAACCCTCTACCCTACATACCTTATACTATAATCCCTCAATACCTCAAACATTAAACCCTCAACCCTAATCCCTCAATCCTATACCTTAAAACCTAATCCCTCAAATCTCAAACCTTAAACCCTAATCCCTCAAACCTCAAATATTAATCCCTCAATCATCAATCCTCAAACCTTAATCCCTTGAACCTCAAACCTTAATCCCTCAATCCTCAAAGCTTAAACCCTCAACCCTGAACCCTCTATTGTCTACCCTATCAATTAAACCCTCTACCCTAGAAACCTTTAACCCTAATCCCTCAAACCTCAAACCTTAAACCCTCAATCCTAGATACTCTACTCGAGATATGTCATAGAGAGAGAGTGAGACTTGAGAGAGAGAAATTTTTCTATGTGGGGTGGGAGGGAGCTAGAATTGAGAGAGAGATATCAAGTTAGGGTGGGGGGAGAGGCCTAGGAGAGAGAGAGGGGTTGGGATGGATTTTTTTAGGGAGAGACTTGAAGAGAGATAGTAGAGAGAGAGATGAGGAGAGAGAAAGATAAAAACCAGAGAGGGAGTTGGAGTGAGAGAGAGAGACTTGAGAGAGAGAGAGAGAGAGAGAGAGAGAGAGAGGAGAGAGAGAGAGAGAGGGGGGGTTGGAGTGAGATATTTTTCTAGGTAGGGTGGGAGGGAGAGATACATGAGAGAGAGAGAGAGACTTGAGAGGGGGAGAGATAGTTATCTAGTTAGGGTGGGGGGGAGAGACCCAAGAGAGGGAGAGGGGTTGGGAGGGATATTTTGAGGGAGATACCTAAGAGAGAGGGAGTGGGAGACACCTGAGAAAGAGACCTAGGAGAGGAGTAGGATACACCTAAGAGAGAGACCTAAGAGAGAGATAGTTGAGAGAGAGAGATGACAAGAAGAGAGAAAGATAAAGACCTAAGAGAGAGAGTTGGAGTGATAGAGAGAGAAATACCTGAGAGGGAGTGTGAGAGAGGGGGTTGGAGTGAGAGAGATTTGTCTATGTGGGGTGGGAGGGAGTGAGACCTGATAGAGAGAGTGAGACTTGGGAGAGAGATTTGTCTATGTGGGGTGGGAGGGAATGATACCTAAGAGAGAGAGAGAGTTATCTAGTTAGGGTGGGGGGAGAGGCCTGAGAGTGAGAGGGGTTGGGAGGGATTTTTTGAGGGAGATACTTGAGAGAGATGGAGTGGGAGACACTTGAGAGAGAGACATGAGAGAGAGACATGAGAGAGATGAGAGGGAGAGAGAAAGATAAAGACCTGAGAGAGGGAGTTGGGGTGAGAGAGTGATAGAGATAGACTTGAGAGGGAGAGAGAAAGATAAAGACCTAAGAGAGGGAGTCAGAGTGAGAGATTGATAGAGAGAGACTTGAAAGGGAGAGAGAGAGGGGGGGTGAGACCTGAGAGGGAGAGAGAGAGGGGATCGGAGTGAGAGATTTGTCTAGGTAGGGTGGGAGGGAGAAAGACATGCGAGAGAGAGACTTGAGAGGGAGAGAGAGTTATCTAGTTAGGGTGGGGGGATAGACATAAGAGAGGGAGAGGTATTGGGAGGGATATTTTTAGGAAGATACCTAAGAGAGAGAGAGAGGGAGACACCTAAGAAAGAGGCCTGGGAGAGAGAGAGTGGAAGACACCTAAGAGAGACCTAAGAGAGAGAGATGAGAGGGAGAGAGAAAGATAAAGACCTAAGAGAGGGAGTTGGAGTGAGAGAGAGAGAGAGAAATACCTGAGAGGCAGAGAGAGGGAGTGTGAGCCCTGAGAGGGAGAGAGAGGGGGAGTGTGAGAGAGAGGGAGTGTGAGAGTGGGGGTTGGAGTGAGAGATTTGTCTAGGTAGGGTGAGAGAAATTTATCTAGTGAGGGGGGAGAGACCTGAGAGAGGGAGAGGGGTTGGGAGGGATATTTTGAGGGAGAGTCCTAGGAGAGGGAGTGAGAGAGACCTGAGAGAGACCTGTGAGAGAGAATTGAGAGAGATACTTGAGAGAGAGGGAGTGAGAGACACTTGAGAGATACCTAAGAGAGATACCTATGAGAGAGATCCCTGAGAGAGAGATGAGAGGGAGAGAAAAAGATAAAGACCCGAGAGAGGGATTTGGAGTGAGAGAGAGAGAGAAGTACCTAAGAGGGAGAGATAGAGGGAGTGTGAGAGAGGGGGTTGGAGTGAGAGATATTTTTCTAGGTAGGGTGGGGGGGAGTGAGACCTAAAGAGAGACTACTACATTAGAGAAAGATGGTTATCTAGTTAGGATGGGAGGGAGAGACTTGAGAGGGACACATGGGGTGGGAGGGCATTTGAGGGAGAGACCAAGAGAGAGGGAGTGGAGGAGGATGAGATAGAAGGGGTGGAAGGAGAGTGAGAGAGAGGGAGAGAGAGAGAGAGAGAGAGAGAGAGAGAGAGAGAGAGAGAGAGAGAGAGAGAGAGAGAGAGAGAGAGAGAGAGAGAGAGAGAGAGAGAGAGAGAGAGAGAGAGAGAGAGAGAGAGAGAGAGAGAGAGAGAGATTTATCTAGTTAGGTGGGGGGAAGACTTGAGAGAGAGAAGTTGGGAGGGATATTTTGAGGGAGATACCTAAGAGAGAGAGAGAGAGATAGAGATGAGAGGGAGATGGAGGAGAGACAAAGAGAAAACACTTGAGAGGGAGAGAGAGGGGCTGGTAGTGGAGGGAGTGAGACCTGGGTGGAGTTATCTAGGAGAGAGAATTATAAAGACTTGAGAGAGGGAGATGGAGTGAGAGTGAGTGAGAGAGGAGTGAGAGATTTGTATAGGTAGGGTGGGAGGGAGTGATACTTGAGAGAGATAGAGACTACTATCAGAGAAAGAGAGTTATCTAGTTAGGATGGGAGGGAGAAACCTAAGAGAAGGAGAGGGGTTGGGATAGATATTTTGAGGGAGAGACTTGAGAGAGACAGGGTGTGAGAGAGGGGGTTAGAGTGATAGAGTAGTCTAGGTAGGGTGGGAGGGAGTGAGACCTGAGAGAGAGAATTGAGAGGGAGAGAGAGAGAGTTATCTAGTTAAGGTGCAGGGAGATACCTGAGAGAGGGAGAGGGGGTGTGAGGGAGTAGGAGACACCTAAGAGAGAGACCTAATAGAGAGATACCTAAGAGAGATACTTGAGAGAGAGAGACATAAGAGAGAGACTTGAGATGGACAAAGAGAGGGAGTGGGAGAGACTTGAGAGAGAGAAAATTGTGAGGGAGAGAGAGTTGTCTAGTTAGGGTGGGAAGGAGAGACTTGAGAGAGGGAGAGGGGGTGTGAGAGATCCAAGAGACAGAGGGTGGGAGGGATAGAACAAGGGAGAGAGAATGGGTACATATTGGTTAAGAGGGAAGGAGGTGGAGAGGTTGTGAAAAGTGAAACTTCAACTATCCATCAATGATCATAACCTGCGATCTCGAAGCATTATGAAAGTGGTGGAGCAAACACAAAGCAAAAACTTAGGTTTTAGTCAAAGCAGCTCATTTGGTGAGCACCAAATTTGGTGCTCTCCAAATGAGACATCACATTTGATGCTAGCCAAATTTGGGGAGCGCCAAATGTGATGTCTCATTTGGAGAGTTCCAAATTTTGTGCTCACCAAATTGGTTGCTTATGGATGTGAATTTATCAGGATTTATCAAATTTTCACATATTTTTGTCTATGCTCACTGTCACGTTTGCACGTCTTTCAATGCACGTTTATAAAAACATCACGATGATGTTAGACTCTCTCTTAGCTATCTAAATATAGGCATTTTTTAACGTTTTGAATAAGTTAAGGTTTTCATCTATAACTTCTCTTGTTATTGCCTCTGTTTTTTACCAAAAACCAACATGTGTTAGTTTTAGGATAGAATTTTACTCGTTCATCAAATCATGAAAGAAATTATATTTTTTTAAACTAAACTCTGTTTTATGCATGATGAAAAAAAAATCAATTTTCGATTAATTTTCAAAAAAATTAGGGGGGGAGCATGCTCAAATTTTAGCTTTTCAAGATGTGTCTACTTCGAAAATTCATAAAATATTATATATTCATTAAACAAATTAGCCGAAAGAATGGGGAAAAACTACAAGGTGTTAGCTAATTTTTCACCATTCAGAATTTTGAAATTCTAAAGAAAAGTTAACCAAAAAGGGGGGGCATAATACACTATGCTATTTTTGGGCCCCCCTTTTTGAAACCCTTAATCTTCATTTATTTCAAAAAAAATAGTAGCTTACAAACTAGACTCAAAGCACTTCAACTTTTTTTTCTTTCTGCATCTTCAGATTTTGAGCGTAACTATCTTTATTTTCTCGAGTGAACATCATATTTTGCTGATTTTAAAAATAAAGTGGCATCTTAAGAGCCATTTGTGTCACAGCTTGGTGCACTTACCCATATACCCCTATAAACAACCTCCCAAGTCTATGTTGAGCTTAAATTTTAGATCTAACCCACTCTCATAGAGTTGGTCATTATCCCTCCACAATCTATTGATGAGTTGATATCACTTGCATGATGACAACCCTAGCCTTGTGGTAATATTTTTCTCTAGGAAGTGGAGCAATGATTTTGAGACCTAATAGTATTTTATTTTATTTTATTTTTGTTTTAGCGTTCTTAGCATCTCATTACATCTTGAATCCTCAATGTGATTCAAGTTTGCAAGATTGAAATTTTTTCTTGATTGTAGTTATATAGTTTAGCTAGTAGTTTCACATAAACTTTTTTTTTCTAAAAATTCATGAGGGATGAAATAAAATTATTTTATAGAGATTATTTTGGTCAAGAATTTCACCAAATATGGAGAATTTTCATGGCCATATTCCTTGTGAGTTGAGAGAAATTAATTTTCTCTATTTTACTTAGTAATTTACAAAAATAATTAATTTAAGTGATTTTTAAAAGTTGGAATGAAATGGGTTTGTAGGAGTCTTTGGGAGATCATTCCACATATCTTGGCTAGTTTTAAAGTTGTTAGCATAACTCTATTACATTGTTAGCAGACATGTTAGTGGGCAATTTCTACTACTGTTAAACTGTTTCATGAATTGCTCGTTCAACTGCTCAAGTCCTAATTGTGTTGATTGTATAAATGATTTGCACTATTTGAATTAATACATCGAGCTTTATAGATTTCATTTGGTATCAAAACGAATACCATGGGTATCAATTTATGCTAGTACGCTGTCATGTGAGTTGTTTTAATTCAAAGCAAAACCTTTTGTCATGATTGCAAAATATTTTTTAAGGAAGTCTGATCCCATTGAAGGATTCGAGGAGGAGTCCAGAGTCTGCTGATGGTGCCAAGAAGAGTTCAGCGCAGCTTTAAAACCTCCATGGCCATCACATAGGAAGAGTAGAGCTGCGCACAAAGGAAAAATCAAAGGGGTTGAATGGTTGTGTACTCGATGGTTATGTGCTTGACAATGAGTTTTTACGAGTGAAAACGTGGTTGCCACCAAATCCCAAAGATGTGAGAGGAAAATATAACTCGATTGCAATAGTTCTTTTAGTTCCATCAAGCCAAAGAGAGAATATGGTGTAGTGAGCATGGACTATGCTTGCAGAAGGTACACTCCTATGTAGAATTTGCAGAAGGCACACTCCTATGTAGAAGACTCAATGCATCATGTTTGTTTGAGTATCTTTTTAATTTAAAAAAGAAGATGTGCATTGTGATTATGGGTCTGGATGCTGGTATGACTATTATTTTGTATAATTTGAAACTCAATGTAATTGTTATTTCTATTGGCACTTTTGGTTTCAATGTTGAGACTGTTGAGTTAAAAGGTGTTCTTCTAGTCATTGCAAAGAATGTTACATGTTTTATGCATATGGGAGATGTGGTTACTATTCATGAATGTCCTAATGTTCAATATGGCAAGCGCATTCATGTTTTTCCCATTGATAATATCATCAAGAGTGTCCCCATGAATTTGTTTGATGTCTATTTAAAGCTCTATTTATTGGAAGCTTATCACCCAATTAGAAAAGGGGATATTTTCTTTGTAAGAAGTGAAATGCACAACATGGAGTTCAAAGTACTCTATCTTCTTACTATTGGTGTTTGAGAGAGTGAATTTATTTTGAGATTTGAATTGATTTTGGTGAAGCTAGATTGAAAGAGGGGAATGTTATTTGGCTATATCAAGGGTCTTTATATTAGAAATAAGAACATTATAAATTTCATTCAAATTGGGGCTATCTTTGCGACTTCTGATGAAGCCTCCAAAGAATCATCTAAGACATCAAATGGATAAAGTGTAATAGGGTCATATTGGAGGCTAGTGGAATCAAAGGATGGAGTAATTTCCATCATCTCAAGTTAGTTTCTCTCTTTGAGATGATGCTTTGTATGAGAAGAATTTTTGGCTTTATTTTATTTTCTTTGTTATTATTGACAAATTGAAGAATACATATATTGTGAAGTTTGATTTTTGGAGATAGGTAAGGGGTTTGGTGAAGAGCTCAGTATGGATTGTTTCCCAGAGAGTTCATGAGATTGTGACCAAGAATTATACATTTACAAGGGTCAAGGAGACAACTTGAAGGATGGTTGTCTAGTAATTACAATTAGGGACCAAGGGTTATACCTTTACAAGGGTCAAGGAGACAACTTGGAGGGTGGTTGTCCAATAGTTACAGTCCATTATTCGAGACTTCATGGAGGAAGAACTTGGAAATTCAGCTTGGAGCTTCTAGAGGAGTTCCACCTGATTCAGGATTTGTTTCTTCAGAAGGAAAATCTTCTCAATAATGTATACATATTTTGTAATCAACAAGTTTCAAGGGACTTTTTGTGGTACTAGGTGAAGACCTCACAAAGGATTCCACTAGCAGTGATGAAGATGAAGAGATGGAGGGTGATAACCAAGAGGTGGTCCAAGATTCAAAGGACAATGAAGATGAAGGGGATAAGGAAATTGCAAAATAAATTGAGGGTGTGGTTATGAATGTTACAAAAGATGTAGATGGGTAGGCCATGGAAAACATGGAAGAGGATATGCAAGATAAAGAAATGCCCTTGGAAATTTATCTCACTCAATTCTAGGAGTTGCAGGATAAAGTGAACATAATGGATAGGGTGTTTGATAAGTTAACGCCTATTACTCTGGGCTATTTTTGGAATTATGAATGGTTTGACCTAAGTCAGGAAAGGCTGTAGAAAGATGAACTCCTCTTAGGCTTAGGAGATGCAACTGGAAGATAGAACTATTATGGAAATGGAACAGTACAACAAGGAGATGGAGCAGCTGACTAAGGAATGAGACTTAATCAACAATCCTAAAAAGTAATGTTTGTCTTCCATGTCTCTACTTTTTGGCTGTTGTGCCATTGTACTTTCTGGGCCTGTGTGCCCTCTCATTTATGTTGGTCTATGCTCTTTTTTTGGTCTTTAGCTATATGGTTGGATTTTGGCTTATTCTATTTCATTCTTGCTAGGGTTACTATTTTTTTGCTTGGTATTGGTCTATTTTTTTGACCCTGCTATTTTGTGGTGGTAGATTTGCTGGCTGGTTGGCCTGTTCATTGTTCTTTGTTCGGGTTCAGGGGCCCTTTCCCCTACTTTTTTTTATCAAAAACTATGCACTCCAAAATTTTAATGTAGTAAATTTGGCCCAACAACATATAGAATGGAAAATATGGCGCTTAACACCTTTACACTACTCTCAAATGACACATTTTACTAGAATGCATCCATTCTTGTCATGGTCAATTATTGTCAATTTGACAAAATTTGAGAGAAGTTATTATGGAGGGACCCCACATCCACGTATATGTCTAGATAGAACATTTTTAGGCCCCATGAACTCTAAGAATTGTTTCATCGTATATTTTTAGTTTTTGGCTCTTAGGGCTCTTAAGAGACTTAGATAGAACATTATAGTGTAGAGGGATTGGAAAACATGGGGGATGAAACATTTCCTCCTATAACATTAATTTCCCATCCCAATTTTTTTGACATAGTTGGTTCAACCCAACAACACATAGAATGAATTGTCGGTTTTTTGTCTGTTCTGCCCTGGTGATACTGTGTGTTCTTCTTTCTGGGCAGCGTCCTATTTTTTGTATGTGCTTTGATAATGTCTTATCTCAAGCTTTGTTACTATTAAGGGTTTCAAGATCCCTCTAAAACCTGTTTGTTCCTTAATAAAAAAAAACACATAGAATGAAAACTTTATATGCCTATTGGAACCTTTATATTTTGTAAGAATGCATTCATTATTTCCATGGTCAAAAAGTGATGAAATAACAAAATCTAAGAGGTTTTATTGTGGATTGATCCTACATCCATGTATAGTTCTAAATAGAACATTTATAGGCTTCACAAACTCTAAGAAATTCTCTATTATAGATTAACAATTTTTCTCTCTTAGGGCTCTTAATAAACATTGCAAAAACCTCATAGCACTACCTTAATAATTTTTTCCTAATTAAGAAAGATAAATTATTTCCTCCAAATATAAACTCCACTTTTTTATTTTCTTAATTTTTTCCTTTTGTGAAAAGAAAATTATGTTTTTTGAGAGCCTATCATTACATTGATTTCTTGAAAAATGAATTTTTACATAAATTTTGATCAGATGCACAAAGTCACTTTTGAAAGCTATAAAGCTTGATGTATTATTTGAAATGGTGCAAATCATTTATACAAGAAACACAATGAGGACTTGAGTAGTTGATGAAACAGTTTAACCATAGTAGAAACTACCCACTAACATGTCTGCTAACAATGTAATAGAGTTATGCTAAAATTTCCCCCCTTATTACATTGTTCCTACAAATGTATCCTTAAGAACTCTAATGCACCTTTTAAGAGACACCCCCTTAAGGTTTACATGACATTTGGAGATGCTATTTTAATCCAAGAGGGTTAAATGCTAGGGGAGACCCTATTTTAATCCCTAGGTATCCGAATCCCTCCAAGGTACATGGTTTCAATAATGTCTCTTAAGAGATATGAGAGAAAAAATGTAATTTTTTTTCTTATGCATTCTCTCAATCCACGGTACCTACAAATGTTTTATTTGCACCTGCAGGTGGATGCTAAGTCCCTCTACAATACCCTATCTCAATTTTTTCAACTCTTTACCATTTGATTATGCCAAAAATGAATATATTCTTATAAAATTCCTCATTTGAGGGTAGTCTAAAAATGCCAATATTTTTTTTTATTAAGTTTTCCAACATGTCAAGGTGGATAGGTAAATGATAGGGGAGGTCTCAATATGTTCCCTAGGAGTTTAGATTTTTCCAAGCTATAATATTTTGACAAAGTCTCTTAAGAGCCCTAAGAAAAAGGTTAACATGTTTTTCCTTCTTATTCTCTCAACCCATGACAAATACAAATGTCTCATTTGCACCTACAAGTGGATGTTGACTCCCTCTATAGTACCTTGTCTTATTTTTCTTATCTCCATACCATTTAATTCTACCAAGAATTAATGATTATTTCAAAATGCCTCAGTTGAGAGTACTGTAAAGTTTCCAAAATGATTTTTTTGTTCGGCTAAACCTCATTGGAAAAAAATGACTACTCTAGCACATAATGCTTTGTGGTTGAATGCTAGTGGAGGCCTCAGTTCATTCCCTAGGTCTCTAAATCCTTCTATGCTACATTGTACCAAGACACTCTCTTAAGAGCATTAAGAGAAAAAGAATTCAAAAATTCACCTATCTATTCTCTCAATTCATGACACCTATGAATATCTAATTTATACCTATAGTTAGATGTCAAGTCCCTCTATAATATACTATCTTAAGTTTTTCAACTCCAAACCATTTGATTATTCCAACAATGAACACATTCTTGAAAAATACTTCATTTGAGGGTAATGTAAAGGTGCCAATAGGAAATTTAGTTCATATGCACCTTTTTGGACTAAATTAACTATGCTAGCACATGGGGGTCGGTGAGTGAATACTATAAGAGGCCTTGATTCATTCTCTAGGTATTTGGATCAAAGTGAAAAGCAGTAAAGTGATTACTTCTTGTAGCATCGTAAATTTTCACCCTTGACAATTTCACACAATGTTTTGTCCCCCTTAAATTATTAAGCCTAATTAAGGGTGATCTCACAATAGTGGTTTACACTTTTTGGCCAAACTGGACATTGAACTTATTTTTTTTAACTAAATCTTCACTTTTTGGCACCTATAGCTGCTAAACCATGAGGAATTTGAAGATGATGCAAACTAGTGATCTGTGACATTTTGTTTGTAGATTCTAAATATAATTTAAAAAAAATTTGGAATCAAATTGTATCTATTTTTCCATCTCCTTCGAAAACTATATTTTAACATTAAAGACCATTTTTAAAGAGTGATGTTCACCATAAACAACATAACTTTTTTTATGAAGGATAATATTCTATTTTTTTCCAATTTAGCTTTGTAACTATGATACCTAGCACGTTCATTTGGTTTCATAGCGTTTTGTTGAATATTTTTTCTTAATTATGTTTTGGAGTCAAACCAATTACAATTTAGACATAGGGGACCGTATACAACATAACTATTTTTGTATGTATCAAAATTTAATTTTTCTTGCTAGATCAAGGATGTCAATACCTAGCACAAATATATTTTTCAGAATTTTTTTTGATAATCTACTATTTTTCCACATGTGCAGAACAAAGATCTCGATTTTTGGTGAAAAACCTATGTTTAATTAAACTAAAAAAAAAACATAATAAAACCAAAATTTATTAAAATTATATTTGATGGATAGCTCATTCCAAGGACTACCATTATCTAGTTCAGTTTATGAATTTGATTGAATTTTCATCTTCAACCCAAGCTCGAAAAGGAAACATTTTATAGAAAATTGCTACAGGAGAGGGATAAGGACAAAAAAGGGGGGTTCGAGCAAACCCCCTTTGAGCAAACCCCCCTAGACCCCTTCAAGCGAAGGGGGGTTCGCTCGAAGGGATGTTTGCTCAAACCCCCCTTTTTTGCAATTTTCCTTTGTTTTCATTAAAAAAATGTGCAAAAAAGGGGATGACATCACAAAGGGGTTCACTCAAATAGGGGGCGTTCAAGCGAACCCCTTTTTGGGCTCATGTGAACCCCCTTCAAACAAACACATAAAAACTCTATTTTTTTTCTTTGGAGTGTTTTTGCAATATTTCTTCATGAAGGGAATTGTAAACCAGTGTTGTGGCATCAACCTTAACCACCTAATTTCCTAAATTATACATTGTGGGGCTCATTTGTACCATTTTATAAGAAATTGCAAGCATTAAATAAATGCATCTAGTTACTATTTTTCCCCTAACACTTAATTTCTTGGAAAATGGACCAAGACCCAATCGCCCTAAGGTGTATGGGTCCCCCTATTTTTCTGGGGGCCAATTTTGGATATGTTGGTGTCAATATTTTAACATTTTGAAACAAAGGAAATAGGGTGCTCCACCTCTTGTGAGATGGAACACTTAAGGGTCCTATTTCACTCTAATTCATTAAAGGAAACCCTAGAGACCCCTCAACTAAATGACTCAATTGAAGGAAGGATGTGGTGAGAGAGTGGTTTCCTTAGGTGTAATTAAAAAGGGGGTTCACCACTAAGAAAATGCTTAGAAAGAAGGAAATGAAAGTAATATGAAAATCTAGCTATATGGCCTAGAAAATGAGCTTGAAATCAGACTAATAAATAGAAAGATACAAAAAGGTACCTAGAGGATCAAAGATGACTAAGTAAGATTTGAAAACCCTAAATTTTGTTATTTCTAAATTTTACTGGGACTCATACGCCAAACTGGGTGATTTAGTCCCATTTTAGTGTTTTTGGGTAGAGCTGTGAATTTCCTAGTGATTGGTCTAAATATGCGAAATCTAGAAAAAAGGTTGTACTGGGACTCATACACCCAAACTGTTGCAAAGTGTCTCACTTTTTTGCAAAGTGTTCCAAGAGCAGAATTTTGAACTAAAACTTTGTGAGCCTCTAAAGATAGATTAAATAAGCACTTTCCCACTAGTTTCATGTAAATATGTTGGATATCTTGCTCTAGATCTGAGTTTTCGTGAGCCTTGACAACTTTTTATGAATACTTTGATAAATTTTGCAACCTTGTCATTTTGGTACTTTAGAAGGCTTCAAATCCATTTTTTTTTCAACCTATAAACCTACAATCACACAAAGAGAGGCAAAAAATGTTTTTTTTATTAAGGAATGGGGATTTTCCTTGGTCAAACCCTAGTTTGGTAATCAAACCTTGATGAGAAATGAAGCTTGAATGAAATGAAACATGAAACATGAGATGAAACAATAGAACCTTGTTTGAAACCTTGTAGATCTGCAAACAAGCATGAAGTGACCTCAATGCATGTAGATCTTGATCATGATTCTTGATGAAAGATAATTCCTTTGAATACTTGAATTGATCTTGAATAATACATCACAACATTAGCTCAAAACCACATGCATGATGCACTAAATCTTTGACATGGTGCTTGAATCTTGGATGTTGCTCCAAATGCTTGATGATTTTCACTTGAATGCCTTCTCAAATACACTCTAATGTTCTACAATGCTCTTGTGAAATATTAGGACACTTGAATCAAAATTTCTAGGTGAAACTAAGTGAAATAGCCTTGTATTTATACTTGTTTATGCCAAATTTCTCAAAATTACAACACTACAAGCCGATATTAGATCTAGGATAATTAAATCCTTCCAAGAATTTAATTTAAATTAGGTTGTAGTTAAAGCGGAAATCATACGACAGTTGGGGCATATGAGTCCCAGTGTCTTTCACATAGGACACAAACTCCAAGAAGTGTCTTGTTTAATGTGAAATTTGAAATCAGGTCCTAAGACCTAGGTAGGATGCATACACCGAAGGTGGCGTATGAGTTCTAGATCACTAAGTTTGGAACACACAACCTCAAAAATTAAATTATGATTTGTCATTTGTTAAATGTCAGGATTATCCATAGAAAAATGCATTTAATTAGGCTTGTGGATGCAAAATACGACCAAATAAGGCATAAATAACTCCAATTAATTAATAAAACCCTAGATTAGTGTGAGAGTGTAAAGATACACTTTACAACACCCTAAATAAGGCACAATTAAATCTATTTAGTTTAAAATGGCCCTAAACTTAATGTGAATGTGCAAAACACATTACAACACTAAATCAAGGCAACATTAGGCTCATTTTAATATTAATTATTCCCAAATTAAGTGAGGAAAAGGGATAATTTTCCATCACTACATTTAGCCCCCACTTTAGTGAGAAGAGGAAATTGCTTCAAGCTCAAACTAAAGTAGACATTCAAGAGGGTTCCAAGTGTAACAATGCTAGTGAGATAGGACAACAACAATCAAGAGGGATGTGCAAGCCCCTAGGATCAAGATCCTATGATAAACCAACATAGGCACAAACCTGGACACACACAAGGTGTATGGTATGCAACATCACGGTACACAAACATACAATGTCAAAGACCTAAAGATAGAAAAGAGAAAAACAAAAGAAAATAAAAAGAAAAATTTAAAAAAGGGGCTGATCAAGCCTTGATAGTCTATTCAATGCGATGTGGACTAGGTCTCAGTTGTTTGTCCAAAAAATGTTTACAAGTGGAATGTGGTGTCCACTATGAAAAAAAATGCATGCTCAAAAGGGCTAGTGAAACCTTAGGATGTCCACTAGGTGATCCCCCAAAGAGGTGAGGCACATACGCACGTGGCCGGTATGCACCCACACACACAAGCAAGTGGCTATGGGAAAGTCACGCCTAAGTTCAGCTCCCATATGCTAACCATACCAAAGCTATACCTCCTGATAAATTTGATAAGGAACCACACAACACAAATGACAAGATTCATGAGGCAAGTAAAACTTTGTATGCTAACATTCATGAACAAATAGGATGGCTCCACATGCAAGCAAAGTGTGTTATGTAAGGTGTCCATATAACGGTTATTGTAAATGCAAAAGTAGTGTAAGGTACATCCAAAGGGGTTTTGTTTAGATCATGTAAGGTCTCAACTTAGGGAACATCATGCCTAAGGTCTCAAAGAGAGGACCAATCGAAGAATATAAAATTCATAACTTAGGGGATGCAGTATGTCACATCAAGCCACTAAGAGGAAAATAATATGCTAAGAGAGATCACGCTCTTGGAGGACATCACACCCAATGTCATCACCAAGAGAAAGACACATATCATGAAGTAAGAAGACCACATAATGAAACATGAGTTGTAATTGAAATGCAAAAGAATAATGTTGATGTATGCCCCCACTTTAAAGAAATTGCTAAACACCATGTTATGAGCAATTACTTTAAAGTAGAAAATGATAAATGCTAACAATAAATAGGACATGAGAGCTTACTCAGAAATCCCTATGCCAAGTCATATGTTTCCAAATGAAGCTACATCATGAAAAGGGGTTGCCCCCAAAATGTAATGCTAAACATAGAAAGAAAAGTACATTACATGTGACACAACTTAAGGCATGTCATCCACATCCAAAGATTGATCCTATATATACATGGAAGGTAGTCAACAAGCCAAAAGAGACAATGAAAAGTTTCATATGAGGACAAGGCTACATAACCCATTGCCCCCACTTAGTGTAGGACAAGGGTGAGCCGAGAATGGATGATGATATGCCGCTCCTTCTAAAAAGGAAATTATTTGCAATGAGTGAAAAAAATGTAATAGTGAGTATGCTATGATCCTAATACTATTACATGGCAAAGAGCAACAACTATTGTTATTGATTATGATGAGAAAAAAAGTATCAACTTGATGCAAATCTAATGAGATATCTATCAGTTTAGGATGCACCAAAGTTAAAGTTGTCTTGGAAGAATCTTTTGTAAGAGTGTAGACATTGAGTGAAGGCTTGTTTATTTCTTTCGAGGGACAATAACCAAGACCATTAGTCATTGTATTAATGGAAAAAGTATCCCTTTTTCCTGCATGCAAAAATAATTAACAATAAATGAACCTAATGTTTCCTTGATTTAGTGTTGTAATGTGTTTTACACATTCACATTGAGTCTAGGGCCCTTTTTAATAAAATAGACTTAGTTGTGCCTTATTGAGGGTGTTGCAAAGTGTTTTCTTACACTTTCACACTCATCTAGGGATTTATTAATTAATTTGGGTTAATTAGAGCTTAATTTGCCCCTTTAATTCAAATCCAAGCCTTATTAATTAAAATTTTCAAGGATCTATCCTGACACTCATTAATAATATTTCATAACATTTAATTTGGCAAAGTTGGAGTCCTAGAAACTTGTGCTAGGACCCATTCACCACTTTGGGTGAATGGGTCCTCCTTACCTAAGACACCCTTTTTTTGGCATATTTGAGGTGGGTTTTTAATGTTATTTCACCTCCCCGAAGCTTGGTCCTAGAAAATTGTGCTAGGACCCATTCACCACTTTGGGCGAATGGGTCCTCCTTACCTAGAAAACCCCTTTTTGAATTTATTTGTGGAGGGAATTTAATGATTTTGAATCCTAGATTCGATGTTGGCTTGTTTTATTTGAATTTTGGGATTAATCCTTATATTTAATATAAATATAAGGTTAATTCACATAGTTTCATCCTATGTGACCTAGCATGTTTACAAGCATCCAAGAATTCAAGCGTTAGAGCATTATAGAGCATTTCAAAGGAATTCAAGGGCATAGTATCAAAGTTTTATTGCAGCAATTCAAGGTCATATCAGCATGTCAAAGGTATAATGCATCAAGCATGTTGTTGAGCTAGTGTGTTGGTGTAGTATTGAAGATCCATTTGCAAGCATTGTTTCACATCCAATTCATGATAAAGATATACATTCTACATGGCCACTTCATGTTAGTTTGCAAATTTACATTCCAAGACATCATCCAAGGTATCATCATTTCATTTTTCATGTTCCATGCTTCTATTTCATTATTTCATCACAAGTTTTAATTACCTAAATGGGGTTTGACCAAGGAAAACCCCTATTCTCTAACACTCAACAAATTTTTCTACTCTTTGATGTGTTTTTGCAGGTTTTAGGTTGAAGATCAAGTGGAGAACAAGATTGAAACAAAATTTTCAAGTTGCAAAGTTGTCATCCATATTGCAAGAACATGAAAACAAGGCTACAAAATTTGTTTCAAATTTTCGATAGCTGAGCACTGAGGATCTTGAAATGCATACATCAAGGAACAAAACCCAGAAGTCAATTTTCATAAACCCTAACAAAATTGCATTTCAAACTGTCTTTTCATTCATCATTTCATTACATTTTCAAATTGCATTTGATAGTACATTTGTAAAAAATTTAAATTGAAAGTTACTGTTACAAACTTGAAATTGAAACACATTGAAAAAAGCTTAAAAATCAATCAAAAACAATTAAAAAATCCTAATCCAGGACCCATTCACCCCAAGTGGCGAATGAGTCCCTAATCAAATCTAAACTATATTTTTTGGCATCTGAAACTCACTAAAAAACACATTAAAAATTAGTCAAAAACATTTCAAAAGTCCTAATCTAGGACCCATTCACCCCAAGTGGTGAATGAGTCCCTAATTAGGTGCTAATTTGAATTTTCTAGAATTTGAAATCTATGTTTTGCGCTTTGTTTATTGTTGTTACATTTCTATTTCAGTTTTTTTGATCTTTTGTTTCATTAGAATCATTGAATTTAGCTTAGTTTGCTTCATTTAGTGCATTATCAAAATTCAAAATTGCATTTCATTTTCAATTTATTGCATAGTATAATAAAAAAATCACCTTGTTTAGATTTGAAAAATCTAAAAATGGATAGGTGTTTTAGCAATATATGGAAGTCCTTGTTCTCTTTGGTTGATGTTTCAAGTTGTGTTTATGGAAATGATCCTAATGCAATTGAACCTACTCATGCTCACCAAAATCCTAATGAGTTTCCTCATGAAGTTGACATCATTGGAAAAGATGATGCTAGCATGAATGAATTCATAAATGATCTCCTTAACAATCTTGAGCACAATGCATCCTTCTATCCTTTCATGAAACAACCAACACAACTTGAGATGTTTGGTCTTTTACATCCTGAAATTGAGTCACAAACTAAACATAAATTTGCAAGCATGAGTGAACCTAGTTCCTCTAGTCAAGTGGATAATCACTCATCTTATGTTAAAAAATGACCAACACTCCCATCAACCTTGAAGAGACTTATGGCCAAGGCTTTAAGATTTTAACCAACCAATGATGTAACATAACTAATGAGCATGAAATTCATAAACTCTTAGAGAAAATTCCTATTGAACAAAAAAAGGGGATAAGTTATCAAGATCCTCCTCCCAACATAAGTGTCCTTCCTAAAGAACAACCAATGCCTCATAACGATGATAAGGAAGACAAGGTCATTTCAAGCCCTCTTGCTCTATATCCACCTAGAGAAGTTGGTGAATCTAGCAAGCAAAGAAGGCCTTACAAACTAAATAAATTATAATTCCCTTGTCCACCATATGAAACTGAAAGAACTTCACACATACTATTAACTCAAGGACTTATTACAGTACCACCCATGACAGAAAATCGACATCCAAATCCTAAGAACACAAACACATCTCATTGTAGATATCATAGAATTTTTGGGCATAGTACCGATGAATGTTGTGTTTTACAACAAATATTTAAAAATTTTGATATCATAAAGATAGTCCCTTAAATCGTGCATTCAACTCCTTTCCATTTAATAGTTGTAGGATCTCAACATTCTCACTATTACATGTTATATATTTATTGCAAATCATTCTCTTTGTTGCAAAGAACTCATTCTCATCACCTATCTCAGCTCATCCTTGTCCTGCACTTAGTGGGGGCAAGGGGTTAGTTAGTCTTGTCCTAGTTTTACTACATGTTGTTGTGCCTTTGGCTAGTTGTCTACCTTCCTTTTATACATCTACTGAGATTGGGATGTAGACGACCTACTCTAGGTTGACTTGCATGTGCCTTACTAGTCTTTTTCTTTTTCATGTTTCTTTATGTGATTGCATGTGTATAATGTGATCTTCCATGATGTTTCATTTGATGTATCTCTCTCTTTGTACATTTCTCTATTTGTACCTACATTCTTCTCTATGTCGTAAAATCTTTCATTTATCTTTTTTTTTCCATTTGTCTTGTGTTTTTCTTTTGGGGATGATGCAAAGTGTTGAGACACTTAGGTCTCTTCCATGTTGACCCAAAATCTTTCCTTTATCTTGTTCCATTTTTCTTGTGTTTTCCTTTTGGGGATGATGCAAGGCGTTGATACATTTAGGTCTCTTCCATGTTGACTTGAAGTATTTTTCTTTTTTTTCACTCTCTTTGTGTCATTCTTCCAATTTTATGAGTATTTGGGGAATGATGATAGTTCTGAGCTCTAAAACAACATTGTAGCAAAGACACACTAAGCCTGAATCCATAGATCCCTTATGTATTTTTTTGGGGAACCCTTCCTATTTTATGACATAGCTCTATTTCGGAAACATATGACTTGGTATAGGGTTTTTTGAGGAAAGATCTCATGTCTTAGGAGAAAAAATTGGCTACTTTAAAGCAATTGCTCACAACAATGGGGTTAGCAACCGCTTTAAAGTTGGGGTATACATCAATGAAATATTTTGACATTTTGCATATTTCATGGCATGATTTTCTTTTTCTTGTGACGTGTCCTTTTCTTGGTGGTGACATTGGGTTTGATGTCCTCCAAGAGCATAATATTTCTAAGCATACGATTTCCCTTAGTGACATGATGTGAATGAGGCATCCCATAAGTGGCAATCTGATATTCTTGACTTGTCCTCTCTTGGAGACATTAGGCATGATGTTCCCTCAAAAGAAGACCTTACATGAACAAAGAAAAATCCCCTTTTAGCAAAAACTTATAGACATAAGATTCAAAAGCATTCACAAAAGCATTGCATTGTGGTGCCTTATCGAAGTTTTCAGGAGGATAAATTTGGTATGGTATGGGAGGCTAATATGATTCTCTCATTTGCCACCTCATTGGGATAACTCACCTAGTGGATGGCTTGAGGTTCCACTACCCCATAGTGAGCACACATGTTATGGAAAAACAACCTAGATGTGTTCCACATTGCATTGGACCATCGAAGCTTGATCCTTTTTCTTGGACAAACAACTGCATTCCACATTGCACATTGGAACCATTGTGCTTGATCCTTTGTTTTTCATTTGTTTTTCTTGGTCTTTGATAGGGTATGACTATGTATCTTTGTTATTGTTGCTTACATAAGTTTCTTGAATGTCTACTTTGTTGTGAGTTTTTCATTGGGGAAAACTCTCACTAAAGTGGCGACAAAATGTATTAATGGAAAAAGTATCCCTTTTTCCCACAATCAGAAATAATTAACAATAAATGAACATTATCTTGCCTTGATTTAGTGTTGTAATGTGTTTTACACATTCACATTGAGTCTAGAGCCCTTTTTAATAAAATAGACTTAGTTGTGTCTTATTTAGGGTGTTGCAAAGTGTTTTCTTACACTTTCACACTAATCAAGGGCTTTATTAATTAATTTAGGTTAATTAGATCTTAATTGGCCCCTTTAATTCAAATCCAAGCCTTGTTAATTTCATTTTTCAAGGATCTATCCCAACACTCATTAATAATATTTCATAACACTTAATTTGGAAAACTTGGAGTCTTACAAAATTGTGCTAGGATCCATTCACCACTTTGGGCGAATGGGTCCTCCTTACCTAGGACACCCTTTTTTGGGCATAGTTGAGGTGGGTTTTTAATGTTATTTCACCTCCCCGAAGCTTGGTCTTAGAAAATTGTGCTAGGAACCATTTTCCACTTTGGGCGAATGGGTCCTCCTTACCTAGGACACCCTTTTTGAATTTATTTGTGGTAGGATTTTAATGATTTTGAATCCTAGATATGATGTCAACTTGTGTTATTTGAATTTCAAGATTAATCCTTTGATTTAATATAAATATAAGGTTAATTCACATAGTTTCATCCTAAGTGACCTAGCAAGTTTGCAAGCATCCAAGCATTCAAGCATTAGAGCATTATAGAGCATTTCAAAGGCATTCAAGGGAAAATTATCAAAGTTTTATTGCAGCTATTCAAGGTCATATCATCATGTCAAAGGCATAATGCATCAAGCATGTTGTTGAGCTAGTGTGTTGATGTAGTATTGAAGATCCATTTGAAAGCATTATTTCACATCCAATTCAAGATCAAGATCTACATTCTACTTGGACACTTCATGTTAGTTTTCAGATTTACATTCCAAGACATCATCCAAGGTATCATCATTCCATGTTTCATGTTTTATGCTTCTATTTCATTGTTTCATCACAAGGTTTAATTACCTAAACAGGGTTTGACCAAGGAAAACCCATATTCTCTAACAATCAACATTTTTTTCTCCTCTTTGATGTGTGTTTGCAGGTTTTAGGTTGAAGATCAAGTGGAGAACAATATTGAAAAAAGTTGTCATGTTGCAAATTTTTCATCCATATTATAAGAACATAAAAACAACGCTACAAAATTTGTTTTAGATTTTTAGGAGCTGATCACCGAGGAGCTAGAAGTGTAGACATCAAGGAACAAAACCTAGAAGTCAGATTTTCAAAAACCCTAATAGGGACCCATTTGCCACTTGGGGCGAATGAGTCCTCAATGACCTAAAAACAACAGTCTTGCCGCAAGGTACACATTCTTTTAGCCACTCAAAACTTCCCTCATTGTTGATATAATAGTTAGGATTGATTTATGATTGTTATTTGCATCATATAGTATACATAATTGTATGTTTTATGAGGAAAATTAGTGGTTCATCATCTTGATAAACCCAATTTTTCTTCAAAATAGTTGTTTCATAAGTTCATAACCTCTTCCATAAATCTTTTTCACTTCTTTTGGATTCGGTGGTTGTTCATAATCAACTTCGTTAGAGTTTTTCATGTATGTTTTCTTTTCTTTTAAAGTGGTTGAAGTGGGTTCTTTTGAATTTTATATTGACATTACCACTTTTTCTTTTCCTTTTTTAGATTTTTTTGTTATGATCTTGTATTCTCCCATGAATGTAGGTATGAAATCAAAGGTTTCCCAAGCATCTTGTAGTAACTTTGTGACTTCTTCAATATGCTTTTCTTTTTCTTTTTCTTGTACATGTTATGCATATGTGGTTGGTGTCAAGGGATATCTAATGTGCATAACCTCAAAAAACTTATCCTTATTTTCATGATCTCTTAGTGAAGAGGAGTCTAATTTTCACTTCATCATCTTCATCTAAGGAAGCCATATTACTATTGTTTGAAGGAAATGTGTCAATGTTGTCATTTTCTTGCATCATGATACCTTCCCTAGTAGGAGAGATTTTAGGAGAGCTCCAAACTATATGTTCATGACATTCAAAGGTTGGTTCTTCTAAAATAACTTCATCACAAGTAAGGGAGTTATCAATGGTTGTATTTTCTTGCTTATCAATGATGGAATTCTCTTGTTCAATAATGTTTTCCCTAAGATTCTCATGATTCTCATCAATTGGATCTTCTAACACCACAATATCTTCTTCACCAATAGGAAATATATTAGGAGAGGGCCAAATTTGATTGTTGTCCATAATGTCATCCTTTTTTTGTAAGGTCTCATTCTCTTGTGCCATAATATCTACCCTAGTAGGAGAGATTTTAGGAAAGTAACAAACAAGAGGTTCATCACATTCCATGGTTAGATTTTGGAAAGTAGCTTCATCAAAAATAAGGGAAGCATCAAGAGAAGAATAACTATGATTTTCATTCTTACCAATGATTGGATCCTTTCATTCAAATAGATCTCTCCAAATGGTAGGAGCATTAGGAAAGGGAAAAATGAGATTTTCATGACTCTGCATAAGAGTATCTTCTAACACTAAACTATATTCTTCAAAAATAGGAAAGATATTAGGAGAAGTACAAATGTGATTATCATGGTTATCTACAATTACATCCCCATGTCCTATAATGTCTTCCCAAGTGGGAGAGGTAGGATTGTCATAGCTCTCAATCATTGGATCTCTTAATATCAACATATCCTCCACACAAATGTGTTTTTCATAATATATTTCCAAGGGGAAGGAGGAGAAGGACAAACAATAATTTTGTGATTCTCGATGATTGTATCTTCTTTCACCAAGATACCTTTATCATAATAGGAGAGGTATTGGGAGAAGACCAATTATGATTGTCATGATTTCCGATGCTTGCATCCTCTTGTATCAAAGCTTTAGTGGATGATCTAGGGGAGATGAAGTCATCAAGGGATTCATCTAACATGTCAAATTAATCACTACTAAAGGTTTTGAATGATATGATTGCTCCAAGGTTAACCATTTTTTGTTTGTTTCTTTTGATGTTTTTGGTTTTTGTTTTTATTTTCTAAGGAATGCCAAATGTAATCTAATCTTATGAAACTATGAACTAATGCTAGAAATGAAACAAAAGTGTAGTTATCTAATTCTATCTACAATTGAAACATGTACTTGAAATGAAAGCAATTTAAGCTAGATCTAATGAAATGAATGAAACAAAAAATCAACAAACTGAAACATAGATCTAACAACAACAAACTAAAACATAAAAATGAAGTTTTTAATGTTGTAAATTGTAGATTCAAGTCTGATATGGGACTAAATCTACTATAGGGGTAAATGAGTCCTAGTTAGGGTTTTTAGAAGGTTCAAATGGTAAATAAGGGTAAGTGCATGGATCTATGACACAATTTTGGCTCTTAAGATGCCACTTTTTTTTTTTTTGTGAAATCAGCAAAATATGATTTACATGAGAAAATGAAGATAGTTACACTCAAAATTTCAAGATGCAACAAGAACAAAAGTTGAAGTGCTCCGAGTCTGGTTTCTAAGATACTATTTTTTATTTTATTTTAATGAATATTAAGGGTCTCAAAAAGGGGGGCCCAAAACAAGTCCTATTTTTATCAAAAAAAATAGCATAGTGCCTGAGGGCTCCCCCCTTTTTGATTAATTTTTTTTTAGAATTTTAAAAATCTGAATGGTGAGAAATTAGCTAACACCATGTAGTTTATCCTCATCCTTTTGGATAATTTTTTTAATGAATATATAATATTTTATGTATTTTGAAAGTGGAGACATCCTGAAAAGCTAAAATTTGAGTGTGCTCCCCCCTAATTTTTTTGAAAACTAATCAAAAATTGAATTTTATTTTTCATCATGTGTAGAATGGAGTCTAGTTTTAAAAAATGTAATTTTTTTTTACATTTCAATGAACGAGTAAAAATCTATCCTAAAACTAGCACATGTTGGTTTTTGACCAAAAACTGAGGCATTTACAATAGAAGCTATGGATCAAAACCTTTACTTAATCAAAGTGAATTTTTTATATATATTTAGATAGCTAGGAGAAAGGTTAACACTATCATGGTTTTTTATAAACTTGCATTGAAAGACATGCAAACATGACAAGGAGCACAGATAAAAATATGAGGAAATTTGGCTTATACTATCAATTCACTCATCCAAAGCAGGTCATTTGGCGAGCGCCAAATTTGGCACTCGCCAAATGACACATCACATTTGGAGAGTGTCAAATTTGGCGTGTGCCAAATGGGATGTGCTATTTGGCGAGTTCCAAATTTGGTGCTTGCCAAATGACCTACTTTGAACAAAATGTAACTTTCCCCTCTCTTTGGTCAACCACTCTGATAATGTTGAGAGTGCACAGTTTATGATCACAAATGGATAGTTGAGGTTTTACCTTTCATATTCTCTTTTCCTCGTTACCCTAACTGGATAACTCTCTATCCCTTTGAACTCTCTCTCTCTCTCTTAGGCCTCACTCCCTCTCACACTACCTAGACTACTCTCTCACTTCAATCCCCTCTCTCAAGTCTCATTCCCTCCCACCCTACCT